>OZ018324.1:24179501-24607001 GCA_963969495.1 Ceratothoa steindachneri
ATGGAATATACAATAAAATAACAACAATCAAATAAAGGGGAAGAGGCCGACCTCCTCCGAAAAGTCGTAAAGTCCACAAGACAGTGTGCACGAATGCGTCCCGAGTATAAAGGACAAAACTGTAGTGACCTGCTCTTCTCGGTACCTGGACAGGTAACGTGCGCGATGATTGCCCAGACTGGGTCATACAACAAGAATGTGCCGAACAATCTGGAGAACCACGCAGTCGTGGCAATAAAGCATAGGAGAGTGCTCCATCAAATGGTGGTGCGTTCCGCGAGTGTAGCCAATTCGGAGAAGACAGAAAGCAACCTGAAGCTGTCGCAGCATTGGGGGTTAGGTCTATGGGAACAGTCGCGGTGTAATGACACGCAAGTTTAAGTTCACCTCAACTCTCTATCATCTTCTTTGCAAAACAATCCAGGGAGCTTTCCGTCTTCTTGCCATGTAATCTGTGTGAGGAAGAGCAAAACGCTGGTCTGGTCACCCAAGCCTCGCAGACTCTTTAACGGCCTCATTGGAGCGCTCATTCAACGCAATTCTTACATGTCCAGGAACCCAGCAGAGGATAATTCTTGAAATTCGCCTGGCTGACTCAAACAGTGGCGTGGGAAACCAAGGGATGAGGAGATTCTAATGCCCAGAGAGTACTCAGGGCGCGTTGTGAGTCGATATAAATCACAATCCGATATCCGAATCGGGCACGTCGCATTATCTCCCGTACCGAACGGTGTATTGCCACCAGCTCGGGCGTGGAGACAGAGGCAGTGCTTGGCAGAGACCCGCAGACTTCAAATAGAGAGAAGACGGCGTGGAAACCATCCCCTTCTCAGGACTAAAAGCAATCTTATACAATGGCACGGTTCCAGCGTGACACAAAGTGTGCTCCAAAAAGGTCGAACGCAATACTCCCGGCGTTTTAGAAGCTTTGGGAGCAGAGGCGTGGCGACAAATAGTTAAAGGTGGTACCTTCTAGGTTAGCATCCTGGGCAGAACCAGGGTGGCCAGCGGCTCGAGAGCTAAATCTAGCTCACGAAGTAGTTTCCTGGCCCTAAAGCCAAAGGGCTTAGGGTATGACTGGCGTCTCCTGGTGGCATAGGCACCGTTGAGATCAGCTGGGGATGCGCCGGGCTCATGCATACAAGCGAATAATTTACTGTGCACGGCACAGAGCGAATGGCATCTCCACAGTATCTACAATAGGCTCTCTATGGAGGCCGCTGTGGTGGATCGAGTCCGCCTGCCGCAATTCACGCTCTGCTGTGGATGCAGAAAAGTCGCAACCCAGGTCGTGCTTGGAAGGGGCTTGATCAGCGGCCTCAAGCGCTGAATCACGAAACGAAAAATATCCATAGAACGGGTACAAGAGACCCTAAAGCTGCGACTACGAGGCTCTCCGGTGAGGCGTCGGTCAAATACAAGATCAAGGAAATGGTGCTAGTTCACCACTTTCGGGCGCACCCAAATGAGAAATAGGTCTAGATCAGGATGGATCCGTGGATGGCAACAGAAGTGCACCACCTAGTTCTTAACCAAAGAAAACCGAAGCCATTACAAATAGCGAGACACACGGTTCAATGCCTGTTGGAGTTGACGCTCCAGAGTTGACATCTTGGCCGCACCAAAAGCGATGGAAAGGTCGTCCACATAGTGCGTAAGGATAACATCTTCCGACAGCACCGAGATTATGTCATTGATGCTCAGGGAAAACAGTGTGACACTAAGGAGACTTCCCTGGGGGAGAACCTCTTCCTGCTCCTATAGCCGGAGAGGGCTCCAGCCACCCGTAAGCGAAATCGATGATCTTGCAAAATTCCGATATAAATCGTGGGAGAGGTCCCGACGACTTCATCCTGTGGAGACTCTCCATGATACCATATCGACATGTGGCATCATAGACCTTCTCCAGATCTAAAACCACCGTGGTGTAGTGCTGTCTACGAAGAGGGGCCTCACCTACGGCATTTTCCAGTTGGAGCAGAACATACGACGTGGACAGAACTTGAAAAATCGTAATGGGCCGAAGTCATATGGCCTCCGTTGTTTAGAAACTAAGGGCAATATAACATTTAACAATATCTCCATCAATTACACAGGCAGAAAGGTAGATAGATTGGGCGGAAGATGGCCTGGTTAGAGTGATCTATCCCCGGTTTGCGAAAAGCGAGCACAGTAGAGATTCGCCAGGAATCTGGGAGGATACCCTTCATCCCGATTCTATTGAACAAATCTAACAGAAAGGCCATGTCACGTTCACCCAGGTGTCGAAGCTTGGCGTACAAGACTTCGTCTGGACCAGGGGCGATGTCCACGCATGAAGTGAGCGCGGAACGCAACTCACTCAGAATAAACCTGTTGTTGAAGGGTTCTCCGCCTCTGGAGGTAAAGTCCAGTCGGCGGCCTTTCGCAAAATAACGACGCTCAATGAATGCTGGCGGGGCAGCTTCCCGGCAATGGGGGAAAAACAGTGGCAAAGGATTCCTCAACGGATGCTGGTTCCGAGATTGCGGCCTTATTCTTCTGGAGTAAGGAAGGAGGATCCTGCGAAAACTTGCCCGAATCCTTTTGACTCGTTTCCTCACCTCTGCAAGAGGGGCCTTCCTGTTATGTGAAGACACGTATGCCTACTACCTAGAAAAGAGGAGGGCCTGCTTCGAAATATACTCGAACCTAGCCCTAGCTCGACGAAATTCACGTACAGTGAAATCGTTTGGGTGGCGCTTATAACGCATGTAGGCATAAAGCTTCAGTTTGCGTGCCATTCACACTCTGCTTACTACCACGGGTCAGCAGAAGAACTCAACGGCCTCATATATCGAGCTAAACCCCTCGACTGAGACAACTAAATAAGTCATTTCCTGAAATGCGGACCACCTCACACGCGCCAAGCACAACCAGGGCGGACCCTTGGGGGGCAGCGGCACAAAAAATGATATTTGAATGGGAAAGTGATTATTACCATGGAGGTTATCGACTGCAGTATCCGCAGAGCACAAAGATAAATACAGGCAGGAAAATGAAGCTGTTCTTGCGAAGTTATGTATAAACCCATCCACATTTAGGACGCTTATATCCATCTCGTCATTAAGGTTGGCAAGGATTTGCCCCCCAGGATTAATCGAGTAGTCTCCCTAGAGGGGCTGTCTACTGTGCAGATATCCGAGCAAGAGAAAGAGCCTCGGCAATTGTACCACGAGGCTGTGGAATTCACCCGCGTTGAAATCGGCTGACGGTGGAATGTACGCGGAAATAACAGTATAACTCATATCTAGGTGCAGCTGTACATCTACTGTCTGAAAGGAGGTATCTAATGCAAAGAGAAGAACGCAGACATCATGCAGGGTGTAAATCGTGCATCCTCCCCGCTGGCCCCCATACCGTGGTTGTGGGGTCGCAAAAGCCTTATACGCCTGGATGGCGGGCAGGGGGCACGCGCCCAGTATAGTGTATTATGAAATCATCGCTAACCGGCAAGGGAAGGAGACGAGTCTTCGCAGCCCCTCTCAGCTAGCCCGAAGTCCGCTGCAATTCCATTGAAGGAATATGTCCTCTAGGCCTCGCTCAAGGAGATAAGAGGGGGCCCCCTTCGAATAAAAGACCCTCAGTGGAATGGTAGTACGCTTTTTGGAGGAAGAACTCCAGGTGCTGTTGGCAGAACAATGCGCTGAAGGCGCTGTTGAAGTGACTGCGCCGACGGCGCTTTCGTCTTCGAGGACATATCCGGGGAGTTTGGGCTCGCCATGCAAAGCTGTTCCTCCCTCCACCTCAAAACCTTAGGCAAGCGGGTGGCTTCGGAGGCCGGGATCCTTCTTTTGGAGGATTTACCCAGCCTACCACTTGCTGTGGGCAAAGAAGCTGAAGCTCCTTTAGTCCTGTACTTCTTTGGGGAGGCAGCTTTAGGAACCCAGGAAGATGGTCTTACGACTCTTCAGAGGTGAGCGACTGTTTTTTTATGGACTAATCATTGGGCATGGTGACCCTTTGTAATTCACGGGATGCACACGTTCATCACCCCACGCAGTAGCCCGCTCTACGAGGGGTGAAGACGGGGCCGGCAGTACCAGCTACCGCAACTGGAAGCTACTCCTCTAGCCTATTGACTTGGTTGCCCATCGGTATGGCAGTTCCACCTTAGTCGCGGTGTGAAAAAATGATAGATAGTGAAAGAAGAAAGAAAGGAGATGTGAATAAGCTGACTGTGGTGGTGACGAAGGTTGTCAAAAAAACACGATATCAAACCGGGGCACACGTGTGATGAGTCTTTGTTCCCGTTTCTCTCCACCACCGGAATAAACCTCTAGGCCGGATGGACCAGTCTCCCCAAGATCCTTCTCCGATATAAAGAAGGTGCTAGCTGTTAGAGGGAAAAGAGCTGAGATTCTTTTGGGACCAGAGCCACACAAAGAGAAGCTTGTCCAGGGCCGAATCTAGGTAGGTGCAAGGCACCGAGCCCAGGTTTGCACCCATGCAAGAGCCTGCTATACGCTGCTGGGTCGCTTCCGAGATCATGGGTATTTTAGGTGGGGCCTTCATGTGGCGGCCATCCCCCGAGGCATCAATGAACTTATCGAGGACTGTTCGTGTTTTGTCGACCAGTGCAAGCTTAAAAGACAGGACTACACGACCTTGAGAAGCACAGACCGATCGAGGGGTGCCAAGGTTTTCCTTGTCTTCCATAATGCCTAGTGGTGACGAGTCTGTGCTTGGAGGCGGATCTCCATTCGCTTTGCCCACATTGCTTTCTGCTGTAACCACTTTAGAATAATAGATAAACAGACACATGTAAAGTAGCAATTATGACTCCCCAATGACTTGGAGGTAAAGAAAAACTTCTCCATACGATCTGAAATTCCAGAATGTAATAATTTACACATAATCCGACCTGTACAGCGTTGATGGGCTTTCCCAGCCCCGCCAGCCATTCAGGCGACATTGTCTTCGTGCTTTAACCATAAAGGATGGTGCCGGCGTAGCCACCTTATTAGTGTAGTGGAGTAAGGTGAGCAAAGTCAACGGTCTAGCACACCATGTACCTAATACTTGGCCTAATTAGCGGGATTTCGGCCCTCGCAGCACTTAGGGACCTCACGGTATACTCTGCCGCTCGGCTAAAGCTCATAAGATGACCGAACGTGGGTCGGGCAACCAGTACCTCTGTGGATAGAAGAGAAATTTTGAAACGGGATAGGATAGTGTGTGATAAAGAGAAGTATAGATAGGAAGGTCCCCTAACTAGTAGGGGGAGTGATCACCCATCATTATCATACCCTAGTGCTAGGTGATCCCAGGATGGCATGCACTCCTTCAGGGCACCATGGCTCCCGAACCGAATTCTATACAGGTGGGAACAGTCCTCCTGGTATAAAGTGTGGGTAGAGAAGGTTAAATGGAGAGCCGTAATAATAATAACTTATATATTAATAATTATAATAGGATAATATTACACAATAATTATAATACATAATAATAAATAATGCTAAATAAAAATAATATATAATCATCATAAATACTAATAAATAATCATAATAATAATAAAATTAATAATAATACCAATTTTAATGTTGCATATAATAATAAATACTACTACTAATAAAAAGGCAAGTTAGTGCTGAATGGAAGCTAGGGAAAAGGGCACCAACAACTTTCCCAGGCCCCATTAGAGAGTTCAAATCAAACCCAATGACAGGGCTTCCCTGATGTGCACTCAGGGCGGGAGGATGGAACTCCTCCCGGCATCAAGTCTAACAGGCTACACAGGGTTATCCTCCCCTCCTGCGGAGAAGAACACCCAGAGAACCTGAGCGCCGGTTCCCCTAAAACTGACAAGCTTTGGGTCAAAAACAAGGAAAATTTGCGCAATTACACAACCCAAGGACGAGCAGCGAAATTCGAGATAACTTGGTGTAAAGCGGAGAGTGAGAGAGAGAGAGGTCGCCCATTTCCCCTTGACCTATTCTAATTTCGCACTGAAGGTAGAATTTAACAGATGGATCCGTTATTAATCTAAATAAAATCTCAGAAGCTTCTATCTGTTGGTAATCTAAAATTTTAGGGATATTTTTGAAGATCCTCTCTCTTTCTTGTTTTATGTCTTCTTTTCGATCGTCTTTTATCAAATCTAATTTGAATCGGTAATTTTTATGGTCTATATATAGTCTTGGAATCTTGCCACATGACCTTCCTTCCCAACTCGAGTGGAGGTTTCTTAGAGCTTCCACTATATTCGACGTTTAGTTTGTTCTCGTTTCCATGTGGCTGATTTTTTTTATGCCATGACCTATTTATATTGTTCCAACTTTTAATATAACTGTTTTGGTCAGATACAAAGTGTCTGCTCTATAGGTCATGAGTTGGGATGATGCATTTGTTGTATATTCTTTTGTTTGGGACCAAAGTGCATTTAAATTTGAAGATAATCCATGCCTTTCCAAATACCTTCTATTCCAGAGTGATTTTGCAATGTATTTCTTGGTCCTTTCTCGGATCATTTTAATATTTTAAGCAATATAGTTAATTTTCTACTATTCCAATTTGCTCGTTGTTCATTGTGATGTACATCATAACGACATCTGCTTAGTTTGTCATGACTTTTGCTTTCCAAGATTATTTTTAGACCAACTCTTTTGCTTTCAAGGTTAAGTTCTTGAATCATTGAAATGGATTTCTTTACGGTTATCAGCTAGGAGGGAAATATCATCAGCAATTTTAAGTTAGTTATTCCCATCGATCATTATGCATCTCGTTGTATAGCTTCTAGTAAATAATGTCTTATCCCTTTGACGACACTGAGGATGGTAAAGATGGATTAGGGTCGTATATCAGTAGAGGAGTCCCCATTATTGTACCCAATTACCTTTGTCTTGAGACTGGAAATAATCAGCTGCCAGCAGTTGAGAAATAATTAGTCTCGCTAATGAATAGGAATCCCAAATGATCTACTAACAACATCTGTTAAGCACTCTCTACCCCTCTATTTCTTGGGTTCCTGCAACCGTTGAAAAATGTTAAAAAAGCAGACAGGAAAATAAAAAATAAAGTAAAAATATCAGGGAGGGAAAAGATCGCTATAGCACAAATCAACTCTGGAGTCTGGGCTCAGGACAATCCATTTAAAGCCTTAATACAAAAAAAATACAAAGAAAAAAAAAGAAATCAAAACTAAGAAATTGGCCGATCATGGACACCAAGGCCCAACTCTTCTGACAAACAAGGTGGGACGAGGTTTCGTTATCATGGACTTCATCGAATTTTTAAAACTTTCGTTGCGCGAAAAGTTTGTGAAAAAAAGCGCCAAATCCTCACCTTCTACTCCGTGTAAATCCAAACAGACCCAAAATTTCACGCTCCTGCTGTCATTTTGACAAAACCTTTCCCAGGCATTAGATATCTCCGGTTAATCAACTTTAATAAAAAAGCCACTAACCCTCTGGTTTGGAAAGCATTTTCTTTTCTTGATCACGTTTTTGAAGTGAAACAATGGCTATAAGACTTTGGACACTAACACTTTTAAGATTTCCAAAATGTTGAGCTTCTAGCACCATTATTGTCTAGTAATCATATTTTCTCGCTATTTACTGATCTTATTATTTTTATCATCAAGAAAAATGAGTCGACTTTCTTCATAGATAAAATTCAACATCCGAATCCCTGTTTGGTTTTTGGTGCGTCTCTGATTACCATTAATGTTAAGACAATTACCAACCTACTACTTAAGTTAGTCTATGTTTTCTCGTAAATATGTTGAGATGAGATTTCTTTATTAATAGTCTTACACCCTCTGGGTTAGCATATAGGTGAATAGAAACATATTTATATTGATTGAATTTAAATATTGTCGCCAGATGGATTCTCGATTCGGGAAAGATTTGGGCTGTTGCTCTATGCTGGTGCGAACTTTGGTTCTAATCCTTTGATAAACTTCAGGTGCCTGTAAAAGAACGATCTCTGAGCCCCCTCCTCCTCTATTGAAGACCACGTGCCTTGGTATGCCATCGTGGAAGACGTCATTTCTTGTTCGAGCATTTACGAATTTTCGACCTCTGAGCGCATTGGGAAAATATTTCCCAATCCTGCGAACTCGTCCCAAGCCCCCCCCCCCATCACCCCCACAGGAGCCGCTTTGTCTCAAACCTCGCGACTAAATGATAAATCAACTCAGCCTCCGGATTACCTTTGAGGAAAAGAAGATTCCTCTTCTAGTGGAATTACGAGAATTCTCACATTCCCCGTCGCACGTCATCCTCGAAGTTTGGCTATCTTTATCAGAAGGTTGGTTCGGATTGTGCCCCACCTGCCTCATCGGACCGTGCTCCACTTGCCTCATTGGATCGTGCCCCACTTGCCTCATTGAATCGTTCCCGACTCGCCTCATCGCAAGAAGGACCTTTCTCGAAGTCATAGACCCGTAAGACTGAAACCCCTCCATTAATAGTATTGTCAAGTTCCCCTTTTGATCTGAGCCTAGTAACATTAATCAATTAATTCTATTTGAGAATCCCTTCTCATAATAATTATCAAGAGACTATTTTAATTTAAATAACTCCAATTTGTCTATTATTATTCTTAGTTTGATCTGTGTAAATCAAATTATATTTTTGCTGTTTCATCTTTAACTAACCTTGAACGACACTCTCGGCCTATTCAAGTAAATCTCGCCAACCATTTATGTACTCTGTCTGATTATTAAGGATTTGAAACACAAAGCCTCAAGTGTGACCGCCTAGTCGGTCGTTAATCCCTGCGAACAGTGCTTCAACGGTTTGCGTTGCAATAGGTGATTAAGTCCCCTTCCGTCCCCACACACACATAATATTAGAGTAGTGTATGGTATAGAGTGGTTGTACCACGACATATACTTCCACATAATATAGGAGTAGAGTATGGTATAGAGTGGTTGTACGACGACATATATTATATATATATATATATATATATATATATATATATATATATATATATATATATATATATATATATATATATATATATATATTACTTCTATATTATAAAATCTGGTGTAATAGTTGGGATCTATTACATAGTAAATCAGTTTATTTGATTTACATCCCCTTAAAAGTTTTAGTAGTTCCCTCTCATTATTGGAGTATCTTTAGTTTCCTATTTTGGCCGAAGTACGTTCAAGTTAGTTCTAGATCAGTGGAACTTTAGTCTATTAACTATTTAAAATTTAGATTATTAGTTGGGACCCGTTCTTTGTGTTTGTGTATTCCATTTACCGGAATATTTGAGTTAATCACCAGCCGGATTAGAAAGATTAACCCACCCAAACCGTGTAGGAAGAGTTTTAGTGTTCCTTTAGTGGAATAATTTTTAAATATTTATTTTAGGGAAAAGTTAGGCTTCACGTATATTGGCGAGTAACTTCGTTACGTCAATAGCCCCGTTCGCCTGTTCGTTCCCCCTAGTAAGCCAACAAGATGTCTTCTTCGTTTGACCGTTTCAAGAGTCAAGGAGTGTCGCTGGGCTTGTCGGGCCGAGAATTTTAACTTATTTTCAGGAGGAAGAGAGAAATGAAAGAGAAGAGAAAAGAGCGAAGAAACAAGAACAAAGAGCGCAGGAAAACGAACTAAGAGTAGCAGAAATTGAAGAGCGTGAGAAAATACGGCAGCATAAACTGGAATTAAGCCGTAATCAATTAGAGTTAATGTCGGTCAACTCTCGGACCGAAAATCCACAGTCCCCGTCAGTAAGATTACCAGTCTTTAAATAAAGAAAAGATTTTGGATCATATCTTACGCATTTCGAGAAGATTTTTGAAATCAACAATTGGGACATCGAGGTAGATAGTGTCAGTAAATTGCTCTTCCTCCTAAACTCACAATTGAGAGCCATATTCATTTCGCTTCCCTCAGAGTCCACTGTGGACTACTCTACCCTCAAGTCTGAACTCTTTGCTACCGTAAATATGCCCCTAGACTTCTATCGTGCCCGTTTCCGTCACGAAAAGATCCGTCCCGGTCAGACCTTTTGCTATTTTGGCTATACCTTCCAGAAACACCTCTAATTTTGGTTAGATGCGTGTAAAGTCCCCCAAGAGTACAAGTTCTTTCTCGGCTTTGTCCTAATAGATCAATTCTTAGCTTTTCTTCCCCACGAAATCCGTGCATTCGTTAAGGACAAGCACTGCTTTACGTTCAAGAAATGCCTAGAAAAGGCCAATGTTTACGCAAACAACCATAACTTGTACCCCAAAGTTAATAAGAAGCCTCCCCCGTCTCATCCCAAGTTAAAGATTAATAACTCCAGGCCTCCTTCAAGAAATACACCTAAATTCGTGAATTTTCAAGGCCCCTCCTAACTCAGGAACTTCCCTCCTTTGGACCCAAAAGGCATTAAGCCCATAATTACCGCTCACCCTGCGTCATTATCCCCCAGAAGGCAGATAATCTGTTTTACGTGTGGAATAGAAGGTCACGTACGCACGGAATGCCCTCAAAATTCCTAATTTAGAAGCGTGTCCTCCCATCAGGTATACCGAGTTAGTGCTACGCCTACTCCTCCCCCATCTCTTCAAGATACCATTACGTATCTCTGGTCGACCAATAACTCCGGTCACCAAGTAAATTATCTCTTTAATAAGAGCTCCTCCGGTAGTTTGAAATTGGAAAATGGAGCCGTGAACGGATGCCATGTGTCCACCATCGTACGTGACACTGGGTGCACATACATCGTGGTATCCGAGAATGTACTTTCCCCAGTAGGTCCTTACCACGAAAAGTTCGCTGTGATCCATGATTACCTCGCATGTGAGTATTTGACTGGTTGGGTCGAAGCGATAGCAGCTCCAATCAAGTTTTGCTCTGTACTGATTGATCACAACCCTCAATTTACAAGTAACCCAAAGCACAACCAGTGGTAAACAGTGCCCAGGCTGTCAAGGCTTCCCTGGAACCCGTTCCTTTAGAAAACACTGATGATCCGGTCATGGAGACCCTCCGGAACGAGGATTTTGCCCGCTCCCATAAAGAGTGCGCAACTCTCCTCCCCGTGGTGGAAAAAGCAACTTATCCTTGTCAAGGATGAGCTGTTGCATCGCAAATGTTCCGACGGAACCGAACCTGAAAAATATACCTTGTGTGTTACTTGCTCTCATGTCCTCCAGATTTCTCACGATAGTTAATTCTTCTGTAATTTAAGTCATAATAAAACCTCTCAGAGGTGTTTTAAGTATTTTTATTGGCCAGGTGTGGCCAGAGAAATTGCAAATTACTGCAAATCATGCGATGCCTGCCAAAGGACATCTGTAAAAGGGCGCGTCAAGCCAGCCTCCCTTCAGAAAAGACCAATCATCTCGGAGCCTTTTTCTTGTGTGGCCATTGGTCTTATTCGTCCTATTCAACCCCGTTTAGTGAAGGACACAGTTATGTCTTCACTTTGATAGAATTCGCTATCCGATTCTCTGAGGCAGTTTTGCTTTAGCGGATTGATAGCGTTTCTTGCATGGAAGCACTTATTTCTATTTTTTTCGAGTAGGAATTTCTAAAGAGGTATTGTCAGATCGAGGAGGACAATTTACCTACGAACTTATGGAGAATGTCGGAAAGCTCCTCATGGTAAAATCTCTGTTTACCCCCCTATACCACCCAGCCATAAACGGAGTTTTCGAAAAGCTAAATGGCACATTGAAAGCAATCCTCAGAAAATTGTGTATAGATCAGCCTGGAGAATGGAACCGCTTTTTACCCGTGGCATTGTTTGCGTGTCGTAAAATCCTCCATAGGACTATATGAGTAACCCCTTCGAATTACTGTATGGTCGTAATGTTTGAGGCCCCCTTGCTATTTTAAAGCAACCTTTCACCAATCCCCGTCTGGATAAGGAAATTCAATCCTCCTATTCGTACCTCCTAGACCCCCGAAAAAGCCTCGAGATATGCGCCGACATCGTCTACCAAAATGCTGAGGTAGATTTTGAGAAGTATCGAACTTAATTCGATTTAAATGCGAAGGGAAGAAGAGTTAAGCTTGGCGAGGAGGTACTGTTGCTACTTTCCACTGAAAGTAAAAACTCCCGAGCCAGTGGAAGGGCCTCTTTTACGTTCTAGAGGTAAAAGGACCAGTGGATTACATTATTCGAAGCCCCTCAGGAGATAAGGTTTTCCACATCAATATGTTGAAGAAATATCCCCTCCATGAGTGACTCAAAAATATTGTGGCCCTCGATGAAGAGTCCCCGTTAGAAGCGGTGTAATCCGTTGACCCCCTCAATGTCGTGCAAATAGTATGCATTGAACAAGATAGTGATTACTATATTCCATCTTTACCTGGACTACCGGTATCATCATCCCTCGTGCTGGATGTCTTCCCCAGGCTAGCGCCTCTTCAAAAGAGTCGATTGCAGCAATTGCAAAATGGATTCGCAGATGTCATCTCCGAGACCCCCAGTTGCTCCAATGAATTTGAGCATAACATCGTCCCTTCTACTTAAGAGCATGTTCGCTCGAAAAATTAGGATGAGCCCCTAGGACGAAAAGGTCAGAGCCATTGTCAGGATGCCCCTTCCCCGAACGGAGAAACAGTTGAGGTAATTGACTGGATCAGCCTCCTTTTACTGTAGATTTATCCCGAACTTCGCGTCTATTTACGCCCTTATAAGGCCCTCCTCCAGAAAAGATCCCCAGATCCCCTTTCATGGAATACCGAAGCTACTGTCAGATTCTAGCAACTCAAGGACAAGCTAGCGTCCGCCCCAATTTTGAGGCTTCCTAACCCCTCCAAACCTTTCGGCATCCGGACGTATGCGAGTGAAGAAGAAATTGGATGCGTGCTGCTCCAATCTTCCGACGAAGGTGAAAGCCACCCGGTGGCTTAAGCGAGCCGAAAGCTACTTTCCCGTGACTGTAATTACTTGGTAATAGAACGAGAAGCTTTAGCTATATTTGAGGGAATGCCCCCAAAGGACCGCTGTCAGGAAGCACCTTGGAAATACCCCTCTATTCTTTCAAGACCACGTGAGCCAGCGTGAGAATTTTAGAAAGTCGAAAAAGAATCTGTCACTCGCTTAATCACCCGTCGCAGCTGTGTTTCTTTCAGACGTCACTCGTCTCCCCCCTACCCTGTGATAACGCCGTCCGCGGCCATATTAAGCCTATTCCCATATCGTGAGGCGAGTTTGATAGTCTGGAACGACGCGTTATCATGAATTGAGTTTGCTTAGACTAGCGCCAAGAATCCCTTGGGACCGCAAGGACCCGAGGCCTCTAACAGAGCAGCCACCTGGGTATTTAACCCGAAGCTTACCATCTCTCGAGGAGATTGAAAGGCCGTCATTTACTCCATCCAGACTGGCGTCTGTTTCCCGTGACCCCGTGTAACTCGTCGTCGTATGTCGTCGAAGATCTCGTCAGCAGATCTACCATCGTTAAGCTTTTGCCCTAGTTCAGAGGAAAGTTATTGAGCCCCCTTTTGTTTTGAAGCCCTCTCATCTTCACCATCCCTTCAAGATTCCCGTCTTTCAACACTGAGACTCCCTGCCGATCAGCAGAATTGTGTTGAGTTGAGATTACATCTCTCTGGATCAGGGAAAATCTCATTCTTTATCACGAAGTAATCCAACCCCATCTTTGAGACCTTCTAGTCAGGAATCCCAGAAGTATCTTCTTGAAGACCTGGGCCGTTGTCTCCCCCCCAACCACCTACCATCCCATTCGCCTGCGCTTGAAGGTAAAGCGATCGTGTATAGTCATCCCCAGATTACCTCGTTAATCTTCATTTCATTCATTTAACTACCATAAGTAATTTGTTCCCCCTTTTGTATATATATATATATATATATCAATTGCCCCTTTTTGCTTATATATTAAAATTATATTTTGGGGTATTGTCTTTATATATTCCTTGAGCAGAAACTTGGCAAGCCATAAATCTACACCCAGTCAACCGTAATTCGCACTCTTTATTAATCGCCCAGACCTATCTCCAGCGGTCTGTGGTGAGCTGTCTGCCCGTGCTAGTGTAAGACTCTGAGCGCCGAGCTAGTCTACACAGGTATACCTCCACACTATAGTATGGAGTATTACCAAATTTAGCATGTGTTTAATAGGGAAAGAGTTTATTGTCGAGACTGACCATCGCCCCTTATCTTACCTCCGAAATACTAAGAGCAAGAGCGGACGTATAATGCGATGGCTTTTGATCCTCGAACAATATCAGTTTAATTTTGGTATATACGTGGTACCGAGAATTGTATAGCTGATAACCTTAGCCGCAATCCATTACGTGACAATGCTGGCTAATCCACTAAATTAAAGGGCACCTGAAAACCCATCAGCTATTCATGTATATATTATTTTTAACTCTGCACATATATCTATGGTCCCTGTAGATACTTATTTAATGTAGTGTTTTTTTTCTGTTGTTGTTCCGCTACCCTTTTAGACAAAGTTCTAATTTTGTTCCTTAATATAATGTAATTTTTTTTCGACTCATTTATATCAATTTTTGCTCAGAGCAGTATCATAGCCTTTTTGTAAGCCTGTTAAATATAGGTCAGGTCCACCTTTTTATCAGGCTGACGCCTTCCTTCATAATTCCTCCTATCCATATTTGCGATGTCCTTTGTTCTTCCTTCTCTCTCAGAAAAGTTCCATCGTATGGAAGGGATGGGTGTAAAAGAAAAAATTATCACCCCCCACAATTTATTGGAGACCACGCGCGTTAGTATCCCGCCGTGGACGACGTCATTTTATGTTTGAACATTCACGAATTTCGACTCCTGAGCGCATTGGGAAAATATTTCCCAATCCTGCGAACTCGCCCCAAGCCTTCCCCAACCCCCGGTGACGAGGCGAGAAAGAGCCACGCTGTCTCCAACCTCGCTGCTAAATGATGAATCGACCTCGCCTCAGGATTAAGATATCTGGAGCTTGTGACTCCTCTCTTTAAGTTGCCCCTTCCCCCTCAAAATCGGGCATACAAATACTCGGGTTATTCTCTAGTTCAAGGAGTTCAGCCCGCAACTCAAGGCCGTCCTTATCGTCTCGTCCCATAAGCGTTTATGAGACAGCAACTTTCTCAGCCTTGATTCTCCCCTGGTCAATTGGTAGCTTCTGTAAACGGCAAGCCTTTGAATTTGCGCGACATTCTCCCGTCGTTTAATCGAACCGAAGAAAATCTCCATCGATGACCTTTTGGGAAAAGAAGATTCCTCTTTCAGTGGAATTACGAGAATTCCCACATTCCCCGTCGAACGTCATCTTTGAAGTTTGACTGTCTTCATCGGAAGGTTGGTTCGGATTGTGCCCCACCTTCCCCATCAGATCCTGTCTTACTTAGTATAGGCGTAGTGTATGGTATAGAGTGGTTGTATCACCACAGTGCCTCCTTAAAAAGAAAACCTTAAAGGTGTTGAGATGGTTGGTTAAAATGCCCTAAAAATTTAGGCAATCTTTCACCCACTCTTCTCAATTCACATTCTTCCTCAGATGAAAGTTCTGGGTATGAGCAAAAGCGTGGCTTCAGAAAAGGAAATGGAATGAAAGTTTTATTAGCGACTCAAATATTAGCTACTCTCCGAGTAATTATAGTAGTCCTTTCACTCGCAAGCGAGGATGATGTACTCTGGCTGGCCATCGGACCTGTGGGGTCCTCAGGTGGCTGAGGAAACTTAGTCGCAACCGGCACTGTTTCTCGCACGTCCCGCAGATGGTGCTGAAGGGATGGGGGGCGGCAAATTGTTACCGTAGCGCTAGGTTGGCAGTTTTATCATGTCTACGTTCTCGTCGCTGCTGTTCCTTTTCACGTCGCGAGGTTTCGAATTTCTCCACTGCCCTGTGGGCTGTATGTCGCCAACCATGGCGATCCCGTGCGGAATCTCCCATGAGTTGACGTTGATGTTGCCTTTCTTCATGTAGAACTTCAATTTATCCTTCCATCGCTTCTTCTGTTCTCTTCACGCGCGGGCGCCAATTTCAAGTTCGGAGGACAAGACCCGCCGAGGCAGTCTGGTCTCTGCCATTCGAGTGCAGTGTTCCACCCATCTACGTTGATGTTTCATTAGCGGGCCCTCGATACTAGGGAATTCAGCCTCTTCTAGAATAATGATGTTTGTTCTTCGTTCCTCCCAGGAAATGTGTAGGATTCTTCGGAGATATCTTTGGTGGAACTGCTTGAGTGACTTCACATGACGCCGGTATACGATCCATGTTTTGCTACTGTATAGTAGTACCGTAAGGACCACAGCATTGTATACCATGAGCTTTGTCTTTGTTCTCAGGCAGCGATTGTCAAAGATCCTTGAATTTAGTTTCTGGAAGGCTACTTCAGCGTTGTGTAGACGATGTTTCACTTACTTGCCGGTGTTTGCCTTCGCTGAGGGTGACTGTCAAGGTACTGGAAGTGTTCCACATATTCAAGTCTCTCTCATTCTACAGTAATGTCAGGGGTGCTATACGGCTTTGATGGCCTGGCTGGAATACAGATTTGGTCTTCTGCGTAATCGTCTTTTGACCAAGATTTTTTGTAAGCGTTGGTAAATTCACGCACGGCTGGTTGCATCTCGTTGTTAGAGTGTGCGATAATCGCGCAGTTGTCGGCATACTTGAGTTCAGATACGCCTAGTTCTCTGACCTTTGTTCTGGCCTTCAGGTGCTGCAGATGAATAGTCCTTCATCCAACCGGTAACATAGCTACAGCAAAGAAGGTAAGTCTCTTTGAGCTAGATATAAAGACAGCCACATAGCTGTTAAACAGGCTTGGCACGATCTCACAACCCTGCTTAACCCCTGTCCGGATGTTAATAGAGTCAGTCTGATTGCCCTTGTAAGCTACTGTCGCTGCCATTTCCTTGTGGAGTTTCAAGATACTAATGTATTTGAATGGGCACCCATATTTCTGGAGGATTTTCCAGACATCCTCACATTTTAGCTAATCAAATGTTTTTGTAAAGCCTATAAAGATTATAAATTGGTCGCGGTCTTGCTCCCGGCATTTCTCCTGGATCTGACGGGCAGGAAATATCATGTCAGTTGTTTTACACGCCGCCCTAAAGCCATATTGTGACTCTGGGAGGTGTTCTTGGGTAATTGGGGGTAAACGGTCTGCTAAGATACGCACAGGAATCTTTCTGCGTGCATCTTCGTAGATCGGAGTGAGATTCCACAGTAGTTTCCACATACCGATCTTTCCACTTTCTTAAAGATGATGACAATAAAAGTGTCTCTCAAGTCGTGTGGTATTTGTTCATTCACCTAGATCTGAATAATAAGTTGATGGAGCCTCGTAATAAGTAGTGAACCACCGTGTTTGAATACCTCGGCTGTGATGCCATCGGAACCGCAAGCTTTGTTTGATTTGGTTTTCTGAATTGTGGTTGTTAGGGATGTCTGCATAAATAATATGCTAAATGTACTAAATATGCTAAATGTACTAAATGTGCTGAAGGTATTAAAAGTACTAAATGTACTAAATAAAATTACTACATTTTCTAAAAGAACAAAATTTACTCAATAGTATCGAATTACTAAATGTGATAAAAATTCTAAATGTGGTAAATGACCTAAAGGGTATAAACGTACTAAATTTACTAAATGGGGTAAAAGTATAAAATGTACTAGAGGGGGCAAAATTAATAAATTTAGTAAAAATATTAAATGTGCTAAATGTACTCAAAGTATTAAATCTATTAAACATGTCAAAAGTATTAAATGTACTAATGTGATAAAAGTACAAAATGTACTAAATGTAATAAAAGTACTAAATGTGCTAAAACTACTAAATATAAAATGTGATAAAAGTAGTGAATGAACTAAATTTGCTAAAAGTAATTGGCCGTGTGGCCATTAAAATCATTTGTTTCCGTGCATGCATGATGGATGTACAAAATCTACTAAATGGAATAAAAGTACTAAATGTGCTAAAACTGCTAAATATAAAATGTGATAAAAGTAGTAAATGAACCTAAATTTGCTAAAAGCAATTAGCCGTGTGATCTCTTACCGAGGGGTATCCGTGAGGCTACTTTGGAAATTTGACTAAAGAACTCTCGTTTATGACATTTCTTTCGATGCTTCAGCTTGCACAACAACATAAGAGCAGGACCTGATATGCGAGAGTTTTAGACCTAGATACTGCAACTGAGCAACACCACGAATTGAAGGACCCAGTATGACTGAAGAGCATATTGAAGTCCCTCCCATTTGTTGTTTTGGAGACTCTTTAGTGGGTGAAATTTTCAATACTACTACACAGCAAGAGAAGAGGAATCGAGTGATTTTGTCTTATAGGAATGTGATTGTCTTTTAATCAATGAAGAAGTTTTTCTGCAACTCCCTGATAACTACAAGATTTACTACAGTACTGACAGAGTGCTTGCTGATGACCCTGTAGAAGCTGACAGATATACCATAGAATTCATAAATTAATTAACATAATTCGGGATGCCGCCTCACAAACTCCAATTGAAACTAGGATCAATAATCATGCTTCTTCGCAAGAATTCAACAGAATTGGCTCTATCTGACCCAAACGTCCCTTTTACCTTAGAAAGAACCCACTTTCCTGTAAGACTATCGTATGCAATGGCTATCAACAACAGCCAAGGTAAAACATTTGATAGAGTGGGTCTGTTTGTTCTTGAACCAATATTCAGTCATGGTCAGTTGTACCTCGCTTTTTCAAGAGCACGCAGACAGAAAGATGTGAAAGTTAAAGTGTTGGAATCTGACAAGCAAGGAAGGAGACGTAACAAAACTGTGACAAAGAACGTAGTATGCAGAGAAATAATAACACAACTGGGAGCAAGAATGGAATAGGCATAATAATCATTGTCCATTATGTAGTGAGCTCATATACGATTTATGTTTATTTAGAATAAATTTATCATTAAATGTATATTCCGTGGAATATGCACGGGTCCCTCTAGTCATCATCATTATCATAATCATCATTATCATTGTCATCATCATCATCATCATCATCATTATTGAAGGGGAATCGTCACCCACCCGTTCTCTCTCAGTGGAGACACGCGGCGGTTACCGCAAAGACATTCCGCCCCGGCACCATGGGGTCAAACTCATAACTACAGGGCCTCGCCACTCGTCGCTATGAAAGGCCTAAAGGTTAAAATGCAAGATCTCCCCTATGAGAGTGATATTCAATGTCACCTGTAAGAAATTGGAGACGCGTTTCTCTCAAGTTTGAAGGCTAACGAGGAGCCGATGTAAGACTTGGTGAGAAAAACCGTTTGGAATAAGAACCCTCCTGGGCCCGTCCCCAAGCTCCCCCCTCTTACCCCTCCTCCAGTAGAGTGACGAGGTATAAATAAGAAACACTGAGGAAAATCGGGGTAGAATACGTCAGTCTCCAGGTGACGAAGCCCCTAGATTAAGATCGAACTACAGAGACTGGACAGGTAAAATACTGGGATCGTCAGACTACGAAGTCCCCTGCAAGAGAGGCAGGGCTACCTTAAGGGGCTAAGAAGCCGCTCATCCTCGAGCTAGTCCCTGGTTATCAAACCGAAAGTTAAGTTAACTTGTTTAAGTTCAACTTACTCTCGTCAGAGAGACTCCTCATATCCTGGTGCATCTTAAACACCAGGAGTATTCCTCGTCCTTAGGAATTAAGAAAAGAAGAAGGAAAAGGCTCCCCCTCAAGCCCGTTTCTCGGTGGCCACACTAAACTCATAAGTTAACTTGCTTGAGGAACCAAGCTCAACTTATTCTCGTCAGAGAAACCCCCCTCCGTTATACTCGCCCTTGAGGAAGGTTGGAACTAAGAAGAAGCTCATCCTAGAGCTAGTTCCTGGTTACCAAACCGACCTTTAGGTTAACTTAGTCAAGTTTAACTTATTCTCGTCAGAGAAACCCCCCTCCTTGATCCTCGCCCTTGAAGAAGACCCTCCCCAAGTTCAGTCCTCGCCCATGAGGAATTAAGTAATGAAGGAGAAAAGCTCCCCCTCGAGCTCGTTACTCGGTGGTCACACCGAACTCCAAGTTAACTTGTTTAAGAACCAAGTTCGACTTACTCTCGCCAGAGAGACCACGCCTACCTTGTTGCCCCCCCCCCATTGAATACCGTGTGGACCCCCATCTGCTACCCTCGCCAAAAGTACCTCGTGATCTCGACCACCTCCATCTGGCCGGTCGGCACGCGTCGTGGTCGCAATAACATTCCTGAGGTATTTAAACTCCAGTAGAGTCCATAAGCCTAAATCTTATATATTAAAGTGTCTCTCGAATTTAACCAATTTTTGAGGGTCAAGCGAATTAAAATAAGTATTGTGTATTATAATATTCGGAGTATTGCTGTGGTTAATGTTTAAATTTTGTGTATTCAATTGTTAAAGTTAAAAATATAAGTTTATTTCTGGAATTCTTGGGCGTTTATCTCTATCCTTACGTGTTAAAGACGGCTCTCTTCTTTAAAATAACAATATTAGCACTTTTAGCACTCTTAGAACAAAGCCTACTTCATCAAAGAAGTATATCACGACCACATAGAATACCACGACAAAAGCGGTTTGTGTGTAGAGAGATTAAAACGGGGCATTCTCCTACATAAAAGTGGTATCAGATGTGGAGTGATCAGAAAAGGGGGCATCCTACGAAAATTATCATCACCCTCATCATCATCATCACTAACTCTATAATTTAAGAAGGGGATTTTTTTAAGTATTTGAATAATAATTTCATCTAAGTTTGGTTATGACATGTTTTTTTATCAAAGTTATTTCTAATAATTCTTTTATAATATCAAAAAACAAAATGGTGAAGTTCAGAAATAAATATAAGTATCGAAATTTTGTGAATTTTTTTAAACCCAAAGAATTACAAATGGCGAAGTTCAAAAAATTTATTTTTATATAACTTCTATAACTCTATATTTTAGCAACGTGATATTTTAAAAGGGAGAAATTTAGTTTAGAGTTCCTTTTTAAAATTATTATAATTGGTAAAGTTCAGAAAATTTCTAAAAATTCAACCATGTCTGCTTATTTTTAGATTTTAAATTTTAATCCTAGTAGCGAAGGCATTGCCTGGTAAGATTATATTACAGGAATGCAACTTTTTTTTAACAGTTTGAATTTTCGTTTGTCAGTTACCAAAATATATTTAAAGATTTTATCTAAGATTTCTTTATACTTCGAAAAACATTCCACAGGGCTGGCCCTTCGTATATTTGAATCTTTTATCAAAGTTTTTTTTAAGAGTTAAAAAAATAAATATAATTATCAAAGATCTTTGAATTTGAAAAAAAAATATAAAATTTCAAATCGTGACGCTCAGAAAATTTATTAAAATTAAAACGTATGTTTTTTAATTTTTTCGCAAATGGAAGCAAATTTAGATGTGGGAAAATAGCGATTAAGGATCGTTCTTTCCGTTTAGTAAAAGAATTCCGCTAAAAGATTTTTAGTGTTTTGAGGCCTAGAAAATGAGCATTGATAAAAAAAACACTAGACCAGAGTAAATTATTAACAGACAAGAGGAGCTGATTCGCTACCCCTCCTTACAGATGAAGCTTGTGCTTCGCCGTTAGATTTTCGGTCTCAGGCCTACGGTCTATCATGATTCTTTTTATTTCTCCATCTAAATTTGCTCTAATAATTTCCATGCCAAAATTTTAATAAACTTTCTGAACTTCACCATTTGTAATTCTTTGGGTTTTAAAATTTCACAAAGTTTTGATCTTATATTTATTTCTAAACTTTACCATTTTGTTTTTTGATATTATAAAAGAATTATTAGAAATAACTTTTATTTAAAACATAAGTCATAACCAAACTAAGATGAAATTATTATTCAAATACTAAAAAAAAACCCTTCTTAAATTATAGAGTTACTGATGATGATGATGATGATGGCGGATATGTAATGGAACCTTTTAAATATTTTTGGACCAAAAACACGTTGCTAGAGCTAGATAGGACGTAGGTCACACACCGAACGTATGCCTGAAAGCGCAAGCTCCTTTTGAGGAGGAGTAGCGAAGATGCTCCTCTTGTAGTTGTAAAAGTTTCATACGTATTAACCGAGGCACGGAAACAGCCATAGCCGACATGCTTCAACAAGCAGTGGCAGGTCAGGCTAAGGGGTGCTTGTTTGACGTCGTTTGCAGAGACGTAAAGAAGGCCTTAGACAAAGTTTGGATCGACGGCATGAAATACAAAATTTTGTCACTAGGAGTCACTCGCCACTTCCTAAAGATCCTCTGTAGCTACTTCACCAACATGCAAGCTGTCACCGCCTTCGAGAAGTACACAGGGAAAGCCTTAGAGCTCCTGTCTGGCGTCCTTCAGGAGGATGCCTCAGCCCCACTCTCTACACCCTATTTACAAGCGACATCCCTAAACCAACCCATGTAAGAGCTCTAAACATCCAATATGCGGACGATATTACCAAATTTGTGGTTCGGAGAACAAATTCTGTGAGGATAATGGCCAGAGCCAAGACAGCAGAAGCCTAAATAATCTCCAGGTTCGAGAAACGCTTCGAAATACGGACAAACGTATCGAAGTTCTCAGCAACCACAATAGGGAGACGTCGTTTCGTCCATCTTAATCTAGAAAACTCCGAAATTGACTACTCACCACACTTGTCAGTCCTCGGCTAGAAACTTGCCAGTACTTGCATGAACAGATACGTCATCTCCAGGATTGAATACGCTAACACTGGACTTGACAAACTCCTCTGATTCACAAACCTCAGCACAACGCATAAAAAGAAGTTTTACACCAGTTTTGTAGGATTGAAACTGATGTACCCTGATATTCCGCTCAACGCAGCTTCAAGAACAAATATGTCAAGACTCCAAAGAGTGCAAAATCTAGTCTTCCAGTTTATTATCAACGCTAAGTGGTTGAGTATCGGACCTCGAGGAGCCTCCATGAAAAAACAGGTCTTGAATCACTCAATACATACCTCTATAAAAAAGGTCGAGACATCTGGGCAGAGTAGAGGCTATTTTCCCTTTAAATACTGTAACGGCTCTTGACCCATAGGCAGAGAGGGCGGATAAAAAAGATACCTCCCCAATACCAGAACAACGGAACCCGTACCAAAGTAAAAATAAAAAGTAAAACAAAGTTGCAAAATAATGAGACTGACCTTCTTCCCCAAAAAGCGCAATGGGACAAAATAGTATCTCAATAACAAGTAGAAAATAATAAAAAGATCCCGCAGTGGGACAACATTAACAACAAATACGAAATATCAACAAAATAACAAATGGAGATGGCCCATTCACTGGGCACCCCCACACATACATGTCTGGCTACCTCTTCCTTTCTTTTCTCACTATTACCCTTCACCCTCTCTTTCAAACTCTTTCCCCTCTTATTCTATCTCTCTTTCAAGTTTCAAGTTTTCAACTATATCGAGCATAACATTACTCATTTTCTTGTTCGAAGAAATTAAAATCAATAACACATCCAATAAGCTGTCAATAAAACTAATCAAGCCACGCTTTTCCCTTGAAAAGATCTCATATATGGAGAAAATGATAAAAAGCAATTAAAGTATTATTAATAACTAAAGTGTTTATAGGTGAGCACCAACCTAACGGGGTAGTTCCCTGCTGCCGAGTATGAAACCTGGTCGTCTCGAGCCTCTCATGCCAACAAGGTCCTTCTCCCCTCGGTCAAGATACGGGTCCGAAGACTGCACACATTTCTACCGTTTAAACCTAGTGCAGGTTTGATGCCCTTAATATGAGGACATCCGTCATCATCGAACTCGATGGACTACCTAAAGCAAAGCATAAGATAATGGCCCCCGTTAACAAATAGAGGGTCCTGCTAAGAGATATAAAATCTTTGTTTTTTATTTTTCTTATAGGGACTGCCTTTAGAATAAAAGATTAGGTATAAGAAAAAACTCACCGCCGAGATTCAATACAGTTATGGAGAGAACGAATAGTCCTAGAGACTTTCCTCTATGAAACATTGGGAGTTAGACAGGGGTGTAGCATTTTCAATGATCTACATTCAATTTTCCTCATTCTTCTGAAATTTTAAACTTCGTACCAACCTCACGAAGTAGTCGGTTGATACAACCCCATGGACATTATATGATTGCTGTACTATAAGTATAGAAAAGGGAATTTGTCTCCGATTTTTTATCTTGGCTTGAATGTTCCATTGGATCTATCCCCCAGTGCCCTGATGGCTAGTTGTGTTCCGTTGTCTCTGAATCGAGCACGCTCGTGGAACGCCCTGTCATTTCATGAAGCGCTCACCTCACCTTACTACGAAGAGTGCTTGGTCCCCCAGACTACCTGGTACATAGTTGCTTAGTGTTCCAGTCTGAAGGATCTTCGACGATACTTTTCCCCTAAGGGGACGTGAAAGGTTCCGCCACTTGTGTCTTGTAGTCGGGACGATTTCGTGCATTCCTAAATGTCCCATTATTGAGCTTTAGGAGGAGACAGACTTCCTCCACTGTATAGGTACGGTGAGGACCTTATCACCTAATTTTAATATATAGAAAATACCCCCGAAAAATAATTTATACATATATATTTACCACTTATTTGTTAAAGATGTCTAGGTAAAGTTGAAGATTAGCTGCTCAGATACATATTCCAGAGGGCGAGTGGAGAGAGCGGGGGGTATGGGGGCGTAGCCCTCCATATAGGAACCGACTTCCAGTAACCAAACATATATACGAATAAGAAAATGCATATACGTATAATCTATAAATATAAATTTGTAGCCGAGCAGCTTATTTTCAACTTTACCGATGTATAATCTCCATTTTATCCAATGAAATCCACCTCGACCTCCAGGCGGCGACGGAACCTGCTTCAGGCCTTTGTAAATGTTACGCCGTTTAACTGGGGGGAAACTGTGGCGACCCTCGACTTAACTCCACCTTGCTTGTGCACGAGGACTTAAAGGTATCTTTTTCAACTACGCCTCAAATATAATACTTCAGAGGGTTGGAGTTTAGAGAGTTTTGTGGAAAGTTGTTCGCACTGATATGGCACAAATACGGCCAACCCAGGGTCACTCTCTAGATCCATAGAAACATCAACTTCTCCAGACATTTGATGTCCCACCACATTAAGTATAAGACGGAAAGAAAAACGGGGTCATAACGTGGCCCTCACTAGTGATCACCACAAACACCATCATATGGACCAGTAACTTTGTTTTCCTGACTAGCAGTACATTATGCTGGAACGCAGTGATCCACCCGTTGTTTGGCGAGTTCACTACTTGATCCTGACAGAATTTCTTTTTCGTCTGAGAAAAACCAAAGCAGAGCAGTTTTGAAGGGATACTTCCGTTTGTTTAGAGGTTTGCAACACGTTCCTTCTGTAACATCATGGAGAGGGAGACAATGATGCCACAATAACTGCCTGATGAGTGATTCTGACATTCTCTTGTCTCAGGAGATGGACCTCATTGATTTGCTGGGATCGTTGTCAACGATAGCGGGAATCCCAGCCACAAATTCGGGTGTTCTTTTCGTATCACAACGCATAGTAGAGATTTCCTAGCCACCGTAACCTCATAATCACAGCCTGACTGATCCTTTGCACCGTCCTCAGATTTGTGCCCCCGCTTCTCCCCAAGTGATCGTAAATCTTCGCAAATGAGCTCCAGACGTGAATCACAAGCATAACAGCTTGAACTTTTCCAAATGTTCGGAGGATTTAATTGATCCGGGCATTGATTGCTTCACTGATGATGCCTAACTGAGTATACTATGATGAAATAGAGAGACAACGCCAGACAACACGCATGCACGCACGTAATTCAGAGTTGCCAATGGTGATAATTTTGGTGATTTTTGCCTGCTGAGGCACCGGAGGGAGGCGGCTTCCTTTATATGTCGTTTTGCCTTTGTTTTGGGGGTTTTTTTGGGGGGGGGGTGCTTTTTGTCTTGTATTTTTGTAGTAGAACTTTTTAATATAGCCTAAGAATTAGACTAAATGTTTTTTCAATAACCATGCCCTCGCTAGCGGTCGCCAGTATAGGAGCTCTCTTGAAAAACACTATTTATGCTGTTCAAAGACTCTCTAGAACAGCACTCGGTAAAGCTGAAGAACGACTACTGAGGGTGAGTAAAGCGAGGGGAGGGTATGAGGTGACTCATAGTCCTGCTCGAAATGGGCTTCCAGTAACCAAACACATATACGAATAAACAAATGCATATACGAATATATATAAACGCTCGAGTAGTCGTTCTTAAACTTTAACCAACACTTTCCTTCGTTTATCTGATTCTAAAGTATAAAAACTATATACATAAGCCTAAGAGAAGTGAAGTGAGTCATTAGGTCTCCGAGCAACGTCTGACTGCAGTCCCCCGTCGGTCTTCTGTTCAACCAAAGTGGTTTAATCGAGAAATCGGCCAACTGCTTAGGGAGAAGAGAACTGTGTACCGGCAATCGAAGATCTCGGGTGACTTTGACGAATACCGGAGGCTAGCCAGGAGAGTGAAGTCCAGCATAAGGGCGGCTAAGCGGTCTGAAAAACTCCAAGTGGTGAGACTCTGTAAAGAGAATCCCAAGGATTTCTTTGGATATGTAAACAGCCGTAAACCAATCCGTTGAACGATTGACCCTTTGAGGAATGAGGAAGAGACATTAAAGCATTCAGATGCAGAAAATGCTAACCTCCTCAACGACTACTTCTCTTCAGTGTTTACTGAAGAGTGTGGTCCCTTTCCCCAGCCGACGGATTCCTACTCGGGAAAAAGGTGGAGGATATGGACTTCACCGAAGGAGAAATTAAAAAGAAGATTACTGACATAATCACGAATAAGTCACCTGGCCCGGATGGGTTTCTACCTAAAGTGTTAAAAGAAGTGCGCGATCAAGTGTCATGACTTCTGAGTGCAATCTTCAACATGGCAATCCGGACCAAATGCGTTCCTAAAGACTGGCGTGAGGCGGAGATGACTCATATCTTCAAGAAAGGAGACTGTAACCAACCGTTGAACTACTGACCTATTAGTCTGACTTCGATAGTCGGTAAACTCATGGAAAGCATCATGGTGGACAAAATGACGTCGTATTTAGGGTCAAACCTGCTACTGAGGAGTTCCCAGCACGGCTTCCGAAGGCAAAGGTCATGCCTGACGAACCTTGTGGAATTCTTCCACTTCGTTTTCAGTGAGCACGATCGGGACAAGGCGGTAGATGTGGTTTACTTAGACTTTCAGAAAGCCTTTGATAAGGTACCACACCACCGCCTTCTCCGGAAAGTGCGAGCGCTGGGCATAAACGGAAATGTAGCCGGCTCGATCGAGAACTGGCTAAGTGGCAGACGGCAATGGGTGGTGGTAAATGGAAAGTCTTCTCAGTGGGTGCCCGTTACTAGCGGGGTGCCTGGGACCACTACTATTCATCATCTACGTCAACAACATGGACGGTGACATGGTTGCCAAGATTTCCAAATTTGCCAACGATACCAAGCTTGGTATGAACGTTGCAAAGGATGGAAATACTGCCCACCTGCAGGAAGATCTTAGGAAGATTGAGGAGTGGTCGGACACGTGGCAAATGCCTTTTAACGTGAACAAATGCAAAGTGCAGGAAAATATCTGCCACAGAAACCCCCAATCTCAGTATATCCTTAAGGACACTGCTACTGAATCCACCAACACTGAGGAGGACTTGGGTGTAACAATCACTAGTGACCTGAAGTTCTCGAAACAGTGCATTGAGGCGGAGAAAAAGGCCCAAAGGATGCTAGGCTATATTAAGCGCCAGTTTGTTTATCAGAACCAGGAGATTGTACTGTGCCTGTACAACTCACAAGTCCGACCGCACCTGGAGTATGCCGTACAATTTTGGAGTCCTTCATTGCGAAAGGACATCGCGAGATTGGAACGCGTACAAGCCAGGGCAACTAAGCTGATTTCCTCTATCCGACATAAAAGTTATGAGGATAGACTAAGGGAATTAGATCTGTTCTCGCTGGAAACCCGTAGACTGCGTGGTCAGCTCATCGAAGTCTTCCAAAATACTTCGAGGGTTCGACAATGTTGACTACCGGGATATTTTTACACTGAGTGAGAACAGAACGCGCAATCACGGCTTCAAAGTAAACTGAAGTGTTACAACCGCAATGTGTGTGGAATTTTTCCACTCACAGTATCTGCGGTATGTGGAACGCACTTCCAGTGGAAGTTGTCAACAGTGAATCTGTTGACCAGTTCAAGTCAAGACTAGACAAGGTCTTGAAAAATGGCCGTTTAGGGACGCAAAATAATTGAGCAGCCATGTGCCCGCTCGATTGCTAGTCCAAAGGTGCCCTACTTGAATGGACCGTAAGGTCTCCTAGGGTACCTTCTTTCCTTGTTATAACTCCTTGTTATTAAAAACGATAAAAATGCCCACATTTGTAAAGAAATTCTATGCTTTAGAGTCAATCTTTGCTCTTTTGAGGACTACAGATGTGTTGAAGGAATGGTACCAGTGTATTTTTTCATGTGTCGTTCAAAACATAAGTGTAATATGTTTTCGAGTCTAAAGCAAGTAAATCCTTTGAAAACCGTATTCATACTCCCTCTTCCCCCCTAGTAGCAACTATATTTGTATATAGAAACAACAAAGTAAACTTCCAATCATAACTATTATTTCTTTTCTAAGTCGCCCCGCTCCCCCTGCTCATTAAATCGTGACCTTTTTTATTCCACATGTACCCCCATAGCAGCTTTTAAACATAACCTAGTAGAGTAGTGATCAAAGAAGAAAACGATCATCCAAATAGCCCCGCCCCTAAATGATAATATTAGACCCATTCATTTCTTTGCCCTCAACTCCCGAACTTATCTCTATAGAATTTATTCTAAGTCTCTTTGCCGCCTTGACGAAATCAGCGATTTACAAAAATACAAGGGGCGGTCAATAGGTTTTGCGAATCGGTAGGGCAAAACAGAGGAAGGGGGATGGATATTAATGTGGGTGTCAGGAAAAGTTATGACAAGTCAGGATCTGCAGCCGCACGCTCCCCTCTCGTCTATTTAAGAAGCAGTAGCTGATCCCAGATCGTTAGTCACAAATTTTTCAACAATGGAGAAGGTTGAGCACCGCGCAGTGATCAAATATTTGACTAAGGATGGCAAGAATGCAAAAGAGATCCATGAACGTATGGTTGCAGTGTACACCGACACTGCCACTTCCTATGCAACCACTGCTCGCTGGAATAGGGAGTTCAGCCATAGGCGTAAGTCCCTTGAAGATAACCCCCGTCCAGGAAGCCCATCAGACGTGACCAAGTACAATGTGGCCTGTGTGGAGAAGATAATCCTCTAAAATCGACGGGGGAAGGTCGAAGAAATCGAGCGAGAACTTAAAATATCACATGGAAGTGTTATCAACATCATCCAGGACAATTTGGCCATGATCAAGGTCTCTGCCCGTTGGGTCCCTAGAAACCTCACGCTCCATGATCAACTTCAACATCCTCAAAGTCCACAAGGCCAGAGTTGCACAAGCTGCCCTGCGCGAGTGCGGATTCGCGAGGCTAAACCGTCCCCCTTACACTCCAGATCTGGCCCCTAGCGACTACTTTTTATTCCGCCAGCTCAAGGCTGCACTGCGTGGACGCCAGTTTGGGGACGATGAAGATGTCCAGCTCGCCCTCCAGGAGTGGATTGAACAGCAGTCGGGAGATTTGTGGTTTTCGGGAATTCGAAGCCTCAGGGACAAGTCGCGCAAGTGCATCAAAGTCGAGGGTAGTTATATTGAGAAATAATAAAACACTTTTCCGCCTATCTCGTTTCCTTATATCCGAATTGCAAAACTTATTGACCGCCCCTCGTAAATCCAATTTCAGCCACACTTTGAAAGCCGACTAAAAATACATCATCATTAGGTTGGGAGTTTTTTTTTAATCCCATAAAAGGGTGAACGTTATATTCCTCCTGATTCTTTAATTAAATTTATCCTCATTCTCTTCAATCTGAGTTTAATATTATTATTGATAGATGGCCTAAATTTAGGATTGAAGAATACCCAGAGCGTCTTCGGGCGGGCGCCATTAACATTAACTCAACCAGGATAGAGTTCGCTTAGCTGCTTTGAAGCAGCCTCTTAACGCCTTATATAACAACCGCATCAATGCATAGGCGTTGATGAGAGCCGACTACACGTTTTGTGTGAGAAAATGAAGAAGAAAAAATGTGAAAAACAAAAATGAAATAGAAGATAAAACGAAGATAAAAATTAAGAAAAAACTAAGAAACGAAAGAAAGCAGAAAAGAGAAAAATAAGTTAATTAGACAAACATGCAGCATCCACTAAGGCATCACCTCTTAAAGCAAAAGAAAATAGATCGTGGACAGTTGGGAATTGAGGGTAATGACCCCACGATGAGGGCTGGGCGAGCAAACAAGCGTTTCGCTCTTCTCCAAACCAACTACATCGTAGGAATCAGGGCAGCCCCCCAGACTGCTTGGCAAATAAGATGGGAGACGGCTGAGGGGAACTTAAAGTTTCGTGTTATTGTGCCACAAATGTTCCCATTGACCTACCTTCAATGCTGCTGGGCCTTCAGATCGCTTTCTGACCTCTTAAAATTGGACACACTCGTGGGACGCACCGCCATTTGATGGAGTGCTTGAGCGCACCTGAATGCAGACTCCTTTGTTCCACAGTCTGGGTGATATTCGCACACTTTCTTTTTGCTGTTTGTTTTTATTGCCCGTTGTTTTTTCCTCGTTTGTTTGGAATTTCTTTTGTTTTTGATTTTATGTCTTTTGAAGCTTTGGCTTTATAATCTATCCTAGCATTAGGCAACGAGATGATTACGGCGATTTATGCCCTAGTAGACAGTCGCTGAAAAAAAATCCCGTTTATGTTGAGATGATGTTATTCATCAATGTAAAGTTGATTCATATGTTTTTCCCTACTTTTCTTTTTCTTGGTCTGGGTTTTTTTTATTCAAGCTCTGAAGAAGAACGAAAACAATAGGTACGACAGCCGAGTTAATTTGTGAATTGAGGTAAGAATGCGAGTTTAATGGGAGGATCTCCCCCTCTTCCCATAACTCCCCTCTCCATATCCTCCCATTTCCTTCACCTGATAGTGTTTGAAATGAGGTTAATAAAAAAGGGGGAATATACATATATTACTGTTTTTGGAGAAGAAAAAAAATGGTGTAATCAATACGGTCATTTTTATTCAATGAACTACTAAAGAAAGGAGAGAAAAATATGAGATCGAAAAGTATAGAACAGATAAAAACAAGAACTATTGAAATAACATAACTTATATACTCCAAGTTTATTATAATAATAATATATTTTAAACTTTAAATAATTTACTTTTATAGACGACCCTAAACAAGTTGGTATAAATAGTCTAACGTCTCCCATTTCGTAGGTATGAGAGCACATTAGGATAAGGGATGATACTCATTTCAATGCACTTGATTCTTCTCTATTATCTAAGGCTGCAAATTTCGACCTTTAGAAGTAATTGGTGCACACTAGAGTCAATGTTTTCAGTAGCACATAACTGTTTCTCCTACAAGTGCCCTCCCCATCCTCGAATATAAATAATTATGATAACTAGCACTAGAAAAAATAGCAAATAATATCATACTGACTGTAAAAAGAATAAAAAAATACGAAATTTGGTCAGAAAGAGCAAGATTAACAAAATGAAGGAATGAAACACGTAAAACAGAATATATGGGTTCAAACGCACAGAGAAATCCGTATACATATAGGACACCTTCATCATCATTCTTTTCATCTTCTTGATCGCACTTCTGAAGGGTTTAATGGTCGGATGCCCCTTCTCCACCGACTTCGGTCCTGAGCATCTTCTTCCCTAAATCCCATTCCCCCCAGCTCTTCCACAGTACAATCCCTCCAACTTTTCCTAGGTCATCCTGATGACCTTCTGCCTTCCACTTGCATATGCATAGCCTCCCTCAGGTAGTCACCCCCCTCTGATCTCTCCACATGACCAAACCATCTGAGTCTCTCCAGTCGCAGCTCAGACTCCAGCTCGACTAGTCCACATCTGTCCGCTACTTTAGAGCTCCTGATGTGATCCAGCCTCTTCACACCAGCAATATGTCTTAGCATACGTCGATCACATCCTCTCTACACAGTCATCAGTCTTTCTGTTAAGGGCCAATTCTCAGCCCAATACAGTAGAGCTGCTCGTGCACATGCTACATATACCAAGCTTCTCTTCTTTAATGGAATGCCTCGGTTCGCCAGTAATCCTGATAACTCTCCCACTTATTCCAGGTAATGGCTATTCTTTATCATCAAAAAAGTGAAGTTAGGGATAAAAAATTGTGTTGGAAGGTGGAAGAGAGCCAGTCCAGAAAAAATGCCTAATTAAACCACGCGACCGAGATGGGAATCGATATTCATGATCTCACAAATCCAGAGAAGTTATGTCCCATTTTCTAGGTAAAATTTATTATTGATAATTCCTAGGGTAAAAATCAAAATTGAGACAATTTACTAATATTTTGGCATCTTTCTAAAAAAAAGAACAGAATTAATTTTTGGTTTATAAGAGACCCATACAGATATTGAAAACTTAAAGGGCCTCTAAGGTGTTGTATTCCTGAAGTTATTAAGATAATATACATTTTTAAAAAAGGAACCGAGCGTATCTTGTTTTAAACTCTCGCCATGACAGTTTGGTATATTATAAGTTCAAAGGCGACCCAAGAGCATTAACGAGGATCATGATATTAAAAGGTATTACCAGTTTGGCAAGAAAATACTCAGGGGGGAAAGGGGAAATGAACCACGTCGTAGAATTTATGTAGAATTTAGAATCTTCTGCGCGAGAACAGTCTTCTCAGGCAAATAGAATCTGTTTCAAGAATATGCGTGTAGAATATAGAATCTTCCACTACTTCACATGAAACGTGTTTCAATAGTAGATGCGTTTGGGTTAAATAGACCAGAGTTGCTAGACAGAGCTAAGCTTTTTCATAATTAACTTCACTTAACTTCACCCCTTTTCGAATTTTCTTTCAAAAACTAAGATGCCTTCGTTGGTTTTGCGTTATTTTTACGGTGTGCCCCAAACCCCTAGTGCCAAAAGAGCTAGCCCCCAAACTAGTAATTTTGGGACCAGCTCTTTTGTCGTATACTCATTTTTAAGTAAACCCCAAAGTCAAAACAAACCAATTTTCAATCATGGCGACGATGTTTTTCTCCCATATGAAAAATTCCTTTCAAAAGATTTTCAAAAGTTATTCCTCTTCATTTTTATCGCCATAATTAAGATTTTTTTTTTGTTCTCCTCCAATTCGAAAACCTTAGTAACTGCTTCCTTTTTCTACCTAACTCTATTTGGTTTAATCCATATTTATTATCTCAATACTATCTTGTCACCATTTTCGTTTGAGACAAAGAAATAGAGAGATTCAAACATTCAAGAAGGGTATTGACAGAGCTTTGATATAGCTGCTATTTGATTGAAAGAGACACGATAATAATAATAATAGGTATTTATAATGCCCCCTTCACGGCTGTTAGCCCTCCCAGAGCGCAGGTTGTGTAGCGATTGTAGAGAAAGTTTACAGGGGAGAGAAGGCAATTCTGAAGAGATGAGTCTTCAGGAGACGTTTAAAAGTAGCAAGGGAAGGAGAGGATCGGACTTCGGCAGGAAGAGCATTCCAAAGTCTAGGAACACAAACTGGGAAGTAACGGTCACCCATCGAATAATTCTTGATCTAATTACTCGTTACAGGCCGCAGTAAGTTGAAGGGAGGCGTATTATATTATTCTATTACGGCCCACTCGAGGAAATTTCCATATTTTTTATATCTATTTCCATAACTACCACTTCTCTCAATGTTATAAAGTAATAGGATACGTATAATTTATTTTTATACATAACACAGTCTGTATTTTTCCCAACATGTTCCCGCATTCGATTCCATACTTGACAATCCGATATGTAAAGATATTTCCACTCGTATTTATGGAGAATCTTTTAGCGTCTAATTTTCATCTATTTCCACGCGTTGAATTTTCGTTAATTGTGCGTTGATTCCCGCAATCCAGATCGTCAATAACATTTAAAATTCTGCAAAGAGGGATTTGTTACCCTCGTAGTATTTCTGTCTCGATGGAAAACATATTCAGGTCTGTTCAGCTTGTTTCGTTACTATTGTGTTTAATTGATCATATTAAATCCGTTTCCATATCCTACACCTCCTTCACCAGTCACTGACGGCTGGCAGTTGTCATATTCTTATTTCAAAGAACTTTAGGGAAATCCTGATCATATTTACTACTCCGAGAGTTAACATAAAGATTTCAAGAAAAAGACAAAGAAGGGATTTGTACTGACGTAACAAGACTTAAGACTTGAAAACTAAAGAAGGACAAACTTTCCCAGCTCACCCCTCTTTAAGGCGTGTCGGTTTGAGTTTTATTTTTAGGAGCCCATCTGGTGGCTGCCTACTAGGGGAACGGTCGCCGTACTCACCACAGCCTACTATTAGGCTATATTGAAAAACAAATAAAAATATGTAAATAATAAATAACAAAGAATAAAAGAAAAAAAGAAAGAAAAAGCAAAACAGCAACAGGAAGGAAGCGCGCTCCGGTGTCGGGAGCAGACCCGCCTCCCTCCGGTGTAGGAACATGAGACCTACAACAAACAGTCAAATAAAATGGAGGAGGCCGCCAACCTCCAAAAAGTCGAATATTCTGTGTGCACGAATAGTTCCAAATAGACTGGGACATTCAAGAAAGATGTGCCAAACAGTCTGGGGGACAACGCAGTCGTCACATTAAGGTGTAAGCGAGCGCTGCATCAGATGTCCATGTGTCCCGCAAATGTGTCCAGTTGGGAGGACAGAAAGCAAAGTGAAGCCGTCGCAGCATTGTTTGGTAGGCCCATGGTAATAGTCGCGGCACAATGGCACGCAACTTTAAGTTACCCTCGAGCTTCTCCACTCTTCTATGCCAAGCAGTCGGGAGAGTTTTCCGTATGCCTGACATGTAATCTTTGTGAGGAAGAGAGAAACGCTGGTGTGGTTATCTAGTCCTCGTGGACTTTTGGGCGCCCGCATCGGTGCGCTCATTCTCCGCAATTCCTACATGTCTAGTAACACAGCAGAAAGTAATTTCGACAGCATACGGATCCCCATAAACATGGCATCATGGATATCGCGAATCAGAGAATGCGGGGATTTCAATGCCCCGAGAATACTCAAGGCGTTTTGTAAGTCGCTATAGATCACGATCCACACTCAAAATAGGGCACGTCGCGTTATCTCCGAGACAGAGCGGTATATTACAACTAGCTTGACCGCGTAGACACATGCAGCAGCTGACAGAGCCCCGCCGACTTCAAACGGAGGGCATACGATGTGGAAACTGAACCCCTCTTGGGACTTGGAGTCATCCGTATACACTCGCACGGTTCCAGTGTAACACGAAGTGTGATCCCAAAAGGCCAAACGAAATAATCCCAGCGCTGTAAAAGTTTGGCAGCAGAGGCATGGCGACCAATGGTGAAAGGTGTTACCTTCTAAGATGGCGCACTGTACAGAACCAGAGAAGCCACCGGCCCAAGAACTATACCGAGCTCTCTAAAGAGTTCCTTAGCCTCAAACCCGGCGGGCTTAGGGCATGACTGGCCTCTCTCGGCGGCATAGGCACCGTTGAGTTCAGCTGCGAATTAAGTGAGAGCAGTTTGGGACTGAGGGAGGCACAGGACCCGCGCATGCAAGCGAATAATGCACTGAACACACAGCTAGTGGCATCTCCGCAGCCTCAAGTAGCTCTTAATTGGAAACGTGCGGAAGGCACCGGTAACCAGGCAAAGTCCAGTGTGGTGGATCGAGTACACCTTCCAAAATACACGCTCAGCTGCGGAGGCATATAACTCGCATCCGTAGTCGAGCTTTGAACGAACAAAGGATCGATAAAATGTAAGGCAGTAGCACTATCAGCGCTCCAAGCGCTGAACGTCACGGAGCAGAGAATATCCATGGGGCGGGAACAAGAGACCCTAAGGCTGCGAATATGAGCCTCCCAGGTGAGGCGTGGGTGAAATACAAGACCAAGGAAACGGTGCGATTCAACCACTTCCAGGCGTACCCCATTAAAAATAAGTCTACGTCAGGATGGAGCCGTGGATGGTGGCACAAGTGCACCATTTTAGTCTTAGCCAAGGAAACCTGAAACCTATGCGCTTCTGCATAGCGAGAGACGTAGTTCAATGCATGTTGGAGTCGACGCTGCAGAGTTGGCATCTGGGCCGCGCCAAAAGAGATCGAAAGGTCATTCATGTAGAGCGTAGCAAGAACATCTTCCGGCAGCACAAAGGTGATGCCGTTGATGCTCAGCTCTAAGATGATATCATCTATGGGGTATTCCACGAGTTCCCTCGCCAAAATTATTCCTTTCACGAAATTCATGGTTAATTGCGGCGTCACAATCACTGGCGTGCCATCAAGTGTCTGAGGGGCACTAATCATGGCCGCTTCAGGGAGATTCGATCCATTCGCCAGATGGTTCTTGTAACAGAAACGGGACACGCTCCACTCTCTACTAATCATGCTAGCTAGAGCTCCCCTATGGTGGATCATGCTAAAATATGAATGGGGAACGCCCAGATAGAACTAAGGAAAGTAAAATATAATTAAAATATATGGCAGGAAGGAAGTAACTAATGTATTAGATATTAGAGGAAAGACCCAAATCTTCCAGGAATCGTATTAAGTTTGACATAACATGGGGGAAAATCTCTGAAAATATATATTTTTTAATTATTATTTTAGGAGCTGTCGAAAATAGAGGCTCTTTGCTGCCATTGGGCCCGTCGGAAACATGAGGTCATGCACGAGGTCAGTTCAAGTGAGCGAGGATCGTGAAAACAATTAGAATATCGGACTGCTTTCTGAGATAAGCGATGCATTGAAATTTCAAACGCGTGCTTCTGTCGTCTCCCAGGGTGTTATCAAGAAGCCCCTAAGGTAGTACTTCCCATTCCTCAAGCGCCGTGTTGGTTCGTGTAGAGATTCCCTCACGCCCCCCTTTCTCCTTGGCGGAGTCAGTTACAGTTCCTGCTGGTCCCTATATATTGTTGGTCACAACCGGGCATCGAGAGTTTAGGCCTGCCTTTAACAACGAAACACGTCATTCTCGATCAGGCTCTCTTTTCTCGGCCAGCCGAATGCTAGAATTGGCCCATCTTTGTTTTCGATACATTTCCTTTGGCACGAATACTCCCTCCAGTTAGTTGTACCGCTAGAGGTTAAACTTCCCGTAGTTAAAGTCCCTCAACTAACCAAATGATCCCTCGTGTCATCTCTTAAAGCTTCGAACTCAAGCCAGCCTGAGACGAATCATCTGTGGCTACCCCTACTCATCCCTGTGTGTGTATGTACAGAGACTCGTATCTCCTCTAGAGCCCCCACCCCCGGTAGAGCTCGCACTGAGTAGCTCTGTTAATTTCGGTTCTTATATTCATCGAGATATTTTGTTCCTACCTTTTCATAAGCCACATAGCTGCAGCCTTCATTAGTTTAATATCGGCCAACTGCACTTACTCGTTTGAATTTAAATCCTTCGCCCTCCTCCCCCCTACTTCGATCCCCCATCTCTGAGGGACCGAGTTGAATCAAGATCACCCGTTTGACCTTGAGCATCCACGAATATTGGGTAAAAGTGACATATATGTCGCGTTCATTCTACAACACAGGTAACCTCGAATTTTCACGGCCCTATTTGTGATTCGTATGACTGGATTACCGGCAGTCGTAGCACCTCTGCAGCTTTTGCACGCATTCTTTGACGCGGTAGCGATACCAGCCGGCACGCACCCACTCAGGGAGTCTCATGTTCGAAAGCGACGAATGGTGTTGGATTGGGTAGTGAGGCTCCCCGTCCCCCGTTATCCCGTCACAGATTCAACCTTTACCACTCCTTGGTCGGCAATCTTTTCGGTGTTATCTTTTAAGGAAGAGCTTACGAGTTATGTCGGATAAACCACTCCTTTCACAACATCAATGTCAGAGTGTGTCCTTTGGACAACATGTTCCCATCAGTAGAGCAAACAACAAGGCCCCGTGGGATCTATCACGAACATCTTTCTTTAGAGTTGTATCCGTTGAATCTTCCCGCTAAGTGGAAGCTCGTGGCCGCTCCGCTCTTACTTGAGCGGGTCTCAGGTACATGAGGGGCGCCCTTGATTTTAGCTAGTGCAGGCACGTACCTGTATTGGTACCAGCTCTATCAAGTTGGCGGACGGAAGGCTTAGAACCCCCACCGAAGGGTTCCAAATGGGCACGATGGTTACCCCACGCGATAAATAATGGTTTCTTTTACCGTTACTTCTTATATCAGATATTTTATGATGTCTTTTAACGACTATTCAACGAGTTCATTTGGAAAAACTCTTCCTTTAGAAAGTTTAGTTCAGAGTGCATTATCAACTTAAAAGGTGAAACATATAGTCTCCAAAGAGAACTCACAAATGCCTCCCTAAAAGGCTCGCTGCATTCACCAGAAGGTTCATTTCCGAGAAACTGGCAACCTTTGGTTCTCCACCTAGAACTGTAGTAGCTAATGCTTGGCGCTGATAGAATATTTTTCCTTTTAACATCATGTTTCTATCTGCTGAACTAATAATAGGAAAACGTTGGGAGACAGTAAGCTTAAAAATGCCAACTAGTCCGGTTAACTGCCATGACTTCCTGACCCTTATCCGTACAGCGATCCACCCGTTGGAAAAGATCTGCTAACTTTCTTCGTCGTCTTCTTCTTTTTGTTAATCTTCTCAAGAGACGTGGACGGGGAATGACGTATATTCTCTTTTCCAAAAGAAGGGGTCGCCCGAAGCCGGGATTTCCGATATAGGGAAGTAACATAGTGTCTTGGGGATTCATAAAAAGTAGGTGGGCCCTCCTCTTCACTTGAGTCTTTGGGGACTCTGTGTCTATATGGGAGTAGGCTCATAATCAGGTGTGTTTCCCACCGATTCAGTGCTTTCTTTCACGAGAGATCGTGCCTTAATTCCACGATTACCTCAAGAGAGTGCTACTTTCAGCCACTTCCCGGTGACTTCGGAGATTTCGCCCAAGGATTCACGTGCCATGTGACTCTATGAACAAACTCTTGTTTTCGGAGCCAGTAAACTGACCTCCACATGGAAAATTCTGCGTACAGGAATGCAGGATCCTGAGAGCGTCAACAGGCGCTTTAGGGATATTTGGATGAGATGGAGTATGTGGCAATGTGCTCCATGCCACACTCGCCTTGCTAATTTGATTTGCCTAATCGAGCTAATCTCACTGCTGATGTCGATTTTTGGCCACCAGGTTTGCCTTCATGTCGGTACTCTGTGAAAGAGAAATGTGATCGCCGCGCTTCCCACAATGAAGTCGTCCAGGAGCAACTCAATTAAATGACAATGGAAAAAAACGCATCTGACGTAGATATAGGAGATGTGGGATCTTCTCCCCTAGACGAGAGTTGGAGTGGAGTCAGCTCATCTTCAGGTGTGGCGATGCCCGAGCGTCGGTCCAAAAGAGGTCAAGGGAACCCCCTTTAATTATAGTGAGTGCTGAGCCGCTCCACCAATCATAGGTGTGTTCTCACGGTTGTCATGTCCCTCTCCAATACTAAATTTGGGAGAGGTTTTGTTTATGGTGATGTAAACTCAAGTTAAAATCTATAAAGCCATAGTATTTTACCTTTTTGGGTAAATATATTTTTGCTATAAGTTGAAAAGGAAATTGTAAAAGGCCTTGCATTATTCGGATATGTTGAAATCCATTAAATCTTTTGCTAAAGTCACTAAAAGTAATTAAAGTTTAAAGATTGCTATTCAAAATATAATGACATGATGCCAAAAGCGAAAAAAAGGAATCAATTGTTATAGTATTCTAAATATATTCTTTCAACAATACTGCATGTGTGATTAACCTCCCTTTTGGTGAGTGACTTCAAATCTACGGGACTTCTTTTTCCCGTACAACCTCTATAGCAGTTCACTTGGCAGCTCCTTCTATGACTTTTTCTGATATTCAACACTTATTTATTACTTTCTTTTATTATATACAACATTCATGGTGCATCTATAAGCATTTTCAATTCGAGGCTTTTTCATAATGGCCATTGTAAAACTTCAGTTCCAACTACATGAAATTTTGAAGTGGCCTTTCATATGAAAAGAGGCAGTGTCTTGGTCAACAATTAAATTTCATCCGCATAGCCTTCGTCCTTCTTCGTCAATACTTGATACCACATCAAAAATGTGGTAACTTTCCACTTGAACATATTCTTTCCATACCGTATAGCCTCTCCACTTCTCTGACTTCTGGAATAAGTAAAATTTTTCACTTTCATCTGGCCATCAATACTTGTTATATTCTTCTAGAAACATCAGAGAACGAAACATCGCATTAGTAGACATGCCACTTCAATCAAGTGTGATCGTGAGAAGATGAAAATAGCGGGCGGTCCAGTCACTTTTAGATGAAAATTGTGCCCTACTATCATTCTTCGCACGTTGGATACTGAAGCTATCATTCTTACTGTTGCCTTGAAATTGAGAACTGAATAACAATTTGATATTTTAATAAATTGGACAATTGCTATTTCTTCTCTTTTTAAAGTGTCTTTTAGCTTTCAACTAGCATGAACTTTAATGTAACTATGAGAATACTTCAAAATATTTGTCAGGTTAGCTATTTCGCTCAAATCTTTGGTAATCTTGCAATTATTAATCCTTCAAGTTTCAGTGCAATAGCCTTTTCCTGCTGAAGTTTTCTTGGCTTAGGCATATTTGAAATGATATATACATATCTCTATGTATTCATTGTACGGAAATCTTATAATAAACCATAAAAAAATGTTATCGACTTTAGTTTTGAAGTTATGATATGCGAGACAAGATTAAAAATAACTTAATATATCATAAATTAATAAAACCATATTTTCATTTGAGACATTCACTAAAATGTTCCTGATTCATTTAATTACCGTTTTGCACTAATGTGGGACATAAGGGTTTCATTATGAAACTTTCATATTTCGTTAGAATCGACCAAATAGTTCTGATGTTAATGCCAAAATAATTCCCGGGATAACCTTGGGAGGACTTTAACAATTATATCATTTAAAGGAGAATGTAAAAGAACATAAGGCTTTAAATTTCTTTAGAATCGGCCCAAAAGTTACAATGTTATTACCAAAAGAAAAAAGCAAAACGGGGACCGACCGACAGAGTGAGATATATAGTCGCCCGCGACTAAAAATGCCGACCTCTGTCTTGTTTACAGTTTTGTCAAATGGAAGCCTGGTTTGCAAACTAGTGATCCATCTGTTTAATTCCGCTGGCAGTTATTAGGGTATTTTTACTTTGACTACCGTTAAATTACTCTTCAAAGGAATATCTTTTTACCCAGTCTAGAATTATTAACTAGGGAACATTCAGCGTTTAATTGATAACCATAACCGTTTTTTATTATCTTTTTATGGAAAATCCATTATTTTTTTAATTATCCTTCGACTCAAGGTTAATTTAATGCGGTAATTTAGGTTAGGCAGATTAATTACCTTTTATAATTCCTAATTTCTTATCTTACCAATACGCCTTTAGGGTTCATTGCCGGCCCATTTCTTGATTGTGGATGGAGTTATTAGTTATCGTTCAAACTACTAGGTGGTCTAGTTATTGAGTCAGTAAAGCAAATAGAGCTAGTAGAGTACTTATTACGTAGTGATGATTCCAAAGCTTAAAACAAACTAAGAATAATAGTATTTTACTCAGTATTTTACTCATCATCATTAACCGTCTGTCAAATTTGGGTAGCTATTAGCTGCGCTAACCAATAAGTAATCATCGTTTATTTCACGATAATATTTATACGTTATTTTTTGTATTTACAAGACAGTCCCTTTGGATTTACGGTCCATATGAGTTTATGAACGCGTTGTTCAAGGTCTATGATCTAGGGAGCACGGCTAGCTTTCTAGCCGTGAACCAGTGTTGTAATCTGCTCTGCCAAGTTATGCGTCTTTAGATTACTAAATTAGTTTACTTACATAAATTATGACTTGAGATTTGAGATAGTTAACTGAAGGGTAACTGAAAACAGAATCAAGCTACTAAACAAAAGATCTAAGCCTGCAAGAGCACAACATTTATTTTCTTATAAAATAGCAAACGTAGAATAAATTGACTGGGAAGGTCTTTGAAAGTACTCCACTAAATATATTTAGAAATAGAGGAGTTAAAATATTAATTTAAAATATCACCTTGCAGAAAAAGAAAGTTTTAAAGGTAATTCTTCATCCATATCCTTCCTTTTTCTACATGTCCTTCACCTTTTGGTATTATCCTTACCACTCATTTTAGGACTAGCTTGGAATGGATCCTATGGTCTGTGTTGGTTTGTAATTTTGTATTAATAACATTGTGATTCGACAATTTAGAGAACAGTTGCCTATTCAGAGAAATTTTAGATATAAAAGAACTTTATACTATTGCATACCACTGAAAGTCTCACTCATGTTTGAGCCTTACGAGCATTAATAGGGCGACAGAGATCAAAGAGCTATTACGAGGAATATCATATACCATCTTAGGGCGACTCACAATATCTTCTCAATTTCCAAGTATAGTTGATCTCTTTAGAACTTCTGAGTATAGTCTAAATTACGGATTGGATTTTCCTTGGCGGTTACGTACAGGAAGCTAAATCCATCACTCTCTGAATGGGGTTAATTACTTCATTGGTGGGGATTTCAAGATATTACTATTGTGATTTAACCCCCAACCCCCACTCCACCACCAAATGATTCTACTTCCACCCACTTTATAGCCTGAGTTAACTTCACCGATTATTCCAATTTCTCACATGTTCATTTTCTTTAACTTCATAATTTTCTTCTTGAAAATCTTCTTCCTATACTTTGCTCCTGAGATCTCCATATTTTTCGTAATTTTTTTTAATAAAATGAGGAAAAGGTATTTCATAATTTGAATTTTTATATTTAAACGATTTTGAAGTATTCATCTATTTATAATTTTTACCTGGGGAGAAGCGCTAGGTCAAAGCGCCGCTTTTTCTCAAAAGGATTAAAGTTCAATTGTACCCATTTAGAGCCATGAAATAACCCATATAACCATGTGACATAGGGTTATTCAGCCTTGACATTTCAAATCTGCCATCGGATTTGGCACTAGCTGGCGTCATCTAGTGGCAGAAACCTCATTTAGCTATTTAACCATTCAAAGGCACTTGTAATTGTTTTGAACCAAGGGAAGCCACCAATGCAATAACAATTTATCATCTTCACAAAACGCCGCAGATCATTGGAGGGACTTTCCTTTTGCTCCCCTCATCTCTACTTGTGTTCTTTGCTAGTCTGGGATCTACTAACCTCAATCCAGTACTTTCTTTGTTAAATTGCTTCTGATTAAGATATTTATCCTTACAAATTCTAAAACGAACTGCTTCAACTAGCTGATCTTAACCATCCTAATTTTAAACTGCAGGCAGTGATGCTATACGGTTATTATAGCAATGCGTAGGTATAATAACCATATACCATCACTGCGTTCATTTCAGTTTTACTTTACTCTTGTAAGATATAACGTACTCCAACGGATGTGTAAGACCAATCCCATGTACGGCGAAGGCAAAAGTAGGGCTAAAATGCACAAATGATTCAGTTCGTTGTAAGGTTTTTAAATTGGATACAGTGAAGGCGGCCACTCATTGCTATACTAACCACGTAATCTTAACCTGTTATCCACCTTTTTCTTGTCAAGGGTGTTGGTAAAAGATGACATATTTTATCTGTAGTTCATGGGTTACAATCATGTCGAACATGAGTCACCAAACGAAATATTTGTAAAAATGTTTAAAATACATCAACCTTTTGATACACCCATACATACTCGGGAAAATTAATATGGGTCAGGGATTTATGTTGGGAGTATATGTGGCTAAATTCGTAAATTAGCAAATCTTCAATTTTTACTCTCAGTACACTATGAATATAAAACACAATTGGGAGCCTGTCCAGGCTACCTTTTACTGGGTGCCTCGTTTAGGACACCTTTTTAATGTTGTGTTTTCTACCCATTGTAGACGCACCACTTAAATCGGGTTTTCTACCAATGCTCACTCAGGCTCCATTTTAATTCAGTCTTTGAACCCCTGTTCAAAGTTCTTAAATTTGGGAATTAGTAACCCTGTTCAGGTTCCATTCTAATTTGACTTTTGTACCCCTGTCTAGGATACTTTTTAATGCGGTCTTTGGACCCCTGTTTAAGCTTCCTTTTAATATGGTCGTTGTACATCTCTAGAGGCTACCTTTTCATTCTCTCTCTCTCTCTTTACTCCTTGTTCAAGCTCACTTTTATTTTGGTTATTATACCTTTGTATAGGCTCCCTTCTAATTCAGTTTTTATTCCCATCCCATCTCAGACTCCGTTTTATTTCGGGCTTTGTACCCCTGGCAAGGCTCCCTTTTATTTGAGACTTATTACCCTTGTTTAAGCTCAACTTTTCTTACGGACTTTCCCCTCTCTGTTCAGTTTCCTTTTTAATTCAGTTGCAATACCCATTTGATGGCTCTCCTCTAATTCAAGTTTTCTTCCCTTTCCTCTTCAGGCTACAGTTTCATTCTGTCTTTCTACTACCTGTTCAAGCTCCCTTTTAGTTCGGTCGCTATACCACCGTTCAGGCTCTCTTCTAATTCAAGTTTCGTCTCCCTCCCTGATCAGGCTCCCTTTTCAATCAGGCTCCTTTCCCAGCTCCTTTCTAATTTGAGTTTAGTCTCACTCCCTGATCAGGCTCCCTTTTCAATCAGGCTCCTTTCCCGGCTCCTTCCTAATTCGGGTTTAGTCTCCCTCCCTGTTCAGGCTCTCTTCTAATTTAAGTCTAGTCTCCCTCCCTGTTCAAGCTCTCTTCTAATTCGAGTTTTGTCTCCCTCCTTGTGCAGGCACCAAGATTGATTAAGTGTTGTACGCCTGTTTGGTCTCCCCTTTAATTCCGACTGTGTATCTCTGTTCAAGCTCGATTTAAACTAGGTCATTGTACATATGTTCAGGCTGACGTATACTGTAATTCAGTGATTGTACCCAGCCTCAGGCTCCCTACTATTTCAGTGTTTATACACGTGCTCAGGCAACCTTTTCATTCGGCCTTTTTATTTACTAGTCAGGCCTCCATTTAATTCAGTCCTTATACCCCTGTACATGCTGAATTAGAATTTGGGTTTTGTACCCATCTCTGCTCAAGCTCCTTTTAAAATGTGATTTACTTCCTTTTAGGTTCTTTTCTAATGGGTATTTGTACCCTTATGCACGCTGCCTTTTAATTCGGCATAACATCCGTGTTGAGGCTCCCTTTTAATTGCGTCTCTGAACTACTTTGAAAGTTTCCTTTGAACTCGGTCTTTCCACCCAACATTCAGTTCCCCTTTTAATCCGGGCACTCTATCTCTGCTCAGGCTCTATTTAATAAGGGTTTGTAACCTTGTAACGGCCTCTTTTCAGAGATAAGCAAAAAAAAAAAGAAGAAGAAAAAGGCTAGAAGAAGGAGATTCGCTCCAGCATTATTGGGAGGCCCACTTTCCCCTGGTAAAGAAACTTTTGACGTACAGCCAAGAGAGTCAAATAAAATGGAGGAGTCAAACCTCCTCCAAAGAGTCAGATAGTTCACGAGTCTGTTTAAATAAAATCGTCCCAGGTACAAAGAAAGAAGCGGTAGTGACACCGAACGTCCCGATACAGGACAGGTAAAGTGCATGAATATCACACAGACTGGGGTATTCGAAAAGAATGTGCCGAACAGTCTGGGGGACAAAACAATCATCGCCATTAAGCGATGGCGAACGCTCCATCAAATGGCAGAGCATCTGTAGGGGTGCGAAGATGTATCAGAGAGAAAATTCCTTCCAACTCGAGAATATAAATAGCCCATTAAATTACCATCTAACCACGGACTCGCCGTAGCGTGACGGCAGAGTGCTGGCATTTGGATTCAAAGACCCGCGATCGAAACTCAGTCCACAAAATTTTATGAAGAAATCTCCCAGAAGAAAACGGAAATCAAGGACTAACTCAAGAAATCGACTCGAGAGAAAACCGATGTCAAGAAACGGAAAGAAAATGACTTCAAGGGCTAACTCATCAAGAATCAAGAACAAATCATCACGCCATCAGGAATTAAAAAGAAATCATCACGTCATCAAGAATTTGGAAGAAATCATCACGTGATCAAGAAATTGGAAGGAATCATCACATCGAGATAAATGCAAGGTAATATGAAGATACATCAAGAAAAGAAAATCGAAGATCAAGACCTAACCCAGCCACTTAAAGAAAAAGGAATCTCAGCCAACAAGAATACCAAGAGTCAGATAACTGGAAGTCAAATGTTTCAAGGGGGCAACTTCTTTCAAGGAGAAATAAATAGATTCGAATATAAAAATCTCAAGATAAACAATGATAGTGATAAATAAGAAAAAATATGATAAATAGGCCCCCCAATGCATCCACTGAGTGTACCTAATTCTAAGATGAGAGAAAGAGACTTTATTCCGTCGCGATATTAAGTTATTGTGGTCTCTTTCGCTCCCTCATTGGCACGCTCATTCTCCGCAATTCCCATATATCTAGAAATCCAGCAGAAGAAAATCTTGACATCCAACTGACTCGCAGCAAGTGTGTCTTTACAAACACCGACAATCAAGGTCTGTGTGATTCCAATGCCAGGAAGGCACTCAGGGACCGTAAAGACAGATGCATGCCTGGTAGAACCCCGCTGACTCCATTCACTTGCACCCATAAGTATAGACTACCACGGATCCATCGTGACACGAATTGTGCTCCAAAAAGGTTAAATGCATACATTTGGAGCTGTAGAGACTTTTGGAACAAATGCGTATCAACAAATACTTAAAGGTGGTACTCTCCTTTGTGATCTTGGGCAGAACCAGAGGCGCCACCGGCCTGAGAGGTAAACCAAGGTCTCGAAGGAATTTTCGTGTCCTTAAACTCAAAGTGCTTAGGGTATGCGTCTCTTGGCTGCATAGGTACTCTAGAGATCGGCTGGAGATGTAATGAGAGCCTATGGTGACTGTCGTATCACTAAGCTGACGCCTACAGGTGCATAATGCATTGAACGCGGTGCTGAGCGAAAGACATCTCACCGGCATCGTCAAAAAAGGATCTCAAAGGAGGATGTGCGAAAGACACCGGTCGCCAGGCGAAGACCAGTGTCATAGATTGATTCGACCTTCTGCAATATACGCTCGGTTGCAATTGAGTAAAATTGCATGCGTAGCCAAGATTCGAACGAATAAAGATTGGGTAGAAATGTAAGGCAGTAACACTATCAGTACACAATGTGTATAGCTTCATGGAACGAAGAATTTTCATGTGCGGGAAAAGATATCCTAAGTGTAGGAGGCATCGGGCAACAACAAGACCAAGGAAACGGAGCGAATCTACCCCTTCCAGTCAAACCCCGCTTAAGAACAAGTTTGGTTCTTGGAGGAACTGTGGAGGAAAGAAGTAGTGGCAAAGGAAACGAAACCTGTGGGTTTCGGGATAGCGAGAGATGGGGTAAAATTCATGTAGAGTGTAGAGTTGAAATCTTCTGGCAGCACTGATGTGATAACATTGAAGCTCAGGGCACAGGGTATGAGAATGAGGTCACTTCTCTGCAGGATATCTCCTGCCTGTTTCTTTAGCCCGGAGAGGGTTCCCACCCCACCCGTTTGCGGAATCATGATCTCAAAAAACTCAGAGATAAATATTGGGAGGTGTCCTCTCGCCTCTATCGTGTGGAGGGTCTTCATGATAGCATATTATCAGGAAGTATCATATAACTTCTCGGAATTGAAAAATACCGTGGCGTAGTACTCTGGCAAATTTAGTCCTAGCAGATGGCATTTCCAGTCGAAGCGGAGCCTCCGACGTGGTGTGGAACTTGCAGAAGCCGAATCTACATAAAATAGGTAGTCTCTGATGTCCATGAAAAAGGATAACCTAACATTTACCAATTTTTCCATATATAATACTCCCAGGAGGTTAGTGAGATTGGGCGGCAATTGGCAGGGTCGAGTAATCACTCCCCGGTTTGAAAAAAGTGAACACATCAGCCAATCGCCACTAGTCTGGGAGGATACCCTCTACCCAGATCCTAATGAAACAAATCTAATAGAAATCTATGTCTTGCTAACCTAGGTGCCGAAGCATAGTATACTCGACATCGTTTTGACCAAGCGTGGTCTTCGCGAACGAAGCGAGAGCGGAACGCAACTCACTAAATGTAAACTTCTTATTCAAGGGTTCTCAGCCTAGGCATGTAAAATCTAGTCGGTGGCCTTCAGCGATACACGACGTGCATTGAATGCTGGCGTAGCAGCCTTTTAGCTAGAGAATATGGAAAAAGCGGTTGCAGAAGACTTCGCTACGGATGCGGTGTCTGAGATCGCGGTTGCATTCTCCTGAAGAAAAGCAGAGGTTCATGCGAGAACATAGCACGATTCTTTTTGGGGCGCTTCCACACCTCTGCTAGACGGGTCTTCTGTTTGAGGGTGGCCTAACAGTCCGCTGAATAGCGTGGTTGCTGCCACTTTGCAATACGCCAGACGTTCTAGTAATTGTAGTTTGGCCCACGGAGAAGAGGTTGCCGGAGAAAAACACAACGGCCTCATCAACAGAGCTAATCACTTCGACTGGGACTGACTAATCTGTGCTATCATAAATGGCTGACCACTGCGCCCGCGTAAAGTAACATATGAGTCGTCCCTCATTTAGCAGCTGTCCATTAAATGATATTTGATTTGGAAAGTGATCACTACCATAAAAATCATCGAAATCCTTGCACCAAAAATCATGCTCTGCACTTGGAGAACATAGAGATAGATCAGGCAGGAAAATAAAGCCGTTCTCGGGAGTAAGGCATAAACTCAAAGGCATTTTGAATAAGTATATCCGGCTCGATGATCAGTCAGCAAGGACGTGATCAAATCTGCAAGCAGTAAAAAGGGCTTCTGCAACAGTGCAACGTCGTGGCGGAAGTCTCCATGCCTTGAAGTCTGCTGACGTTGGAATTACGAAGAATTAATAGTATACCTCCTATCCATTTGCAGCTGCACTGCTCCTGCCTAAAAGATGTATTTAAAGCAAAGAGAAGAAACCAGACATCATGCCAAGTGTAAATGGCGCATAATCCTCTCCGACCCATACTCCTTGGTAAAGAGTCACATAAACCTTATATACCAGGAAGGTAGGAAGGCGTAGCCCACCCAGCATTATCTCCTGCCAATAGATAGCTAAAAGGAAACCTAAGAAAAAAGCTCTTGCAGATCCTCCCAGTTAGCTCGAAGTCCGTTGTAATTCCATTGAAAGAATATACCCTCCAGGCCTTGTTCGGAGAAGATGGTTGGTCGCTCTTTGAAGAGAAGAGCCTCACGAAAATGGCCATACATTTCCCGGTGGGAGAACTCTGGGTGTTGTTGTGTGAACAAGGCACTGAAGGCAATGTCTCTTTTGACAACATATTGCGATAGGGTGAGCTTGCTATGCGAGTCTTTTCCTCCCGCTCCTAAAAACCTTTGGCGGGCAGGACGCCTTGGGAGGCAGAGGTTCATCTTTGGGAGAATCCGCTCTCTCCGAACGAAGCAGTCTAGCCTAGGTGGGGGTGGAAGAGCCAAAGCTTCTTTTCTACTGTCTTCCATCATGGGAGCAGCTTTAGGAACATAGAAAGACAGCCTCATGACCACCTTCAATGAGGGTTGCCTCCTGTGAGTCTAACGACTCAATCGGATAAAGGTCACGCTGAGGAAAGAGTAGCCCTGGTTTTAGCCAAGGTTGAGTTTGAACTCTTTGTGATGCCAACTCTACCAGTGGGGCTCGCGGGATGAGTATAACCCAAAGATGGGTTCCCCACGGGCGCACATACGATTATGTTGGTAGAACTTGTGAGAACACGAGGAGAGGGTCAGTCCTTTTTAATTTGAGGAATAAGACATCACAGGCAGCGTCATTTACTCCAGTCCCAGCTCATTAGCGTGGCAAAATGGGAGACGATTCGTAGCATAAATGGCTACCATTTCCGTTCCAGGAGATAAGCACCACATTGCTTCGAAGAACAGCGCTGCGGCTCTCCAAATTTGACACACCTGACCATTAACGATTGAGACTTATCATTTGTGGCTTTGGAGCATCATACAGAGAATTCGGGTAAATATGATATTGCATGTTTACACAAGCGATTCGTATGGCAAGGCAGTTGCACCTCCGCAGCTATGGTACGCATCCCTTCACGCGATAGCGATACCTACCAACACGCAGAGACTCAGATAGTTTATCACGGTGAAGAATAGGGGTAGGTCTCGAAGCCCCTCACTGTTTTCTCATCACACATTTAACGTTAGCCTCTCCATGGTCCACCGGCTCTAAGGTAATGAATTCTTTGGAGTAGTCCAAGAGTTCGGTCACATAAACCACTCCCTTCACGAAGTTCATGGTAGAGTGCGGCGTCAGCCTCAGTGGCGAGCCATTAAATGTGCGGAGGGTACTAAATATGGAGTCTTCGGAGGGATGCTGATCCGACGCCCGCACCATAAGGCTCCTGTGAAAGGAACGGATCCCCTTCAGCTCTCTACTATCTGATAGATCATGTTGCTCTTGGCCAAGAGGCTGCCCTCAGTGGAGCGGATAAACAGAAAGCGTTTGAAACCAGATGGCTTGAAAATGCATGGTGATCTCTCAATGAGAGGCCTGGAGGTAATCGAGGCTCTATTCAGCCGGCGCCTCGGGGCCCACCACTTCGATCTTGACTTGTCGCTTGCCAAAACAGCAGAGGTTCTGTCCGTGCTTCTCTGGAGCACTCTCGGAGGGTGATAAACCCTTAGTGCACTTTTTATTTTAATTTTTCTTTCTCTCTTTGGGAAAGAATGGTGCGAAATGAATCTTCTTTTCTCCAAGGCATGGAGGAGACTCTAGGCCGGATGGCCCGCCTCAGCAAGATCCTCCTTCTAGATGGAGAATATATTGGCTGTCCCTCCCCTCCTTATGACTATAAGGGGGCACGACCCTCGCGAAGAAAAGCTGGAACAGGGTCTGATCAAAGTTCGGTGTTTGCCATCAAGCCAACTTTCGCCTCCATTCATGATCCTGCCAAGTGCTGCTGGGTCGAACCCTGCAAGGTTAAAATGGATGACTGCACGACGTAAAGGGGCTCGGACCGACTGGCTCTTTTCTCCCTTTGCCTCCGACAGGAGTTGGCCACGCTTGGAAGCGGATTTTCATGCGCTTTTCCATTTTAGAATAAGAGGTAAAAGGGTGCATATAAAGTCGATACTATAACCACTCAAAAGATTGGGTGGTTAAGCAAACAGTCTCAATAAGATCAGAAATTCCATAATGTCATCATTTACTAATTATTCGACCTGGTCCAGCGGTGATGGGCTGTCCCATCCCGGCCAGCCATTCATGCCACATTGTTCTCGACCTTTAACGATAAAGGATGGTTCCGGTGTAGCCACGATATATGTGTACTGGGGCAGGTGAGCAGAATCGACAGCTCAACACAACCCGTACCTAATACTTTCCCTAACCAGCTGGCTTTCGGCCCTTGCTGAAAGTCAGGACCTAACGGTCTAAGGGCCACTAACCTCAGACTGGTAACCCGACGAAAGTGCGCCGGGCCATCATAAATTCTGTGGATAGAAGAGCAGGTGTAGAAAGGAGTCAGAGAGTATGTAATAAAGAGAAGTAGACAGAGGCGGGTCCACTAACGAGTATGGTGGGTGATCACCTATCATTATTATACCCTGGTGTTAGGTGATCCCAGGATGGTATGCACTTCTTCAGGGCACCATGGTTCCGGAGCTGAACCCTGTCCAGGTGCGAACAGTCCTCTTAGTACAAAGTGCCGTTATTAAAGGTTGAGAGGATAGCCTAATAATAATAATAACTTCCAGGAATAATTAATACTACTAATAATATTAAATATTAATTAGACAATAATAATGCTCAATAATAGTAATACACAATCATTATAATACATAATAATATTAAATATTGTAAAAATAATACTAAATAAAAGTAATAAAAATAATAAATAATTATAACAAGAATAATAATTAATTTTCCCAGCCCCCTCGGAGATTTCACGTCACCCCAATATCAAGGCTTCCCTAATCGGCATTCAAGACAAGAGGATGTGCCGCTCCTCTAAGTACCAATTGTAAAAGGCTACAATGGGTACCACCCTGCAAAGACGGGCTGAGAGGACCAGTTGCCCCTCCAAATAATAATTACCGGTCTGCAAAGGGAACTTTCTTGAGACAAAAAGAGCAGGGGGGGTCATGTTTATCCTCCAGGTTTCAGTTGTAATAGGTTTTTGCTCCCAATTAAACCATCCTCCTTCTTACGAAAGCATAAAATAAAAAAAGAGAGTTGTAGTAAAATGTGGGTGCAAAGAGGAATACTGAAATGGATAGGCTTCCCCAGCCATTCATTGCCAAAGAGTTCAAGTCAACCAAACATCCCATACATCTGCCATTTCCATTGTCATTAAAACCTTTTCCCTAATGGCGGAATGAATCCGGATTTCTACTTCGGATCAGTCATAGGTGAAACTATATAATTCGATCATCCCCGAACCCTACCTGTCCCATTAGGAATCATGGGACACTCGTCCGTATTTTGTGAATTATCCCCCAATAAACAAATTTCATAGGGGCAAATTCGGATCTCGTATTTTTCCAACTTTCACATTTTACCCATAAAAGTTGCATATACAAAATCTGTTTGAGTTATTTTTAATCTACATCAGTTAGCTACACAGTGAGGTCAGTCCGCATTTCCGTGTGAGCAGTTGGCAATCCCTGGGTAATTTATATTTGACTAGCCATTATTTATATCAAATTGTCAAAAGCTTCTGTAAAATGTCCTACTTCGCAATGTTAAACTATGTGAATAAAGTGACCAAGAATCCTCAATGAATCTGAACCCCCTCCCAGTCATCTAAATGATCCTTCGGAGCCCAAGGCCCACCGCTCCTAAGATTTTAAGTGAAATCCGTCAATAATGTTGAAGATATCTTTACCCACTAGAAAGACAAACAAACATAAGTAATCACATAGCTTCCGCCCAACTATGTTGGCGGAGGTAATTGATTCTCCATCGGAACACATACCTATAGTGAGGTACTACATATAGTAAGTAATCCACAAACGAAAATTCCTGTGATTATTGTTTCACCTAAACACAAGACCTAAGATTAGGCACTCCAGAATGCGACAACGGAATTGAACGTAGCGAATTAAAATTACGATCGGTAAGAGGCACGAAATTTGGCACTACCACTCAGAGCCATGAAAGGTAGTAGATTGAGCGAACAAAAAAAACTACTGTATCAAGCAAAGCCATTGACATTAACTGAATAGAGAGGAGGAACGGCCAGACAAACCAATAATTGAATGTATTCAAAAGAAAAACTTGTCAGATACTAACGTTATGTGGCATGTAAATCGATCGGGGTGGGTGGGCGGCATTATAATGAATCTTAGTGTCGTAGAATAGGCTCTCGAGGATATACCATATATAACTATTCGTTAAGGGAATTTCTATATTTCGAGTGCGTGGTAATCTGATTGACCGAGGTTAGTTCAAAACAGGATGGGGGGGCCTGGAGAGGCTTATTTAACTTCAATATGCTTAAGAAGTGGAACGGAGCGCAAGGATAAATAATATGGCTACCATTAATAAAATAAAGTTTTATTAATTAAACTATCAACAACACACAAAAAAAAATGTTTACATAAACGGGGAATGAAACGGGTCGTGGGAATATCTGACTAATCTGAGGATAAAGATTTGGAGAGATTTAAAAAAGGAAACAAACAAAAAAGTAAGGGGGGAGTGGTTCGCTAAACCATTCAAAGCATAGGGCTGCGTTGACAAAAGGTTAAATGATTAAAGGTAATGCTCAGCTTACGTAATTACAAAGTTGTTGTGCAGAGGAAGACGGTGCGAAGGAATCTTCGGTCCAACTGGCGATTTCCAGCAGAAGGGTTCTTCAGGGGGTTGTCCTTAACGAGGGGGAAGGACTGTCTTCGACGAGTGAGAGCGAAGTGGGGCTCGGAAGTACGAGCAATCTTTGTGACAGCAAATTGGAGATGTTCTAGATGAACAATGGAGGTTATTATTGAAACCAAGCGTTCTCTTGAAGAACTTTAAAAAGGGGAAATTAAATTATCAGGACGTGATGTCTTGGGAACGAGAACCGTTTCTTGACGAACGGGCTTGAAGAACAATGGCTTTTCTAACGTTGTTCTCTTTTTAAACAACAGGGGTGCCTGGGAAATACCTGAATTAAAGCGGCCTCAGACCGTTCTATCACACTTGGCGTAAGGTATAAAGTGGTAAATGTATTTTTGAGTGAAATTTTCAAGGGTGAAACTGGGCATTAAAAAAAAAATAAGAAGAGCGGAACAGTATAGCAAAAGTACAAACTCTACCAGAGATGAGCGAAGATGTGGATGCCTTAATTATTTTGATGTCCAGTTTTTCAAAAAAGAGGAAGCTATAAGATGGTGGCCTCAAGAGAAACTTGGAGGATCTCTTAGTGTCGAAGAGTGCTGTGAACGCCAAATTCTGGTAGACATCATGAAGTACAAGAGAAAAAAGGCCATCAAAACTTCTTAAATTTTAATATGAGACAAACAGCCTGATGGGCTTGTATGTCGAAAAATGCTTTAAAATCCTTAACACTAGAAGGACCAACGGCGTCAATTGACGCATTTCCATCTTTGAAATGCTCATAATTTAAAAATATTTATTGTTTTTTACTTCAGGATGCATGACTTTTCATGTTTCTATGGTGTCTATACACATTATGTATTATACGTAAATTGTAGAAACCGAATAAAAATTAGATCTCCTACTACATAAAAAGACCGGTGGCGTCAATTGATGCATGGCCAGTTTTCGTCATTTGTCGGTGCTTTCACGCATAAACACGCCTGGAAACGTTTGTTTGTAGCTCTCACTCCTGCTCATTTTCTCTCCTAATTTAGTCAGTTGCCATTAGTGAGACGATTCTTTTGTGTTTTTAGACACTGTTGTACATTTTTTATTCGTGTGTAAAGCTATAAATTATTATTTGTTATATAAATGAATAACTACTTACCATTTTTTTCAGCTTTTATAATCAATTTGTAATAAAATTTACTTTTGAAAACCCTCCATACTAATTTACATGGCTAAAAAACAAACTAATGAACAAATATTGGAACAGCTTAGAAATATACAATATGATTCATCAGATAAGGAACTTTCTGATACTGATGACGTGCTTTCAGAAAATAAATACTATATTATTGATGAATCCTCATCTTACTCATCCGATTCTAGTGATGAAGAATCAAACAACATAGGTACTGTACTTCTAAACAATGAACAACGTAGCAGCAATGATAGCATAGTAAATGTTTGAAAGATAAGGATGGTTCTTCTTGGCAGTTTGATGTTCCAGCTCAGCTGGCATGTGGCCGTTTCCCACAACATAATATGCTAAAATTTCAGTCGGGCCCTACCACATACACTCCAAAACGAGTAATCAGAGATAATCCTCTTGCTTCCTTTATAATTCAAAAAAGGCTGCAATGTCACTTGGGATAATTATTTTACTTCGTTAGAACTATCTTTGCAGATGGTAAAACAAAATTGCAGCTTCATTGGAACAATTTGCCAGGACAGAAGAGAAATACCAAAAGTGGTAAGAAAAGTAAAACCAATCCATGAAACTCTGGTTTTGAAATCTAAAATGAAGCCTACGGTCACACTAACATCATACCAGTTTAAAAGATCAAATTATGTGGTTATTTTGAACACATTACATAAAGATGTAGAAATTCCTTCTGAAAATAACCTCCAAAAGAAGCCTGAAACCATACATTTTTATAACAAAAATAAGGTAGGAGTTGATGCGATTGACCAAATGGCAAAGCATTATTCAGTCAGAGCCGGCAGCAGGTGATGGCCTATGCATGTTTTTGTTTAGAATACTTTGGATCTGGCTCTTATAAACAGTTGGGTAATATACAAAAGTGTTTGTAAATCAGACATTAGCCGGAGGGAATATGTTCAAAATGTTGCTGAAAGCTTTGTAGTGATTCTCCGCATGGTCACTCAAATACTAGGAAATTGCCAGTTGATGACACTAGTACTCCCACAAATAAATTTAGACGTACATGTGCCAGTGTTAACTGTCGAAACAGAACCACAGAAATGGGTGGATTCTGCAAAAAAACATTATGTGGCAAGTGTGCGAAAAAATTTTGAGGAATGTTGTTCATAGATTTGAAACCTCATTTATTGGAGATATATGTAAAGACTACTTTTCTTTTCTTTAATGCAAACAATTAATGGTTTTATCTTAATATCAAGAAAATATGTTTATTTTCTCACTTAATTAAATATTTTTACACAGATTTCTTTTTTTGTCCTTTAAAATTAAAAAAAAATATTTGTGTCAATTGACGCGCCTCAGTCCTTACAAGTCTGGTGCTTCTAGTGTTAAATTGAATATGAAGGAAGGAGTCAGAGGAAAAATTTGTCTTTTGGAGGAAAATAATTTCTCTATGACCATAAAATTAAACAAAAGTAAGATTTATTATCAATTAACAGGTAAAAACGCTTATATGATCATATATAAAAGAATTACCGCCTTTAATACAGTTCTTGGAATAGTCATCAATGAAAGTAGTGCTATCTTCAACCCAAACTGATTCGAGATGGAATTAAGATCAACGTCGACACAGAGGAAAATCAAGTTCTAAAAAGGCTTCATCCCTTCTGGCCCTTTTTGAATATTCGAAGGATCATTCGACGGCAACCCAAGATAAAGTCTCTGAATAATCCATCTGGCATGGCTCGTGGGCCTTCTGGAAACACGCAAAGTAAATGTTTGCATTTCATAGACTAATCTAACATCCCATAAATAACTTTGAATTGACCATTTTAAACATCAGTTTTGTTGTTGTAGTAAACGAATGGTATGTGCTACAATTATCAGTTTAATTGCGTTGTACGAAGCTGGAATATATGATTATTATAGCAATGATTAACCACTCCTATATCTTCAAGGAAAATCTAGGATATATATATATATATATATATATATATATATATATATATATATATATATATATATATATATATATATATATATATATATATATATATATATGAGGGCGGTCAATAAGTTTTGCGAATCGGTAGTGCAAAACAGAGAAAGGGGGATGGCTGTTTGTGGGGGTGTTAGGACAAGTTATGACAAGTCAGGACCTGCAGCCGCACGCTCCTGCCTTGTCTATTTAAGAAGCAGTAGCTGATTGCAGATCGTCAGGCACAAACTTTTCAACAATGGAGAAGGTTGAGCACCGTGCAGTGTTTAAATTTTTGACCAAGGATGGAAAGAATGTAAAAGAGATCTATGAACGCGTGGTTGCAGTGTACAACAACCCCGCTCTTCCTATGCAACCATTGCTCGCTGGAATAGGAAGTTCCGCCATGGTCGTGAGTCCCTTGAAGATGACCCCCGTCCAGGACGCCCGTCAGACGTGACCAACGAGGACAATGTGGCCCGTGTGGAGAGGATGATCCTCGAAAATCGACGGGTGAAGTTATAAAAAATCGAGCGAGAACTTTAAATATCACATGGAAGTGTTAGCAACATCATCCACGACAATTTTGCCATGACCAAGGTCTCTGCCCAGTGGTTCCCTAGAAACCTCACGCCCCATGATCGACTTCAACGTCGTCAAAGTCCACAAGGCCAGAGTTGCACAAGCTGCCCTGCGCGATTGTGGATTCGAGAAGCTCAACCATCCCCCCTACACTCCAGATCTGGCCCCCAGCGACTACTTTTTATTCCGCCAGCTCAAGGCTGCACTGCGTGGACGCCGGTTTGGGGACGATGAAGATGTCCAGCTCGCCGTCCAGGAGTGGATTGAACAGTAGTCGGGAGATTTCTGGTTGTCGGGAATCCGAAGCCTCAGGGACAAGTGGCACAAGTGCATTGAAGTCGAGGGTAGTTATATTGAAAAATAATAAAACACTTTTCCTCATATCTTGTTTCTTATATTCGAATTGCAAAACTTATTAGTCGACTGCCCCTCGTATATATAATTGGTGCATGTGTGTAGACGCTAAGATTGTAAAACACTCAAAGCATTTGGAAATTTTGAGTATCAAACCCTTATTCATAAAGTGTAGTGCAGTAGGACAAACAACAAATGGTAACAAACATATTTTAGTGAGAAGATTTGAACGCCATTATTTTCTAAAAATTCCTTTTTTTATACATGAAGCTCTTGAACTCAAATCTATAAAAACCTAATTTTAGTCGGATTAAAAAAAAAAAAATCATTTTTATAACAATCTTAGTACTATCGGCATTTTCCCTGTAATTTATACCGCTTGTTCATTATACTCGGGATGTATTCGTACACTCATGATCGGAATGTAAGACGTCTTTGAAGTCAGTAGCCTATGAATAGGCTACTTTAAATAGTTTCGCCACTATGTCCTTGGTTGCAGTTGCTTAATGAGATCCTTATAAAAAAAAATTTAAAAGAAAAGACCAAAGAGGGCGTTTCTCACCAAAAAATGTTAGGAGAGATCTGTAAAGAAAGTATGAAGATATAGAAAGTGAAATGTATGGGAGACAACTGCAGATCTTCCCGCAGGTATTGAGGAGGGGAGGAAATACTTCTGGCGTTGGTCTAAAAGGGCACACAATCCTCCAACTCAGCGACAGCATGGTTATCTATGCTAACCCCGTCATTCACTTGCGGCTGAATATGATAATAGAAAAGGAAAAATATGAGCTGTAAAAAGAGAAAGGGGTGATAACATGCAGAACTTTTGTTTTATATCAACACCCCAACAGGAGTAGAAAGGGAAGAATGAAACATCATCCACCCCTCCCCTATCACCGTTGACCTAGGATGAATCGATAAATGATGGTCGGCGTTTATCTTGCAAAATTACAGACAATGGTGGTTGGCGGGGATTGGGGAGGGGGGGGGGGTAGCAAATATAATTGATAAAAGGAGAAAATGAAAATGAATAGAAGGAATATCCCAGGTAATCTCAATCTAGTTTGAAACTACTGAAAGCACTGTGATATGAAGACCGTCACGATCCTTCAGGTCCAACTATAGTACGTATTCGACTCCTACTGACCTATGGTATAAAGTTACTACCACACAAATGCTAACTTGGAGTAGACCAGCTAGAATTTCTGGGATACCTCCTAAGCAATAAGGGCATTTCATTTCTGCCTGAGAGAGTTGCAGCTATACGCAATTTGCATGTACTCACCACCTATAAATCTCTAAGGCAAATTACTTTCATAACAATCTAACATAAACACTGGATCGCGCATGAGCCTAGATTTGATAGGAAAAATCTCTTTTTCCTATTCAGGATCGCAATTAACACCAAATTCTGTCATCTAGAAGAGATCAGTATTGATAAACTATTTAATTACCAAGCAAGAAGAGGTAGCAGAGTTTCTGTGTTTCAAATGGTGGGTTGAATCGTGAATGCGTTGTATGTCCGTAAATTGATCTTTTCCTCTGACTCGCAGATGTTTTCAGAAATTTGCGGGATTTTTATTAGAAGACAAATAATTTTTAACCTTTCGATCACTTTTTCCATTATTTGATCTAAGTTCCTTTTTTTCATCGCCCTTAGAAGTAATGGACCCAAAAGGGGCTCGTGCAACTTTATTATTCACCAAATAAGGGTCTGTTTAGTGGTGAAGTTGGGTGTAGAAAAATTGTACATTACCTGATTAGTGGTGCAACTAGCAGCAACCGCTGGTAACCACATTATGGTGACACTCGGCAACATCATACCGTTCAAAGCCTACTTAGTGGCACTGAGAAATGATGCAAATCATAGATCGTGTTTTCATAACCTTGCCATTAGCTCTACGCCAACCCACAGTTTTCAATGTAAAACTAAAAGGTTTTACATTCACGTGAGCTACAGCCACTTGACTTGACCAATTAAGAATAATAAATAATATATTACATAATGGAAGCATATTTGTATAACCAGCCGGTCTATTGTTGACCCTCCGGGAAAAGTATACTCTCTTCCAGCCTGCATAAAGCAACCTCGTAGCTAAAAAGGATTCTTCACGCACTTGTCATGGCTCACAAACAAAACAACCAGAAATCTTCTACTACGGAGATGATAAATTATTCAGCTAATCAAGTGTCTCAAAATTTGCCAAGTAGGCTAAAACACTTGCTCTGTCTCTGAGATCTGGCATTTGAGAGACAAAATCTCACGTCCGCCAAGACAAAATTCTGTCTTGCCTTCTTCCATTTACTAGTAGACTTCATGAAAACAGCAAACTCATTCTAGTTGTCAACAAAGCAATGTAACTACAAGGCTCTAAAGACCATCCCCCTTCGGCATCACGAGCCTTATAATCAGCAACGATGACAGATCTTCACCAGCAACATCACACTGGTGCGGCAGAAACACACAACTCTCCTACGGCAGCTCTGAGACGCAGCGAGTCCCGACTTCTTGGTGGTACAGCTAAGGCAAAACTTCCTTACTCGCCTCCCAATTCATGGCTTACACATTCTGGAGGCCCTTGAGGAAGTTCAACCACCTACCTGACAGGTTGGCAGAAACTGCCGATCGAATTTTAGCTCGGGGGGCATTAGGAAGTTAGGAGCTACTTCCCGCTGCTGCCTACAATGGTCCGATATACCGAGGCTCACGTATTCTCCCGCGACGCAGGGCCAGCAATCTAAAGAAGCAAAGATTACCAAACTCATTGGCGCCTTCAAGAAACTTGCTAAAGAGATGGGGGGGGGGTAGGTCGTCCCAATGTAAGTTTCGGTTTTCCGTTTAAGCCATCTGATCAGGTAGGTCTGGCTTTTTCCTGTTTCCTCCAAGGAGACCCTACGTCAATCATCCCTCCTTTGCTCCCGGAAGAAACCCAGAGCATCCTGTTGAAATCTCAACAGCAAAGAAATTTGCACACCATAACCTCACCATTCATCAGTCAGTAGATACACAGGAAATGTCAACCCTATTTCACGCTGTTATACAAAACGTAACCGCGCTTCGTCAGAGATCTTATTCCATACCCCTCTCCATACCCGATCTTCGGCGACCTGTACGTAACCAGCTCAACCTCACTGGCACCTTCCCTAGAAATCTATCAACCTACCCACGCACTCACTGTGGGAGCGAAACAGGCCACGAACCCTTGATTTTTTATCCAAAATCTAGATACAAGACTCAACTTACTCGTTGACAGCAGTTCTACTGTCTCCATTGTTCCGGTTCTGCCTTAGTAAAGACGTCAAACTCCGACTGTGTATCATTCAAAAATATTTCAGCTCAACCTAAACGGGTGTATATTAAGAAGCTTCTTTCTATCTCTATATTTTCCCGTCGATCTCTCCCGTAGCTATTCTTAGTTATAGATGTTAGTCACCGAATTTGAGGGAGAAATTCTTATAACACTTCTAGCTTATCCTTAATTTAAAAGGCCATGCTCTCGCGAATCAAGTATCCTGGAGGGTTATTCATAGTAGAGCCTCCTCTTGCGCTCTGCGATTGAGTCTTACCGCGTCTGCTCAAAGACTAGACTTGTCAAGTTACACAGGCCTCCTTTCATCCGTACAACCTACAATACATGCATAATAAACTACACCATTCGCAACCTTCAAATACCTAACTTAAGCCCGAATTGTGTGGACAGCCTGTGAGGCACTCTACTCAAAAGTATACACACGCATCATATCCCCGGGTTCGCGCGTCGACGTCGTTTGCATCCGGAAAAACTCAAAACCTCGAAGGAATTATCCAGAAAGGATAAGAAATCGCTTTCATCCTGGGCATCTCCATTACATCTAGTTTCTAAGAAAGATAGGTCCTATAGAGCAATGTCCGACTTTCGTGAAGCGGTTCGCCGGCAATGATGCGTAAGCTCATCCACAATTAAGACCCATATCTCCATCTCGTTGAGCAGGTTGGCAATGACCTTCTTATTCCTAGAATTGTTTGAGTAGTCTCCCAAGAGGGGGTGTCTTAAGTAAATTCTCCGAGCAAAAGAAAAAGCCTTGGCAACTGTGTCACATCGCGGCGTAATTCCTCCACGTCGAAGTAAGCTGACAGGGAAATGTACGCAGAAATAACAGTATAGCTCCTATCCAGGTGCTGCTGCACTGCTACTGACTGAAAGGGGGTATTTAAAGCAAAGAGAAGAACGCAGATATCATGCCTGGTTTAAATGGCGCATGCTCCTGCCTGGCCCCGGGAAACGGGAGGAGGCGAGCCTCCGAAGCTCCTCACAGTTGGCTCGGAGTCCGCGGCAATTCCATTGAAGGAATATGCCCTCCAGGTCTAGCTCCGAAGAGATGTGGCGGCCCTCTGCGAAGAGATGACAATCACGGAAAAGGCCGTTCGCTCCCTAAAGGTAGAAGTCCGGGCGCTGTTGGCCGAATAATTCGCTGAAGGCACTGTCGTCTTCGAAGACTTAATGAGGGAGGTTGGGCTCGCATACGAGTCATTTCATCCCTGCGCCTCTAAACCTTAGGCAGGTGGGCTGGCTTCAGAGACGAGGGTCCCTCATTTGTAAGATCCAGCGATTTTGTGCCCTCCAGCAGAGCACTGGGTGTGGGCGTAGGAACCGAAACTCGTTTGGTGCTGTCCTCTTTTCTGCAGCCACTTTAGGAAACCCAGAAAAAGCTTTACGCCCGACTTCAGAGGTGTTACTTACTATCAGAATAACGAGTCGATGGAAGTCGCTGCCGTTTCACCTTGCGGGAAACAGACACAAAGTTGAAGGGGAGAACACTGTTTTTAGTCTGGGTTGGGTGTGAACCATTTCTGCTGACAGCACTAACAGGGAAGCACCTGAGGTGAGTAGAACACTTAGAAGGGTTAAGAATGGGCGAAAAAACGACCGACGACCGTACTCGTAACATTGAGACATAAGACCTCCCAGACAGCGCCAGGCGCGCAAGGATCAGGTCCTTAGCCTCACAAAATAATGAGACCACTAGCTCCAGGGGTGGCCAATTTTGTGCCACTGTCTGCTATCATGACAAGCCCCTGTGAAAGAAAAGAACGGATTGCCGCTTTAGAAGAGGTAGAATAGCGCAAGTGCCCCTCCAGAGAAGGGGTTGAGCGGGAGTCTACCGTACCCGTAGTCCTAGAAGAGGAGTAAGCCTTTTCCCGGTAAAAAAGTTTGGAGGGGCTCCTGAGAAAGCAATATGGGGGGGAGGACCACCCTTTGCGCTGTGGATTTGCCCGGAAGCGGTTCTGAGGATGGTAAAGGGGGTAAAGCAGGAGTCTAAATAATCTCCAACAATGGGCATGAAGACCCTATTATTGCCACGGGATGCAAACGTTAATACCCTTGCGCAGTAGCCCGCTCTACGAAGGGTGAAAACGAGGCCGACAAAGCTGGAAAAGGTCCTCAGACCACTACTCCCGTCCTTTGGCCAGGCAGCTCATCATCATAGTGGCTCTACCTTCTGCTGGGCGTAAAATTAATAGTCCGTGACAAGAGAGATAGAGGGTATGCGTGAAGGTGAGGGTGGGGATGAAGCATGTTGTTAAAAACCCACCACCATAAACCAAATCTCATGGGGTAGGGGTGTTCTCTACTCCCCTACAGCCCCGATCCGGGGTGGCTGCGTGAGAGGAAACTTGTCGCTGTCTACCCTGCGAAATTAGAGGCCAACGAGGGAAAGTTGTGAGAGATTGTGTGAGAGTGAAGAAGCAGGGTAAGAAGACATCGTGTCAGAATGAAGGAAAAGAGGCTAAGCGGGGACTGGACGGCGCGCTGAGACTCGTCACATGGCGACCAGGGGAAACAAATCGCCGCCTCCCTTACTATGGCATTGAGTGTCAAGAAAACATATTTAACCTTGTCCTTTGCTGGTTACGTTTTTACTTACATGCCACACAGTTTAACGCGTCTTCACAAACGTTTGTGCGTTTTCTTAACGAAGTCCAGAGAGCTCTTTCATTCGTTTTCCCTTTTATAGATCACAAATTGTCTACTCTCCAAACTTCGAAACACACCTAATACAAGTAATCCAGGTATGTGACACATAGGGGCATATGGTTTGAAGTTTACACTATAAAAATGCTAACTAGGATTAAACTGGCTCTAATTTTTTGGATGCCTCATGAACAATGAGGCCATACCACCTCTGCCTGACAGACCTGCACCCATACATAATTTTCCTGCAACCGCCGCATATAGATAAATCTTTAAGGTAATTCCTAGGCATATTCAATTTTTTCGCGAATCATGTAATCATGCTAAATGACCTTCCAAATCGTTCCCACAACGCTCAAAATCCCTATTAAATTGTCTGCAATAGAGTTCTAGTGCCTTTCAGAAGGCCAAACTACCGAATTTAGACATACATTGCATCACTCCTCCTTTTTTATTTTGGGGAATGCAACTGTGACGATTGTGTGTGTGGGGGGGAGGCACTTTAGAACAACATCATAAGGCAACGTGGGCACCGTTAACTTATTTTCTAAAAAGTTCTACCCAGCTCAGAAAAAAGTGTCTACCTTTGGAAAAGAGGTCTTTGTGGCTTTTCCAGGTAAAAAATATCTTTCTCACAATATAAGGCTCAAATATATTATTTTTCAGACAATAAGGCATTTTTTTCTCTCAAGTCCTATCATCCTCTAGTGGCTTAAAAGCTGGATTTCATTACATAATTTGTGGAAGCCCTTCAGTGGTCACACGCCAAGAATCTCATCCAAGTTCATGCTCTGTCTAGAAATACACCGACTACAGACATCCTATTTCTCGATCAGAAAGATAATTCTCAAATGTCACTGTTCCACCGCAGCCCTCTGTGTCTAAGAAAGAGAGATCGAGTAAGGTTTTGTTTAAAGGATTCGTGGGAAACTAGAGTTATCCTTCTTTCCTTCCTTGACCGGGTTAGTACCTTTGAGGTCTGGGAATAATGGCATATGCCGCGGTAGCTCTGTATCACCGCGCTATTCTAAGCTCGCCTGGAAATATATATAAGTAAATATTATGGTCTTCGAATTTTCATTTTTGGTTTAAATTTAAATTTAGTCGAATTTAACTTCAATCTACCTCTATACCCTGGGGCAGCTAGTGGCACTGAGAAAGGATGCAAATCAGAGATCTTGTTTTCATCGCCTCACCACTCGCTCCACGCAAAATACAATCCTTCACCATCAACCTCCAAGCTCTCCATTCACGCGAACTACAGCCACTTGAGTTGACCAATCAAACAGAATTTCCCCCTGAAGTTGTTAATAATAATTAACTATTACGTAATTGGAGTGTGTTTGTATAATCAACCGCTCCAATAGCGATAGAAGCATGAGATACACTCCCTGCTATACATGTAATGCCCCCTTTCCCGTGCCTTGCATGAACTACATGAAAGGTAGATGGCGTCGTAGACTATAATAAAATATCGCATTAAAACAGGACGATAATCATCAAACTGCAGCCGGTGGAAGTTTAGACTCGTATTCCAAACAGGCATATTCATGTTCTAGCACACACAAGCATGTAAACGTTTGTATTTGATTTCCCCTTCTGAGTATACAAATGTTTGCAGAGGCATTTTTCTATATATTATTAAGGGCATGCATCTTCTTGCTTATTCATAATTCGAGCAACAATAAAGGGATTTCCTATCATTGATTCAAAGGGCCATTACTCTTTGTACGAGTAACCAGCAGAAGCCTTCAGATTAAGGATAAGCAACTTTAGATAACGCGTCAATCAGTATCATTTTCGCGTTGTAAGTTCGCTCATGTTCGTTTTTTTGGTCCGTTATATATAGTAATCATCTCAGACAAATGAGAAACCAAGAGAAATTCTCTATGCCAAGAATCACTCACTATACGTGACGATCAGACCTATCCTCATCCCCGGACTCTTTCAGTTGGCTTATTTTATACTCAGGTTTGATGTGTATTTTCCACCAGCGCGACATAAGAAATTTCAGTTCCCTCTGCCTCATCATATGCCTGCCTCATTTGCACTCACGGACGACAATTTTTAAAGGCAAAGTCCTACATATGTCGTCTATCTTACTCAATCTTCTTATTCATATACTCCATATTTTACTATCGTCCCACACCGGGACTTAAATTGACTCCATCACTTCTGGGACAAGGGTGCACACTCCCCCTTCCCTGTTCCTTTTGGGAATTTTTGCCTGTTTCCTTTTATAGATATCTAGTTCTTTTTGCAGTTCATTGCTAGTAATTGTAATCTTACACTTAATTTCGCTTTTCGATTTATTCATCACAACGAAACGGTTTTATTTGAAGTTATCATATACTTTATTTTCCCCATAAATTATTCATTCATTTAACTTCTAACAGTCTTTTCTGATTTATTGTAAGGAAAAAAATCAAACATCTGAGTTTCATTTACCAACAAAAAGAGAATTTTATCTGCCTCTTCATCCATCGTTCTCATTTCATGTCTTTTAAATGTGAAAGACAGCAAAACTTACTTGAGACGTAATATACTCCTTACACTACTTATCTCTCTTATTTTTTGCTTATATATATATATATATATATATATATATATATATATATATATATATATATATATATATATATATATATATATATATATCTCTTTCATGAACGCGAAAGAATGATGAAATCAATCCCGCAAACCGAAAGAAACAGAAAAACGGAAATGTTATTCCCTAATTCGCCAAAAATTCCGTACAGGGGTGGGATTCGATCTTTGCACACTGAGGCAGCGAGCAACCGCTTTGATCTCGATTAAACCGACCCTTAGATCACTCGGCTACGCGGACCCCGCGTACCTGAGCGTCCTGTGTGTCCTTACCTTCACCGTGAAATTGAAGATCATACTGGTCAGCAGCAACTTATATGATTATATATATATTAGATTTCCTAGCTGGTATTCTTAATTCTTATAATTTGCCTTACCGTCGAACTTAATCATTCAACTCATTTGTTTATGGATTAAAAAATTTAAATTTAGTTTCAATGGCAAGCTCTACGAACAAATGTTTGGCATAGCTATGGATAGTCCCTTATCTTCCTTATTGAAAAATATATATGGAATATTTTGAAACAAGGCTGATTCCACCGGTATGGTCCCCTCAAATTGTTTGGTATTGCTATGTAGACGATGTCCTGGGATTCTAAAGAAAGATTTTGACCTCGGTTTTCTTTTATTTATTTTTTCATTAGTTTCGTCAACTAAATTTACTTTAGAAAAATAAGAAAATATTAGTCTTCCTTTCCTAGATTTAATAATAATTAGACAACCAAACAGGTTTAAATTTTCTATTTTCAGGAAACCGACAAATAATTTATCCTATGTCCTTTTTTATTCAGGTCATTCTAAAAATATTAAAACATCAGTATTATCTTCCATGTATCTTAGGGCACTGAAAAGATTGCCTTCAATCTGTGTTACCTGAAATATTTTGTGAAAACTGAATGTATAAAGCTGAAAAAACATTCTATAACTGCAAGTTAAGGAAAACAGAATCTTTACACAACATATTACTTTTACCATACCATGATAATTTTTGATAGGTAGTACCAATGTTAAAACAACTTGATATAAATTAAATTTTAAAATACTAAATATACATAAAAAATATGTTAATAAAACACCGCCCAAAGAACGATAATAATGTAATATACAGTAAACTATGTTGGCTGACTTAAGAGTCGAGGAGTTTCGGATTTTAGTCAACCAACATAGTTTACGAGTTCATCTGCCCCGATAAAGACTGTAAGCTTTATAACAATTCAAAATATATTGGCATGACAATTAATACACTATCGAGACGTTTGACGATGCATTTACAAAGCGAAGGGCCTAAAAATAATATGGAGAGTGCTCATAACATTAACCTAACGAGAGATATGCTAGTTGATAACATCGTTATTAAAAGAAAAGAGGTTAAGAAAGCTAGGCTAAACATCTTAGAAGCCATATTAATAAAGGAAGGTAAGCCGGCCATCAACAGTCAAGCGACAAGCTGGAATCCCACAATCAAAATTATTTTAAAATTCCACTCACCGGACTGGCCCATTTCCTCTAACGTTATGCGAAACATAGGAGGAATAAATACCCCTTAAAAATCGTTTTCTCTAATTATGTCTGATCCTCACTCCACTCATTACATCGGTTAAGGAGGCAAGAACATATCAAAGCGCTCAAAGGATGATCGAATAAGATCGAAACCTCGCAATTTAGTTTGTTTTTTACCAAACACATTCATTTTAAAAAGAGATGAATACAGGACAATTGATTCACCATCTAAAAGATGGAATAAAAAAGATATTTAGAAGAAGAGAAAGTTGCCAAAGGAAATTAATAAGGGTGAAATACACAATGGTCTTCAACAAAATTTGCATTCAGAAAAGACTGACACTCAACTACACTAATATATATATATATATATATATATATATATATATATATATATTTATAAATATAAATATATAATTATATGTCAGAGATCAGAGATAGAGAGAGAGAGACGGATATGACGGAAGGAACCCGCGATCGGCTTCTTTTTGATGTAACCCGTTTGATAAGACGCCCTATAGCGAGCATAATTGTAACAACGAGAGGTTCTGCGAGATGGCGTGAAGGTCTAAATTCACTCTGGGTGCCTTTATATAGATAAAGTAAAATCCACTTCCGGTGGGCGCGTATAAATAGTTAGGCGTTGGCCTGAGTAAAATTAGTATTTTTCCAAAGAGAAAGCGACGCAGAAGAATTCTTTCTCTGAGCCTCTTCTTACCCCAAGAGCCAGAAGACAAGAAAATTAAATAAGAAGAAATAGGAACAACGAACGAAGAGAATCCTAAACTGCTGTATTCGACTCGGCTTCTCCGCGGCGAAATACTCCTTTGATTCCTCCTTTCGAGGCTAGCAGTGGTGGTTAGGAGACAGGTTGTATTCTCCTTCCTGACTTTAAGTAGGCCGAGTACTGATTGGCCAAGTGCAAACCCAACTATTCCGTTGAAAAGCAATCGAGCTCTATGCTCATAACCCCCCTCCCCCTCCAATCCCTTCTCTCGGGTAAAAAATCCTTGGGCGGCAGATCAACCCAGAATGGTAGTTTTCCTTTTGTCGGGTGTGTACGTTTGGGTACGTGTTCACGGCTCCTGCCTAGAGCTGTCGTGTGTAAACCTTTTGCCCATTTAGTTTTATGTTGCATCCATTATTTTATTTTTGATTGTAGAGTAGTAAAGATTATTTTGTTTCATCCAGTTAGATATCCAGAACCTCATAGTTAGTTGATTTAATTCAGCCAAGGAAAATAGTCACTTTTGCTTGATTTAGAGCAACCCACGTCAAAGTGCTTCATTCAGGGCAAGGCCAATCGCAGAGTATCCTGCGGGCTTGCCATCTTCCCTTCCGAGTCGAAGGAAGCAAGCGGAGGTCATGAAATCTAACCTGACCTAACCTGATATATATATATATATCATTCAAAGTGTGTCTCTTTCTCCGTCTGTCCGCTATAGGGCCAAAAACATGGTCACCTGGAGATATAAAGAGCATTTATCTTATGCCTCTTACCTTGCGTAAATAATTTTAAGTGTTTTCTCGATAGGCATAAGCAAAGAAAGGTGTGACCGAAAGACTTCGGATTTTTTAAAACTTAATCCAATTTTATATTTTTAGCATCGTTCGAATATCGATTGAACTAAATTCTAGGGCATTCAAAACACCCAAACTATTCACCTATCCCCCTTCCCATTCAACTGAGAACAAAACTTATAGTTGACCATGTATGAAAAATATATGTTTCAGTTCGCCATTAAAACAGATTTTCATGAAACTAAATAAAACTGATTTCAAATGATATTCAAATCATATTGTCATATTTTGCTCGTGAATTGAGTTTTATTACTTAATTTTTAGTAATTCTATAGCCATTTATATGATATCAGGTTTCAATGGGGGGGAGTTCTGAAAGGCCCTTCTGTATTGCAAAAACGGCGCCGTAGGTTATTATGATTTTGGCAGTAATAAAAGGGATTTTAATGAGCTTTAATTTGATATATGATAATCTAACTTAGTAAAAAGTTGAAAAAATGAAAGTGGTATCCCCTTCAGACGGCATCTACGTCTGCTTTTGAGCCCTTGGGCAGCTCCTTCAAATGGAGAACAACCGGCACAGTATCGTCCTCAAATTTTCTCTTCAGCTTGCTGATCAGTTCGTCAACGAACGGAATATAGACTGAGCGTCGAAAGTACTCTTCAGCGGTCCTGGCCGGCATATTTGCGCGTTGTGTCTGTCGTGCACAGACTTGGGGAACAGGCACGTCATCGTGAGCTGAGGTTACTCTAATCAGGAGATCATTGGCTTTTGCAAATACAGTGTGAAAGTGGTCCTTGGCATTCTTTCTTAACTTGGCAAATGTCGTGGTATAGCTAACTATATAATAAAATATCTATTATTAGTATGAAGTGGGATTCCTGAGGCTATTAAAGCAGACCGTCCAATGACTGAACGCAATGTTTATGCGCGGAATAGAAAGGTCAGGTGGAGGCACGGGGTCAATATGCTTAACTAATCAGGTTGAGTTCGAGGTTGGCGAGATTTGAATAACGAGGCCAAGAGTGACGCTCATGTTAATTAAAGATAAACAGCTCTTTTACCCCCTCTCTCTATGACTTTGGGGGAAACTGCTGCAATTGTCGACCGCTTAGGGGATGTTCTTTACTTAGATCGTACGATGGGGGGGGGTCCCATCTTGGCTTGCTTCGCCATGTGACTCTCGACCGCCTGGGGTCTCGCTAACCACATGGCTTCCTGCAACGTGCTAAGCATTGCAAAGAAGGAAAAAGAGGGGTATTCTTCTACATCGAAAACAGTCTTAATCGCACGAATCATTGCGTACGCAGATGCCAGATCACCATCCTTCTTCTGCTGGATCCTGCTCAGCTTGAGTGTGTGGACCAAAACTGATTCCGCTACAACCAGCCCAATGAGAAAGCGAGGGGGCTTAATAGCGGTGAGTAAGATGCCAGCATTGGCATTTAGCTTCATTTCCACTGCCATAAAGAACGCGATGTGAGACAGAAACTCGATAAACACGAGAAATGCATCATGCCACTCAACCCATCTGCTGAGACCCAAGGGCACCAACCTCTCCCGTTTAGCTGAAGAAAGCTTCATGATTTTGGAGAGCCGGAGCGTCCTCATGTTGCTGGGGTAAATGAAGTTATGGACTTCGTCAGCGTCCTAAGTGCGAGTTTCACTTCTTTCACATCGCAGGCCTTGGTCAACACTAGGTTCAGTTGGTGATTAAAGCAGTGGATTGGTTTGGCGAGGGGGTATTTCCCCATAATGATGGCGGCGTAACCTCTGAACTTCCCTATAATGACACTCGCTCCGTTGAAGCAGATGCCCCGGCAGTTTGACATGTCAAAACCAAGGCCATATACGGCCAGGCCTTCCCCGGTGAGTTTCTCAGCATGGACGAAAGTGAGAAAGTCTTCTTTGATGACCTATTCGACGTGTCGAATAGCACTGCAAATACCCCTGACACTCCGTTAATACCTCTTTCAGCATCAATCGACCTGTAAAGCGAAATATGATTTTGGTGACATCTACTCTTAGTGTCAAAATAGCTTGAATTCTACTTTTGGAATAAGAGACCTTTTTTGGACAGAAGTTGCAGTGTCACTCAATTATGATATAGATCAGCTCGTCCTAAATAGTTTTGCTAATGAGGGTGGAGTTGGCCCTGGCTGCCAAGCTGGTGAGGAGACGGTTGAATTCGTCATCCCCTCCGTGGCCTCGATAACACAAAAGCGCTATGAAGATTCCTTCTCCCGTTTTACTCGAAATAAAGAGGTCCAATCGACCGTCATATCGATGCCCACGGAGAGGCAGCATATTTCGTACACAGAAGAGGATCCTCTCAAAGTTCGGAATTAACAGGCGCCCGTTGGTCTAGATTTTCTCTCTTTTCTTCACCATGAAGTATGGTGTCGATAGCCCTTGACGTGTTTCGCAAAGTGTCGTCAAACCCCTCCATTTGTGTCATAGCTGTCGCGCGATATCCGTGCTTATTGTGACTGTTGAGCAGTTCGGTGGCTTTCTTTTTCCTCCACATCGGCTTTAGCACCAAGGTTCCCAGCCTATGGTCTCCAACTATGTCCGTATTTCCACCGAACAGCAGACATGCAACACAATATCCATCCTCGGTCAGCTACGAGTATTTCAGCTAGGGGTATGTGATGCACCAGCTTGGTTGGAATACTTTCTTATGACCACCTTCTTCAATGAAGGGTAGCGATTCTATAGACTGGGCAGTCTGGTTTATTAAGACTACTTTCTCGGAGTCCGTGGCCACTTTGTTCCCAATAAAGTTGTCAACGTCCACTGCAGATGCGGGGAGTGTCAGTGTGCCATGCGAATCTAGTAAAGTGAGTTCCTTGCCCTCTTGCTCCTCATGGTGAGATTCGGCGTCGCTGTCGGATCTACAGGATGTTGATGTCGAAGTGCTTGTTTGTATCTCCAGCTCATTGACATCACGCTCGCAATCACCGGCTCGCTTCATGGTACACGCCTTGTGAATGAGAGGGAATTAATGCATCACATGGGAAGCCCAGCTGCTCACATCACCCCCATCTCCGTAACAATATATAATAAAAAAAATCACTTACTTTGCACTGCTGTGTTTCAGAGAGAGAATGACGTGGATATGATGCTGGTGTAGTTGCGAGGAGAGAGAAGAGAGAGAGAGATAGAGAGGGAGAGAGAAAGAGAGAGAGAGAGGAAGAAAGAAAGAGAGAGGATGCTGGAATTAATTCCGAAAGTGAAAGATACCAGCGAACACATGCCCAGCTCAGGCCAGCTGACAAAGAACCAGGCATATGAGTCAGGATGCGCGATCTGACTGATCAGCTAGTCAAGCGCACGTGCCATATGTCCGCTGTGACTCAAGACACGAGGTACCGACTCGAAAAGCAATGCAAGCCAGGCACATTGTGTGCAATTTCGCCCTGGTTATGGGAGAGAGCCCCTCCCCTTGGATCCTCCCCTGACAGCAAAACTTTTCTTTCAGGAAACTTTGCCTTTCATGTAGACTGTAACGATATGCTTGAGAAATGAGTCATTTCTCTGTTTTGAAAGAAGGAATATCACTATGGATGCCAGATCTTTTTTTATTCTCACTCAGAGCATGAATAACCCAAACGCCCAACTTGATCACGTTTCGTATCTTTTCCAAGTGACGGCAGATTTTCGATTGAGATGTGTTGAGGTCAAGTGCAAACTCTCGGGTACTTTTGCGGGTATTGCCTTCCACCAGTTCTCTAAAAACATCTTCATCGAACTCTGATGATCTTCCTGCTCTTCGTTCATCTGTGAATGATTGATCCACAGAACGAAACTTTGAAAACTACTTTCCGACTTGGCGATTAGTAATGACACCTTGGCCATAACATGTAAATTTTATTAGCTGTTTCTGAAGTGTTTTTGTTATTCATAAACTGCCACAGCACAAAATGTGTCGCATATGTATCTAATTCTCTTGATTTTAGGGCATGCTATTTTAGTTTAAATGATAATGCACACTTGGTTACTGCTGATATACTCGTGAGAATGAGCGATATACTACCTTTCTAAACATGCATATTACGGTTAAGTTTAAAACACTGGAGGTTCAAAATGCGCCGTTACATTTTGCTTCCAATAAACGTAATTTACTTATCTCTAAATGTGACATAACTACTAAACTCATGACCTTATTTATCTCCCACCTACGAAAGAGATATATCTTCTTCCCCACCTATTCGTTTTCCTTTGCCATAATAGCCTAATTCATTTGTGAAGCATTCTCGACAACACATTTGATCATTTCAGCTCCTACTCACTCCTAAAGATGCAAGGAATAGCCGCGTTCTTGTTATTTTTTTGTGTTATTTGTTTTTTAATATAGCTTTGTAGTAGCCTGTGTTGTGTACGGCGAATCATGGCAAAGTAGGCAGTCGCCAGATGGGCTACCACAATGGAGGAAAAATGATCGTTTCCTCACCTAAGAGATCATATTCACAGCAGTAGGGTTGTCTTGTATCCGCGCCATTGAGATTCTTCGTTTCCTGATGTTAAGAGCCTGGGGCGCTGTTAGGGCTACAGTCTTACTTTTTTATCTATACTTTGATCACTTGAATCTCCTCTAGGGATGCAAGTTTTATGTAACGGCAGCCGAGCGAGTATTGCGGAAGGTGAACTCGATCCACTACACCGGCCTTCGCCTGGTGACTGGTGACTTCCGCACGGCCCTCAATGGACACACTCGCGGGACGCATCGCCATTTGATGGAGCGCTCGCCTGCGCCTAATTGCAGGTACTGCATTGCCTCCACTGCCCTCTTAGACTGTTCGGCACATTCTTGTTGAATGTCCCAGTCTGGGTGATCTTCGCGCACATTCCTTGTCCCGGTACTGGGCCTAGCGGGGTCGCCACCGCTTGTCCCTTGTACTCGGGACGGATTCGTGCACACGGACTTGTGGCCTTTACGCCTTTTTTTGGAGGAGGTTGGCCTCCTCCACTTTATTTGACTATTTTTTTTTGTGGGTGGCCTGCTCCTGCACCGGGGGGCGGGCGGCCCTACCGAAGCCGGAGCGCAATTCTTTCTTCCCTTTTTGCTTTGTTTTTGTTGTTATTGTTTTAGCCTCTAGCCTCTCTATCATTATTTTTTATTTACATGTTATTTGTTTTTAATTTATCCTAGTAGTAGGCTGTGTCAGGTACAGCATATTATGTCCAAGTATGCCTTCTCCAGATGAGCACCAAAATTTTTTTAAAAAATCGACTTTACTCAAACTCCCCAAAGGCAAATTCATCGGAGAGTTTTTATCTAATTTGGTCAAAAATTTTGAACCGATGACAGCGATGCCATTTACTTAACGGTGTCATTATTTTGAGTTTATTGAAAATAATAAAACGAAAACCGAAAATTTCTTACCCGTCGATGGGATTCTTTAGGAGGTAGTAAAATTACATAAGTGAAAATGGGCAGAAAGTGTATACGTCAAGTAGTTGAAAGAGGAGACTATTCAGAGGACGATGAACAGGGCAATTGAGTTGTTTACCCATGGCCAATCTTTATACATGGCAGGTTACCTTTTTGTTTAATTTTTGCGCTTCTACCTCAGTTTCAAAACAGTGCAAGGCTAGGGAGAACTTCATACTCTCTCGTTTCGTACGATGAAGAGTTGTCTAAATGGGCCATGCACCTATCGCCTAGTTTCACCTATTCAAGACTTTTAAGTTCTTCTCTTCAGAACTTTCTGGAAGGAGATGGTCTCATTTGAGCTTGTTGCATTTTGGAAATAAATTAAAAACAATAATAGCTAATAGTTCCAGAGACAAGTGCTAGTGTTTTTAATATGTGGCTATCCATCCTGTGTGGGAGGAATCCGCATCACCGTTGCGAGTTCAAAGGACTCAATTAGTGGCTCGCACTCGACAAAATCCCGAATGCAACAACCCCCAAATCTTTAATTCTAACATCTTAACCTAAAATTATAAATGTTCATAATCCTATTGTTGTTAGGCAGATTTGAGTTAGTGTAGGTTAGGTTAGGTTAGGATGATAAAAAAACTCTCACATGGTAGCCCCTATCGACTGGGGTGATATGACACCATACACTGCCCTGTGATGCTATCCCGTAAGAGTATATTTATCAGACCCTATCTGTTTGGATTGCCCGATCACATCTGCAAATAAAAAGGCTGCCTATTATGCATACACACACATTTCGGACTAAGCTCGTTATCGTATGTTTCCTGCGGATATATATATATATATATATATATATATATATATATATATATATATATATGCAAGTACTTTCGAATTTCTTCAGTTCATTCTCAATGAATAACGAATTACTTTACAGAGATGATATGTAATGGGTGCTCCAATAAGACGGATTGAGGGAAGCAGTAAATAAAACAGTGTTATTGGTGAAAATTTATTGATTACACTATTAGATCGTGTTATTTGAGTCATGGCAATTATCAGTGAAAAATAATATCGCCTAAATATCTGCCAAGGCTTCGGCGGCACACCTCCACTCGATGGTCTAAATTTTTGATGAGATCTCTGCATAGTTGCTCTTCAATCTCACCAATATGCCTTATTATTTTATCCTTTAGCTGCTGAATTGTTGTTGCCTTGCTTGCAGTGACCTTACTTTTGAGATGACCCCAAAGGAAGAACTCTAAAGGCGTCAAGTCACACGATCGTGGTGGCCAATTGACCTCACTGTTTCGAGAGATGATACGACCTGGGAACTTCTCATTCAATAAAGCCATTGTTGCATTGGTTGTGTGGCGTATGGCGCTGTCCTGTTGATACCACAAATCGTCGACATCCATAGAATTCAATTCAGGCCATAAAAAGTTGGTTATCATGGCACGGTATCGCTCGCCTGTCACCGTAACAGAATTCCCCGCATCATTTTCGAAGAAATACGGCCCAGTGATTCCGCTAGCAAAAAATGCACATCAAACAGTGACCTTTTGTGGATGCAGTGGCTTTTCAACAATCTTCCTGGGATTTTCATCAGTACAAATGCGACAATTCTGCTTATTTCCGAATCCACCAAGATGAAAATGGGCATCATCACTAGAGATGATATTTTTCGAAAAATCATCAACGGTTTGTCTTTGCTCGTGCACCTATATTTTGTCAAAATTCGATGTAACGTTGTTGTGGAGAGGTTCAATTCCTACGCGCAATGGCGAATAGAGGTGTCTAGATCTTTGGCCACATTCTCGCGCACTGCAGCAATGTTTTCAGTGAACGGCGTAAACGAGCACGCAATGGCGTTTTCATATCTGCCACCGACCCCGTTTGTTTGAATTTACGAACAATTTTCCCAATTGCACTCTCGGTTGGTCGATTATGTTGACCAAAAAAAATCACGAAGTGCCCGCAATGCGTTTTCTGTTTGAACGTCCATTTTCGTAATAGGCTTCGATAACTTTAACACGTTGTTCGGTTGTTAATCTTTCCATGGTTAAAATTGCCAAGAATGAGGGTTATAGTTCTGAAAGAAAAATAAAAAAATCTTTAGACCTTTAAACTTAACTCACATTTAAAATCGGTCCAAGTTATTGGAACACCCTTTATAAGAGTCAACAGAGTGGTGCCCTGCCCATGTACAGTGAAAGGACACATAATAAAGAAATATTATCATCAAAAACGGGATTAAATACTGGATATGAATGGTAAAGACATATAGATAAGGTCTACTTACGTAAGTTTTAACTGTGAGAAAAGAATGTAGACAATTAGGTTACAAAGCTATGACTACATACACATGCAATTATAAATACATTGAAATAACAAAAGAAACATAACTTATTCAGTAAATCAAAGGGCTAAGACATCAAAGGTACAAATAAGCCTTTTAATTACAGGTTCTTGTTTAGAGAGACCGGGGAATATATTAAAATTAGACGAGGAATTAAAGAATGAACATTCGACAATATTTCTTTTAACATAGTCATCAGATTTGTGAATAAAATTAGCCGAATGTCAATTGATAGGGTGACTATTTTAAGATAAATGGACAAAGAATGCACTATTACTTTCTCCTCTTCTAATATTGTATTTATGTTGGGTAAAGCGCACACTTAATGATTTACCGGTTTGCCCAAAGTATTGCTTAGGTCAAACGGCACAGTCGACAGAATAAAACTCCCCTATACAATTATTATTATTATGAATCAACATTTTGTACATGGTAGACTCATACTTGAATATGACGTAAATATTTAAACTTTTAAAAAGGCGTGGAGCAAGGAAAAGGACTGAGAAAACAATAAAACCAGGGAGATCTTAAAATGGTATGCGGGAGGGAATTCAGTTGTCTAAAAGGACTTTTATATCCAAATCTAGGGACCCTGCTGGAAATCTTTGAGGGTAACAAAGATTGTTACCTATTGCAAAGATCTTAAAAATCTTAAGAACCAAGAATTCCAGGCTGGTTACCCGCAAAACCACAAGGAACATTGAAATAAATACAGACCTTTTGACTTTATCATTATGACCTGAGTAAAAAGGAATATAAGGAAGGCCGTGGTATGTTTCAGATAGACGGAAGATTTAAATCTAGATGTAGTCCTATGAATAAGTAGATCTAGGAACGGGAGGACACCATTTTGTTGGAGTTCAAGGGTAAATTTAATAGAGAGAACCAGAGAATTTAGTTCAGTAAGTAAACCATGCACATCCGTAGAAGTAGGTTAGGTTAGCTATAGATACACAACGCAAACTTCCAGTTCATCGTACTCCAAATAGTCTCCTCCTTTAAAAACTTGACCTATACACTTTCTTTCCATTTTCACTTCAGTAACTTTACCAACTCCTAAATAATTCCAACGACGGGTAAGCGATTTTCGCTTTTCGCTTTACTACATTCAATAAACTCACAATAATGAAACCGTTGAGTAAATGGTATCGACTGTCATCGCTTCGACTTTTTGGAACAAATTAGATAAAAACTCTCCGATGAATTTGCCTTTGGGGAGTTTGAGTAATTACTCGAACCAGCTTGCACTCAACACGTAAGCTACACCACGCCACTGGCAATTTATTTGTTAAAAATGCATACAAGTAGTTGACTCATATGGTGGATTTCCATTAGGGAAATTAGATGCAGGTATTTATAATTTACTAGCCTTCACTGCGGCCAGATGAGACAATTCGATGACGATCTTGAGTATGGGACGTCGTCCATAAAACTGCTTTGAATAATTTTCCTAATTTCTAGTCTATTTATAAAGGCAGAGACTCATGATTAGTTCCTTATGGATGAAAGAACAGAGTAAAGAGTAAAACTATGAATAGAAATGGTAAATAAAACAGCACGAAGAGTAATTTGAGTGGCTTTAAATTTTAGAAACATAAACAAAGAAGACATGGCTTAGATTCATTTGCCGATTTATCAGAAATAAAAGCTGGATTAATCGCAATAAGAGGATCATTAAGAAGGTGGTGAACACAAGAAAATAAAAGTAAATGAAAAATACATTTTTTAGAGTAGTCCATGGGTACTCTGTACCAATAGAGCTGGCAACTATTAGGTCAATTATCTATAGAAATATTATTGAAAAATGAAATAATTCAGCATTTGTAAATATGAAAAATGGTTTTGACAAGCTTAATGTAGGTAATAAAAACAAGAAGAAACGAGTACAAAAAATCTTTAATAGTGATCACAAACACCAATTATTTCTTTTCCTTTACTCCATCCTACGAGGCTCCATCGAGCTTTCCTTTGCGGAACCTATTTACTCACTTTCAATTCCGTCTCATTTCTTATGCAACCTTAATCTCTACAATCGTTAAATTAATTTTTTCTACATAATTCCACTTTGGTGCTTGACTTTTTAATTCTAATTATGGCCTTGGACCTCAAGTGTCCACACATTTCATTAAAAATAGGGTCGCTTCTTGGTCACAAGTGAATGAGGACCGACACAACTGTTTACCCGTACCCAAAAACAAACACTTCAGTTTGAAGTCGAGACGGCGGAGAGTACGCAGATACGCCCGCAATATTAAATCAAAGGTCGTCCTCAAGCACTAAAAGTAATATCTGTCTAAATGTATTAGTCTTGGGTAGGAAAAATACCGATACCTTTCTTTGTCGGGTATAGTAAAAGAGTTTTGATACAGATGGAGTGTATGAATTTGGGAGAAATGTTTAACTCTTTCTGTCTTCCTATGTTGGGTTTATATAGGCTCTGAAATGATAGTGTGAGAGATAGAAAAGATTGAAATGACTGTTCGAGAGAGAGAGAGAGAGATAGATTACCAGTTTCTAAAGAGGTAGTAAGTTCGAGGTGGTATACTGCTAGTCCAGATTTGAGTTGTAGAAGGGGCATTACGATGTTACACCATCCCCCGCTTTTGTTGTGGTATAATTAAAAAGGGGAGAGGGGAGAATGATTTTCAGGGAGAGAAACTTGTGCAAGTTGAACACATTCTTTCAGCACAAAGATATACATTAAAACACAGGGATTTGTCAAAAGGGCGAGATAAAAACAATACAAGGGAATTATACACCTTGATCTATGCTAATAGCTTGATAGGGAAAGTTAGAATTTCTCGGTTCTGTGTGAATCAATTTTGAAGAAAGTATTCACAGTTGGTCTGCACAATATGGTAACACCAATGCTTTATTTCCATTATGCTGCGTTACGTCCGTTAATTTTTATTTTAGATCCGTCGTTTTGGGGGTGAACCACGCTAAAAGCATTTGAATGAAAGTATCCCATCTAGTCATATTTTGGAGAAAACGAAGGATAATTATGCACATTAAGCACAACATAAAACCATAATTATAATACACGATTAATGGATAGAATAGGCACCATTTTGACGGATGACTTCAAAAACTCTATCATGCATGGAATCTGTCAATTTCTTAATAGTAGCAGATTGGACTTCCTCTGCTGCAACCTTGATGGTCGCCCATAAGACTTCTTTAGACGAAGATTGACGTCCATCAGAATAAAAATTTTGTTTAATGATGGACCACAAATTCGCGAATGGGTTGGTATATGAAGAGGCTGGTGGCCATACCATCCATAAACTTGTCACCTTTTATGCCATAAGAGCTTAAGAACGCATGGGTGGCCCAGACAAAGTAAGATGTAGCGTTGTCATTAATAAAAACTAGTCTTTTGAAGTGACAACGGTATGTCATCTAGGTTAGGGATCCAAGACCTCCTTCAAGAGATATCATTAGGCGGCTGCAGTCACTTTAACCCCAGCAGGCATCTTGAATGGGCAAACAAGTCTGTGTCCCATTATATCTGCCCACAAAATGACTTCTCCTCCCTGCTATTGACCTCGCATACGTTGGTGAAATATCTCTGAAATAGATCCAAAAATTTGCCCAACTGTCAGGTCCGTCAAGGGTCTTCCTGGTCTCGTCAGTGAAAAGAACGAAATTTATTTCCAACGTCATATACTTCCAGGCCAAATGAAACCTCAAAGTCTTGTGACGAGGCGTTAAAAGAAACAGTCTCAGGGGAGTTCGCAGGGAAGCCATGGTTCCTAAGATACCGTCCGTCCCTAGTACTCATCGGTGTATATAGAGGACCAGCGGCGGTGAAAAGGACTTTGTTTGTTTGTCCCATTTCCTCCACCTAACTGGCGACCAATATTATTCAAATCCTTAGCTGTCACAGTCTTGGAGGTGCCGCAGTCGAATCGCTTCTTCTTTAGCGAAGTTTACTTCACAAATTGTCTAGACGTCTCCAAATGGAGAACTAACTTCCCTGCAATAACATGAACAGAGTTGCCATCAGCACTTTCTTTGATAAGGAAAGACTTGTCTCCATCATTCAGGCCTCTTCATCGTCACATTTTTCTTAATGAGGATAAATGTTATTAACGTAGTTCACCCCGAAACCGAAGAATCTGATGTGAACATTGAAGAGCATTACACAGCAAAATGAATATCATTAGTGTTTCCATATTGTGTAGAGCAGAGGAAAAAGTTTCATCAAAATTGATTCACAGAGAACCGATAGATCATAACTTTCCTTTCCAAGCTATGAGAGCGTGTTTCAGGGTGGATATTCTCTGTGTGAGGTAGAAAATAATATGCTGCAGGATTTGTTTTATGTAAAAGCTGTAAGAAGTATGAGTTTAGGAATATCTTACTAGATGCATGAAGTAAAGTGAAACGAAAAGTGAAGATAGTGATTAACCATAGTAATAATCCAGAAACTGAAGCATTGGGACAAAGAAGAATGAAAATCTGGAAGGGAAGAGAAAGTTTTTCTTGACCGGTGTGAGAAATATGAGAAACGAAGAAGAGTAATTGCGTTAACATCAAGAGGAAAATGTGAGGGTAATTGTGAGCAATGATGAGGATTAAACCTAAAAGCGATTGTTTCTGAGTTTTATAATGTTCGTTAAGACGATAAAGAGTTATGAATATTAATATTAATGAGTTTGAAGGTGTAAACTGAATGCTACGTAGATAATATAGTATCCGAAATGCTAAATTGTGGTTGTAATTGTATTATGGAAGGGTTTGGGAGTGGTTCTGTTGTAATGCATTTAGAAATGGATAAGTGCCCGATATCTGGAAGAAATTTCTGATACTCTTTTAGTGGTAAAGAAGAGGGAGGTCAATGTAATAATCACAAGGGATAAAGGTGTTGAGTGTTTTAGCTAAGCTGTATGACAAATTACGATTGCGCTCATAAGAAATATAAGTGAAGTATGGCTAAGGCATGAACAAAGTGTAGCTAAAGCAGGCTGTAGATATGTGGATCAAGTATCTGCCCCGAGACGGGTTTAAAAAGGAATTAGAGGTATAAAGCTTCTGCTTGGTTCGTAGATATGAAGAATTCTTTTAATCTTGTTGATACGAAAACATTATCGCATGTTTGAAGGATGTATGGAGTTGATGGTCAGTTGTTGGAGACCACACGTTGGAGTGAAAGAGAACAGGAGTGTTTGCTCCTTAATTTCTTTCCGGAGTGAGTACTGAAAGAGTGCACTTGGATTCATGATCGAGTGAAGGAAATATCTATAAACGTATATGTATTATGCAGGAACTTAAGCGTAAAATATTTGACATGAAGAATATAAGGATAAAGGTTGCTTCTGGGATTTATTGGCTAATAAATTGTAGCAAATGGCATTTGAGCAGAGAAGTTTGCACCCATTAATGTTTCCGCTTGATATATGGTCATCTAATCATGGGCAATAAACGGCCCAGTGGCATCTTCAGGAAATGAAAATGTTCATTAGAATTTCTATTCATCGATATTATTAAAAAATAACTTAATAGACAAATGGCTAACCCAAATTACTATTTCTGAAACAAATTAGTCTGTTTCTCAATAAAAAATACTCGACTCTGCCTCGACTACAAACTGTCAATAAATCAAAGATCGTCTTTTCCTTACCATACTTTGGTTACTAACAGAAAAACTTAAAAAAGAGTTGTTAAAACTGTTAAATTCAGCCTATGCTCAATTATTACCAGCTATTGTTCTCATTAAAAACTTCAGACTGCGATCATTATTTAAGTTCAAATATCAACCAACCACCAATAAGCAATCTAAAATTATATACGTTTTTCGTTGTACGTGCAGTAGCACTGTATCATATGTGGGGGCAACAAGGCGTACGTTTTACTCCCGTTTCATGCAGCATATGGGTAGATCTGGAAGAACTAGACTACACCTTTCAAAACCTGATCCATCCCCAATTCAAAACCATTTGTCACGATGTGGCTCTAGGGCTACACTCGAAAACTTCACGATACTTAATGCGGTAAGAAACATCTTGGACCTTTATCTGCTAGAGTCAATTTATATTACGAAACTTCAACCCAGTCTAAATAATAACTCATTATCTACCCCATTCAATATAGTCACTCATTAAAAAACATGCTAATTTATTTAATTTTACATTTTGGGGGGGGCAAGAATAAAATCCAATGTCAATTATTTTCCTTGCTATTTATAGAAATTCCCTCGTTGGGTCCTTTTCTCTGTATTTCCAATGTAATCAATTCGTCTAAAGTTGAATATTCATGTTTCACTGTTTTATTACATCTGTTAACTTTGTATCTATCTATTTAAGTCTGTATTTTGTATTTTTTCTATAGCACTGACGATGGGATTAGTCATAAACCTGAAACGTTTTAAATAAATGTTACGGGGCATCTACGGCTCTGTCCTGGTCATCCTGTTTATATATATATATATATATATATATATATATATATATATATCAAATTAAAGAATATTGATATTTTGAATTCAAGTACTTAAAGATATTTGCATGTTTCTGGGTCTTATTTGGGTTCCCTAGGTATATGGCACCAACAGACCGACATCTCGGCAGCTCCCTGCAGCTGAGGATGAAGCTTGGTCGACTTGAGCCTCTCCTGCACCCCAAGTCCTTCTCCCCTCGGTCAAGATACGGGTCCGAAGACTGCATACATTCCTAATCGTTAAAACCTACAGCAGGTATGATGCCCTCAACAAACCGACCTTAACCAAGTCCCGTGGCGATGGCTGGCTGCTGGGGGAGTGCTCACCCTGGATGAGGGGCGGCTCATAGCTGGGCAGGTGGACGTTGGCGGCGGAGGCGAATATGGTCGTTTTGAGGGCGTTCGTCATCATCGACCTCGATGGAATTCCCAAACCAATTTAGCAACGTATAATCTATCCTCTTACAAACATGCTGCTACATACTTGCTAACGCTTTTATCACTATTTACACACAATAAATTTACAATTCAAAATAGTTTCTCTTTTTTAAAAGAATATTAAATTTTAAACATCTCTTACGGTATTTCATGAGCAGTTTTGATGTTTCCTCACATTTTAAGAATATCCCAATCGACCAGGCACTACTGCTATTATCTATCGTGCTTTTCCATCCCAAAACTCTTTCTAGGCTTATGGGATTACTTTACCACTATTTGAAAAACTAATTAAGTTATCGCTCAAAGAAAACTATTTTACAGTAAATGATAAAACTTATTACCAAACAGAAGGGTTAGATATGGGCTTTGAGCGCTATCTTTGCTGACATTTCATGGCTTGGTTTGAGGAACAACTATTTAACCATCTTCCTGGAAACATTAAGCCTATTTTATAAGAACGCGTTGTATACAATACATACCTGTTTTTTTTAATCCTGTAGATTTCTGCGACATATTCCTTTAAGATGCATCAATGAACACCCTATTATTAGGTTTACATAGGAAAAATAACGCGATCCTTCTCTCCCATTTCTGGATATCCACAAATTGAAGTGTATCGCAAGGCAAACTTTAGAGGTAAGATCTGAATTTTCGAGTCTGTGAGTTTTTTGTGTACAATAAATTTTTTAAAAAGCATTAATATTATGTGCCTATACATTTGCTCCTCTTACAATAGATTTCATAAGGAGGTCAAATTTTGTGGGAATTTTTTCAAGCGAAATGGGTTTCCTATTTCTCCTGTTGAAAATATCCCCACAAAACTTTCCAACCCTTCCCAAAGATAATTATTACAGATTTTTCCAGATATAGATTTTCTAAAACAAAAGATTTAAATGCAAATAACCAATATTAAAAAGGTTTTTCCATACAAATTTTAAATTCATTTTTGTAAATAAACATCGCTTAGGACAATATTCTAACTGTAAGGACAGAATCCCTCCCGAGGCGAAGTGCTGCATAAATTATGAATATATGTAATTTCCCTGGATGTAAACGGGGCAAGTACATTAGCAGTACCCCGCCCTCACTTAGAGCCAAATTCTGTTCCCACGTGGGAATTAGCCGTAGGACAGAGATCATTCTTTCCAAGAAAGAGTTTTCTCCAGTTCGGCTTCATTTCATAAATTGTAAAGTCGAAGCTTCCATAAACAATCTTCAAATTTTAAAAGCTATTTCCGATCCGATTTCATTAAGATTATGTATATGAATCCATCTATATGAAATTACTTTTCCCTTCACTTAATTCTATCTTCCCATCTCCTACTTCTGCTGTGAAATAATAACCAACCATCCAATTCTTCATCTCCTAATATTCTCTTTCAGGAATTCCATCCAGTCTTCCGTTTACAAGTAACCGCTCAGCATTTTTTGTGTTTTCACCAGTTTTGCATCCCTCTCTTTCCAAATTTTAAATTATTAAATTCCAAACGTGAATTTTTTATGTAACTCCCTTTATATTTTTTTTTACAATCTCACACTACTCACTCTTTGAAGGTCTTCTTGAAGCGAAAAAATCCATGCTGCTTCATCGATCGTAGAGCTGAGCATTTTGCTTCATCAATCGCACAGCATGTTTAACTGAGCCTTTCCGAGCCCGTGAAAGTGTGTGAGAGGGGAAGAATCGGTATAACCGAGTCGCCTGGGCACGTTCCCAATCTCACAAGCAACACACGAGCGCGTAAATGTCATATATCGTATGTAAAGTGTGGCAAGAGATTATATGCATATATAGAAAATACCCAAAGTAGTCTTAAAACAGCTGTAATTTTAGAGGTATGTCAATCAGGAAAAGAAAATATAAAGGAGAATATATGGATTCTAAATGCCATATTAGAGAAAATGAGAAAAATTATTGTTGTATTTGTAATTAATAGGAATAATTTTAGTTTTAAACATAAATATAGAAACAAATCATATAATAACAGGTTTAAAAAGAAGTAATTTCAAGAAATGCAATGAAGGAAAATTAGATGAATCATGATTTTATATAAGAACTGTTCAAGATCTACTAGAGAGAAGGAACTGTTCTGAATGGCGGTGAACAACTGTTTTCGACTGATGAATTTAAAGTTTAGATGAAGTCAAAGGAAACCATTTTGCAACTATTGGGAGGCTATTCCATTATATAGTTTCCTACAAAGCTTTTAAACTTTAATATTTTCTTGAAACTTTATAGAAATAACTAAGAACATTATCCTGCAGGAAAACAAATGATTTCATGATAACTGGTTGTCACATAACCAAGGTAGGAACTTTTTCTCCATATACTCGCAGTACGCCTTCGAATCTATTTTGACTCCACCGTCCACTTTGGAAGATCCTACTAGTTAGTCCCCAACAATTGCAGCCCAATCCTTTAATTATCCTCCTAATTTTTGTCTCACTTACATTGCCAACCTAGCCTCTTGCCCATGTATTCAGCCAATCCAGAGTAACTTTGGATTCGTCAGTCAAGATAACTTTACTAGTCAGTTTCACCTATGCGTGTGCCCACAACTGAGAAGACTCTTTCTCGTTATAATTCATCTCTTTTTGAGAATAAGATTCAGAATATTGTCGGGCGGGCTTTGTGATCGAATTTCGCTAAATCGGCTATAAACTCTGAAATATTGTTGTATCTACTAAATTGTGCTTATTATTTTCATAAACGAATCTGAAAAATAAAATATTCATGAAAATTTTATGGAAAATGATGAGACGCTAAAGAGGTAATGCACATATTTTAACGTCTAGACACTTTATTAGAGTCCGGCGCAAGACAGAACGTGTATAGTGTATACGATTTTAAATGACCTGTGCAAAACAGAATACGGGCGCGATCTTATCGATTTGATCTGGTTATCCGGACTTTGAAGGGACCCACCTCCCAACGTTTAGTGAGATGAGAGTTTAAGGTGCTGACACTCCAATCAGCAACCTCTCTTAACATGGTTATATATAACCTTTAACCATGGTCAGATTTGGGAACAACGAATTTCATCATTTTCGCTGCGTGCGTACTCTCACCCGTCACAAACTAAATAAGAGTTGTTGTAAACGTATCAACAAATGAAGAAGTTAAAACTATATGGTATCCTTTTCATAGGAAAGCTTTTTCAAGTCCACCTTACGAGTCTAAAATATGAGTGTATATCTCTCATATAATTGAATGGAATGATGAGACTAACTGTAAATCGTTAAAAAATAGGATATATCTATATAGTATTTGCTATATAGTATAACTTCGATATAATCTATAATAGCACTTTCACTGCATAATGCGGGTAAATTCTAATTATGATATTATGACAAAAAAAGATTGGCCGCCATTTTTGGAGCCACAGTGTCAATTAAATAGGATCGTATCATATTGTATTATATACCATTTTGAAAGGATTTTTTTATGCATGAAAATATGATATGGATATTTTATATTAGTCAATTTTAAAGAAAATATGAATTATTTAAATAGCATTCGGGGCGAGGCTTATATGCCTGCAGAAAGCAACAGGGTATAAATCTAGAGACCAAACGACATTTAGCGATCGCCTTTTGAATTCGAATTTAATATTAGGCTTACGAATTAGGAATATTACGAGTTTATTGAAATATTTTAGGGGGAGGGCGCAGACCACACAACTAAGTGGGGGTATGGGAATGAATCCTCCCATTTCTAAATTATCTTAAAACTGATAAACGAGTATTACAACTTGATGCCTACCCCCTTCCTCCCCAGTAGTTTTGGGGGAATTTACCCAAGAAACAACTTTGTCTACATTTACAGGCAATTGTTTTTAAACACATTTCTATATGAATTATCCCAAAATTCGAGGGTAGGCATTTTCCGAAATTTGCCCAAATACGTTAACAAAAATGGTCGAGAAAAAAAAATATGTCACCATTTTTCATCTTTATTTAATTTATTATCAAGAAAAAAATGTTTTCATCCTATTAATCATATGACAATGTGCACTCGTAAGTTCTTTCATTTTCTCCTAAACTATATATTCGAGAATATTAGAACATTTTTATATATTCATTTATCTATTGTGGGCATTTTCAACGTGCATTATTTTAAAATTACATCTTTAGACCGAATCTAAAACCTTGGTTCCATTAAAGTCTGAATCGTCTGGTGATTCCTTCATATCATCAAGTAAAGATTTTTTCCCCGAAAATCGAAGTGGATGAAAAGCTTTGCCATTCCCTTAAATAAATTTGCTTCCAAACTCTATCCATTAAAGCCTCAAGGCGTGAAGACTCACGGTCAATCCTTCCATCCCAACTAAAATGAACAGGGTGACAATAGAAGTCAAAACACCTCGGATGATCACAACAACAAGTGGGTCATTCAGGCTACCATTGCCTAAAATCATCGACCAGGTCACATCAGACATCTACTAGTGAGCTAACGCAAGGGCCCATAACCGGAGATATGACACTGGATGCGCAATTGCATCAAGAACATATTCTAGACTGTCTATAATCATCTCTAGCAGCCTTTATTTTTCGCAGCTAAACAATGATTTATGTGTACTAAGACAGTCTAAAGGGCCACCGAGTAGAATTAAAATGATAGATATTATAGCAGAGATAAATATAAACCCCTCCACCTCCATTTAATATTGGTATAGTAGTGCAGGGCATGGGGGAGTCATCACAGGTTGTGGCGTTCTGGTCATCATACCAACGAAAATCGGGAGAATAGAGGGAGCACAAGGAGGTCTCAGGCTGGGATTATCCGAATTTTCTTTATATTTACACCACTTTAATATAATCAAAACACATAAATAAACAAATGGCATCATGAGTAAGAGTCGAGGAAACCAAACCAATAATAATTGTTTGAAACTTTTAACAATTGTTACCTACAATAATAGGCCAAATAAGATAGAAACAATACCGATGATAAAAGACGTCTTCATCTTTAGTGAATTTAGCATAACTAAACGATTTTAGGATATTTGCCACGCAGGATCCACCCCGAAAAGATACGCTTAAGAAATATCGGAGATCAACTCAACATTCTCCTACATGTACTACAGTTCTTACAATGTCTCATTAACTCTCCAATGTGAAAATTTTACTGGTAGCAAAGACTTGGAGAAAATACTATTGTACACTATTCCACTCTAAATAGACGACAGTCCAAGCAATGTAACGATACAGCTCCAATCATATATAGTAACATAGCCTTTACTTTTGTGCTTTCTTCTTTAAATGTCCATCCAAATCCCAAAGGCAATTAGAATAAGGCCGTGCCACACATCGGGAAACATTAAACCAAACATCACGATGAGTGAAGTGGAACAAAAGGCTGAAGGATTGATGGTTCTGTATTTCTAGATGGTGTAAGATGCCATTAAGGTATCAACATACGAAGTAATATTTCCTCCTTTAAAGAAGGTTGGGGGTACAAGAACCTCTATATTTGCCACATCAGACGTTCCAGAGGATAACCGATAATCCAAAATGTTCAGAGCATCTCGTGACATAAATAAAAATGGCTTAAGTTATTTTTCAGATTCGGAAACTTTTAACTTACATTTAAACCGTGCTGAGATTTTTTATGGTATCCACCCATTTATAATTACAAACATAGGCGAGTGTTTAGATGAGGCTATCACATTATATATAGAACGAGTAGCACCTATGTTATACTCTCGACGTTCCGTTAGCCACTATGAAAGAATTGCTTTTAGCCATTCCTTTTTATTTAGAATTTTCTTACTTATATCTTATAAACGTTCTTAGCAGTCTTAAAAGGAAGCTGAAATCTCATTTATCATTCCCGGAGGCCATCTTGTAGACTGAATGGCATTTCCCTCAAATTTGTCAGACGACCAGATATCAGTAAAACAGTAAAGAGATTTGCCTCTCAAAACTTCACCTATTTTCAAACACAAGTGCTTACTTGGGATATAAGCAGCAAAAATGACGCAAATATCACTCGCCTCACTTTCATCATCCGCATATATATTTGCTTTAATCCGCAAAGCAAATGAATAAACATTGACCCCAAGCATCCAAAGCTAACTTAATACAACGCCAACAGCCTTAAAAGGAACAATAGACAAATAGGCTCGTAAATATGGTTCGTCCTTCTTATTAATTCCTCTAATTTCACCGCAAATATCCTTAATGATAATGAGCATTATCCTTTGTCTCTGTATCTACAATTTTTACCTAATAAGAATTGTTAACGTTCTTTAGGCTTCATCTACTTGCGATTTTATCATCCGCCATTGTTAACAAATTTCCAAGATATTTTGGCATGGCTTTCCATTTAGGTCTTCGTCAAATTCCTCTCCTTTGAGAGACAGTGTTGCAGCTCGATTAACAAATGTTTTCAAATGATTGACAAATGATTTCGAAAGAGCTATTGCTTCATCGCAATTTGCAATTTCTTTATGCATGTGGGTAAATGCAACATTTTGAGGCACAAAATGGAAAACACCAGACTCTATCACAGAGACAAGATATTAAAAAGCTGAACTTTGAAAGAAAACTAATTAGGCAAAGACCATATGTTCTCCTAAAAAACATGAGTCGTCGTACGTCAGCATCTGAAACACACGGTATGATAAATTTCACTTCAAAGATAACTTTTATTCTCTCTTGAATGTTTACTCGCATAAATTTGATTCCCATGCAAAATGATGTTGGATTTTCGACTAAAATTTATTTCACGACTGACGAAGCGCAACTTTAGAAAACAAAAGGAGTTTTTGTCCTTGTTTAACAATGTTAGTATAATTTCGTTATTTGTAGAGGAATTTATCATCATCATCATCTTCATCGCTATCATCATCACTAACTCTATAATTTAAGAAGGGGATTTTCTTGAGTATTTGAATAATAATTTCATCTTAGTTTGGTTATTACTTATGTTTTTTTATCAAAGTTATTCCTAATAATTCTTTAATAATATCACACTCAAAATGGTGAAGTTCATAAATAAATATAAGTATCGAAATTTTGTGAATTTTTTAAAACTCAAAGAATTACAAATGGTGAAGTTCAGTAAATTGATTTTTATATATTTTATATAACTATATTTTAACAACTTGATATTTTTAAAGAGGGAAAATTTAGTTTAGAGTTCTTTTTAAAATTATTATAATTGGCGAAGTTCAGAAAATTTATAAAAATTTAACCATGGCTGCTTTTTTTTAGATTTTAAACTATAATCTTAGTAGCGAAACGCAAGCCCCCCCCAGTGGCGAAGCCATTGCCTAGTCTTTTTTAAATAATTTTAATAAATTCCCAGAAAAGTTTCAAATATTGACTTATTGCAACCTTAGCTCGAGTAGATCGATCTTGTAAACTACCTACACATTCAGGGGGGATTTTATGTTAAAGACCATTTGAATTTCGAAAAATCATCTACCATGACCAATCCAAACATCAAAGTTGGCCTCCGTTTGGATACTCAAGAACTTCAAACTTCCTCCCCCTCCAAATAAATAAATGCAATAGCGATCCCAAATATGCCTATACATATATTTATTGGAGCGAAAGACTTTATGCTCAGCTTTTTGGAGAAAATATGATCGAAAGCATCTTAACCCACGAATTTTTCACTCAAGACTTCATATTTCATAAAACGTTCGCCTCTTTCGCACCATGACTCCAATTTAGGAGATATAGTTGGACATCCAATTTACATATAAAGAATAAAGCTGATGGGGCTGTAAATAGGTTGCCGTTTCTCCCTTAGTCCAAGGGTCCTAATGTTATTCTGTTTACCTTACATATTATTTTAATTCTGAAAACGTAAATCCTTTCCGATCCACCACTTAATGGCACCTTATTTGGCATATCTAATTTTACATTTTTATGACGCTCAACAGGAAAGGACGCGTTTTTTAAACTCTAGCGCACCCCCTCGCCCCTGTAGGGCAAGAGAAAAGAGTCATAAAGTGGTCAGTCCTTTTCAACTGAGTGGATATGGACAAGCAAGCCACCTGGATGTAATCTTAGAGTGGGAACAATCCAATTGGATGTATGACGCGTGGTTGAGTTGCAATTAAACTCCCAATTCCTAGCTGTTGCGTTGACCGCTAGCACAGGGGAGTACTATAAAATGACCTAACATGCAACAGAGATCCTCCTCTCTAGCCTGGTCCCGAAATAGTCTCACAGAAAACTCGGCCCCACAAGATCTAGAATCGAAGGCTTTCTTCCGTAATCTTCCAAGTGAAAGGAGAAGGTAGAAGTCATCTACTCTTGAGGAGTAATTAACAACAAAACCACACTTTTCACACATTTTAAATCGCCCTAGATTTATTGAGATTTCAGCTTGACGTCTAACCCACGGAGTAATCTTTTGGCTAATTGGATTACGTGAATAACCAAAATTTTCACCCCTTCTACACTGTCCAGGTCCACAACCAAACTAGTGATTAAAATACTTGCTGACGGGATACCCTCTTTGGTTTTCGAATTATTTTTCATACCCAAACATGTAAAAGAACGTGAAAAAAATGGCAAACATCGGAAAAAAAACAGAAAACTCCAAGGTTCAGGCAAGTAAGAATAGTCTATGAGACTAAACTCCCGACAAAGAAAAGGGACGGAGATTCCGAGATTTTTCGTTTTATTAACAAAGATCTTTTTTGATCAGCCGCTTATGACTGTATACAGAAGAGGTTGTACTCATGAGGAAAAGGGATGAGAGGAGCTTGGGGATGACCACCTCAGAATGGGGGATGAGAGGAGGTAGGTGTTGTCCATCTGAGGTGGAGAGATGTGAAGAAGGATGAGAAGAGTAATGAGAGGAGTAAGGAGAGGGATAAAAGGAAGAATGAGAGGAAGAATGATTGATTCACATGGCGTAAAGTTTAGGTAGAGTTTCAGGGAAAGGATTGGGACCACTTTTGACCAGACTTAGACTGTCAGCATATTTATATTTTTGCCACTTACAATTCAATAGCTTCTTCATACTCTTCAGGACTCAACAGTTTATTAAATACCCTAATTTCAATTTTGTAAAAAGAAAAATAATTAGAGTTATAGTGTGCATATATTCATTTTTTTATAGTTGTCACCATCATCATCATCATCACTTCACTAACTATCATTTAAGAAGGGGATTTTTTTGAGTATTTGAATAATAATTTCATCTTCGTTTGGTTATGACATGTTTTTTTTATCAAAAGTTGTTTCTAATAATTCTTTTATAAAATCAAAAACAAAATGGGAAAGTTCAGAAATAAATATAAGTATCGAAATTTGTGATTTTTTTAAAACCCAAAGAATTACAAATGTTGAAGTTCAGAACATTTACTTTTATATATCTTCTTCTATAACTATATTTTAGCAACGTATATTTTTAAAAGGGGGAAATTTAGTTTAGTGTTCTTTTTAAAATTATTATAATTGGCGAGGTTTAGAAAATTTATAAAAATTTAACATCATGGCTGCTTTTTTTTAGATTTAAATTTTAATTTTAATAGCGAAGCGCAAGCTCCCCCCGTAGGGGGTAGTGGCGAAGCCATTGCCTGGTCTCAATATTATTTTAAATGCATCTTGTGAGTTCATCTTGGAAAGTTTTTTTTTTTTTTTTTAAACCTCTCCTCTGGCGGCCCCAAACAAGGGCGCAGCGGTAACAATTGGAAGGGTGATTTTTAAAAATTTAAAGAGTAAAGTAACGAGGCCATTTCCCGCAGTTTCAAGGTGAGTTCTCTAAAGAATGTTGGAAAGATGGGGGGGAAATGATTAATTACCCTCCTTTCCCTTCCTCTTGTTCCCACTCTGATACTCCCACCCCCTTTTTTACCTTCCTCGGTTAGCTCTAATTTCTCTCCTCACTTCTCTTCCTTTCTCCGAATAACCTCGACTAAATTTTCGGAGTCATTGCTAGGTACTTTCATATGCCATTTTGAAATAAATTCACTCAGTGTTTTCTCAGGATATTTATCGTATATTTTATAAATTAAAATATATATTCGGTTGAATAAATAAAAGCCAAAATTTAATCAGCTAAAGCTTATATTCTGTGTTGAATTTCTATGCTAAAAGAGTTTCCAGAGTTTTGTCCTACCTATCCTCTTTTTAGGATTTTACTTTAACTTCATACAGCATCCGTTTATGTCCTCTTGATTAAAAATCTTAGAAACGTATTAAGAAGTCAACTTCACTCTTCTATTATGGCCGCGAACTTTCTACCAGATTTTTCTTGCTAATCAATTTATCCCGAATTCATCTAAATTTGAGAAGGACAGGGTGGAGAAGAGCAGATAAAAAAAATGCAAAGAAGAGATTTTAACCTTGATCAAAGTTGCAGCCAGGAAAGTTATTGACCGCTGCGAGGTAATTAAGGTCCATGAGTTTGAGGAGCAATATTCACATATTAAAGCTCAAGGAGAATTTTCTTTCATAACCTTTTTTCATTCTAAATATCTTATAAAAACGTATGCCATCACTATAGGTATCAAATCTCTCATGAAAAAAAAACAATACAGTTGAGGAACTTCGAAAAATATTCTTTAGGGTAAGTTTCAAAGTAATTTATTTGTTTTAAGTTAGTGGTAACAACTAATTTTAAATGACCATCCTAATCGACAATAGGATCATCTACAGGTCTCGATAAAATGTAAAAAATGCAACAGAAAGTCACCCCTATTTAAAGCCGAGGTTTAAAGTTCTCTCAAGATCTTGCTCGCATTGTTGAGCTGAGCCGAAATGACGACTAGTCAGTGAACTTTGAACAGGAAAGTGGTGCAAGACTAGGAGAAAATAGCAATTTCTTTAGGGTATAGATACTAATTAAAAATATTAAAAAAAAACAGTAAAACTTATTGGTAATCATACTGTTCTATATGAACTAGCAGTAACTCTTTTGTAAAGGAATGTAAAGAGATTTACGTCATTATGAGCGGTAGCTATCAGGAAACAAACGAGTATAAATCTTAATTAGACGATAAATTTATGCAAGTATACTAGCATAGTTATTCTATTACCAACCCACAAATACGAGTATTATAAGATTTACATGGAATCCAAATTTCTAGAGATGTCTATTAACTTCATGTCAATCGTAAAGAGATCGCTAGCATCAACGAGGCTGAATTTGAAACAAAATCAGCTCATTAATAAAACGACCAGGCAATGGCTTCGCCACTCCACCCTACGGGGGGGGGGGGGGGCTTGCGCTTCACTACTAAAATTAAAATTTAAAATATAAAAAAAGCAGCCATGCTTAAATTTGTATAAATTTACCCCGTTTCAAAATATCATGTTGCTAAAATATAGTTATAGAATAGAAGAAGATATATAAAATTCTTTTTCTGAACTTCATCATTTGTAATTGTTTGGGTTTTTAAAACTTCACAAAATTTCGATACTTATATTTATTTATGAACTTCACCATTTTGTTTTTTAAATTCTAAAAAAATTATTATAAATAACTTTGATAAAAAACATAAGTCATAACCAAACTAAGATGAAATTATTATTCAAATAATCAAAAATTCCTCTTCTTAAAATAGAGAGTTAGTGATAAAACAGACGACAATTGGGTTTTGGCTGTCGTGACAAGCGCACTATACATTAAATTAATCTTTCTCTAACAGTGATTAGATTAGACAGTCTGCCAACTACTTAATGACACAACTATGGGGCAATCACCAAATTCATGCCATAGATAATACAGGAAATTTGTCGAAAAGATTTATACTTTTCATTTATGAATATAAAGTCTAGTTATTGCGTAAATAACAAACGGAAAATATGTAAAAACGTTAAAGAATTCTATATTAGTCCTAAAAAATGTTTTAGAAAATAAATAATTTATTCATGTTGATGATTATAATGAAGTCTATTTCGAAGAAATGATGAGGGATTCCACCTATTCGTATAGACAAGAGGGAATTTAAAACAGCAGTAAATGAGATACTAAAGATATTTAATATTATAAAATATTTGTGATATATATATATATATATATATATATATATATATATATATATATATATATATATAAGTGTGTGTGTTTGTGTGTAAATAAAACCACTGTTGAGGAGCGTAGTATTTATTATCTCGAGACCAGTTTCAGCATGGAGTTTGTCATGTCAGCTTCAGTCGAACACTAAGAATAAATGCATTCCCACCAAGCATACAATATATATATATATATATATATATATATATATAGTTTACAGAGATCCAATTGGAGTTCCTAATTAGGGAGGGGGGTGAATTTAAGTTCATTAAGGATATCTTTTAAGATTAGATCTTTGACGTAGTGGCTGCATTTGTATTGCCCATCTGAAAGGTTAAAGTTGGAGATTTCATCTATAAGGGTGGAATCAATGGCCTTTCCTTTGCGTAAATTCTTAGACGGGTATATTAGTTTGGTCTGTATAAAGTCTATCGGGTGGTTAAAGTTATTAGTGTCTGTGAAAAGACTAAAGGCTGTGTTTCCCCGTCTAATGTCTCCTCTGTGTTCGTACATTCTCTTATCTAGATTTCTTCCTGCTTCGCCTATGTAAAATAAAGGGCAGTTAATTTCTTTACAGGGGATTAAATAGACTCCTGCTTGTTTAATTCCTTCCATAGGTTTGGTGGTATTAAAGGATTTTTTTAATGGTCGAAGGGTATTTAAATGTGGTGTGGTTAAGAGAAAGGATACTATTTAAACTTTTCAGTAATGGAGAAAATGGAAGGGGGAGGCAGTTTCTTTTAGTAGCTGGGTTCCTACTTTTAGGGCAATACAAGTTTACTTGGCCTTGGATAAACATTCGTTGATGATATGGAGGGGATATTTTAGTTCTATAAATGTACAGGTGGTGAAAGTAATTTCATCACACGAGAAACATGGGTCACAATTTCTAAAACTAATCAAAAACATAGACATTACAATGGCTTTTTTAACTTTTATATCATGACATGAGTAAAAATGAATGTAAGAATTGGAATTAGTGGTTTTACGGTATACAGAGAAGGTAGGTCGGTCATTTACTCTTACAAATTTGACATTGAGGAAAAGTAAACAATTATTAGTTTCCCAATCAAATTTGAATTTTATGGTAGGGTGTAGGTTATTGAGGTTGTTTAAGAAATTGTCAAAAGATTCTAGTTGATTTAAAACCACATCGATATGACGTGATCAACATATCTGTACCATACAAAATTTGGGGATGGGGTCACAGAGGGGAGTAGAGACATTTCCTAAAAAGATTGCACATAATGGGTTAAAAGGATTTCCCATACTCAGCCCATGTTTTTGGCGGAAGAAACTCATATCACTATTAAAAACATTTTCAGTGACGCGAAGTTTAACTAGGTTAACAATTTTTGTTTGGAGTAATGGGAGGTTTAATCTCGGGTTCCTTAATACATTAGATAATACATTAAGGGCTTCATTAACAGATACATTCGTAAAAAGGCTTCCTACATCAAAGCTCAATAAGCGACCACCTTTGATGTCATTTTTTCTAAATTTCTCGATGAAATCTGATGAGTGAATATATGTGATGATGAGGTTAATCCAAAGGCATTTGAGAGAATATTGGCCAGCCACTTAGAGATGGAATATGCATGGGAGCCAATTTATGATACAATTGGTGGAAGATTTGGTGCAGACTTGTGGGTTTTCGGCAACCCATAGATAAAAGGACGGGATGGATTAATTAGTTTGAAACGGTGGAGGAGATCGGGATTTGATCGTGTGAAAAGTTTTGTTAATATTTTGTTGAAGGATGTATATGTACATATATATGTGTATATATATATATATATATATATATATATCTCTTTATACATATATCTTCGGCCCGCATTGGGCCGGAGAGGGCTCTCCCAACCCATACGCGGAATAGACGATCTCTCAAAAATTCAGATATAAATATTGGGAGGCGTTTCCTGACCCCATCCTATGGAGAGGCTCCATGATACCGTTTTGCCGTACGGTGATATGACTTCTCTACATCGAAAAACACCGTGGCTTAGTGCTTTCCATGAAGGAAGTTATGCAAACTGTATTTTTTAGTCGGAGCAGTGCATCCAACTTGCGAAAGCCGTATTGTTCAGAAGCCAGGTGGCGTCCGTTCTCGAGAATAAAAGCAAATCTAACATTTACCAATTACTCCACCAGATTGCCCACGCAGGAGGTTAGAGAGACTGGGCGGAAAAGGGCGAGGTAGAGTGATTTCTCATCAGTTTGCGAAAATGAGCTTCCTCGAGATTCGCTATGAGTCTAGGAGGATACCCTCTACGCAGATCTTGTTAAAAAACTCTAACAGAATGGCTATGCCTCGTTCTCCCCGGCCTCGTAGAATGGCATATGGGGCATCGTCCGTTCCCGGGGCTGTGTTCGCTCACGAAGCAAGAACGAAACTCACTCGATGTAAACATGGTGTCCTTTCACGATATCGCGACGCTTATTGAGCATCATGCCGTTTGGAGAATGCGGAGAAAGCGGTTGAGAAGGTCTCCTCTACGGAAGCGGTGACCGATTTTGCGATCCCATTCTCCTGAGGAATGGGATATAGATCCTGCCAGAACTTGCCTCGAATCCCTTTGACTCGCTTCCACACTTCTGCTAAAGGGGTTTTGCCGTTAAGTGAAGACATGTGTACCTGCCAGGAAGAGCGGCACTTATGCTTCGAAAGATACTGGAACCTTACCCTAACTTAAAAAAATTCACTGACAGTGTAGTCTTTGGGGTGACGCTTCTGTTTAATGGCTGTCTTACACTCGGATAATCACCAGGGAAGCGGTTTTCGTGCAAAACTGCCAGACGTTGTCGGAATATTAGTTAGATCCAGTGAGATGGCGTTGCCTGAGAAGAACTCAACGGGCTCCTAAACCTACCTAAACTCCTCGACTGAGAAAGAGAAATCTATCATTTTCTGAAATGCGGAACACCTCGCCCACGACCTCCACCACCGGGTCGGGCTCTAAGGTGGCAGCGTCCCAGAAAATGACATTTGATTGGGAGAGTGATCCCTGCCATGTAAGTCATCGACTACCTCTCATCTAAAATCAAGCTGTACTTCCGGAGAGCACAAAGATAGATCGAGACAGGAAACTGAAGCGTTCTCGGGCAGCGATACCCCAACTCTTCTACATTTATGACACTATCCCCAGCTCGCTGATTATGTCCGCAAGGACCTGACACCTGGGTTTTATCGAGTATTATTGACGCGGAAGTTTTCCGCGTCGAAGTTAGCTAACGGTGGAATGTACGCATGAATAACAGTGTACATCCTATCCAGGTGCAGCTGCAACGCTACTTCCTAAAAAAGAGGTATCTAAAGCAAATAAAAAAACAAGGACTTCGTGCCTGGTGGAAATGGCGCATCCTTTTGCCCAGCCCCATCCCGTGCTTTGGGGGTTGAAAACCCATAATACCAGGGGATGGTGGGCAGGGGGTACGCTACCAGCATGGTCTCCTTCAAAAAGATAGTGAAGGGTTCCGAATGGGCGAGGAAAGGACAGTGCTCGTAAACCTGGAGGGGCCATGAAAAGAGGGTGTATTTTTTAACATTGAGGCATAAATTTTTCTAGGCAGCACCGGGCTCGCCAGGACCAAGTCCTTAGCCTCTCTGCAATTTACATAGTTGACCCCACACGATTTGGACACATCGTGTGCTCCTTTTAACCAGACTTAATCAGACTTTGGTACGTCCATAGTAGCGACTAGCACGGCCGAAGCGGCGGCAGCGGCACAAATGCTGGCTCACGGCAGCGACACCAACCGGCACGCACACACTCAGGGAGCGGAGCCCGTCACAGTCGAATGTGACGAAGAGCGCAGGGGTGGGTCTCGAAGCCCATCCCCCGACCGCCCATCACACTTTTGGCCCTGCCCGCTTCATGGCCGGCCATCATCAAAGTGACTGCAACCATGGAGCAGCTCAAGAGCTCCCATCGAATAAAACACCCTCACGAAGCTCATAGCAGTGTGGAGCCACACTTACCGGCGTGCCACCAGGTGTCTGAAGGGCACCAATCATGATAGCCACCTCGCAAGGACCCGATGCACCAGGCAGAAGGACCCCGTCCGAAAAACAGGTCACCTTCGGCTCTCCACTAATCCCAAGAGTTAGAGCCCCCATCCGATGGACCAAGCTGCCCTCGGCCAACATGCTGCCATCAGTAGAGCGAAAAACGAGTAAGCGTTTTAAGACAGTTGGAGGGAACACACCAGGTAACATGTGAATGAGGAGCCGCGACGCAATCGAAGTTGCGCTCTGCGCATCTGTAAATTTGGTTCCAGTAAATATCCCGCCACCCAGGAAAGCACCGGGGGCGGAAGAGACGATCCTGGCTTGATCGCTAACCAAAACACAAGCGGAACTGTCCGTCCTGCTGCTCCCGCGGAGGAAGAAGAGCCTGGAGTATTTTTTGTCTTTTTCTGTACCTTTTCTGTCCTCTACCGGTAGGAACCCCTAGGACAGAGGGACCGTTCTTTGAAATGGAGAATATCTTGCCTGTCACAGGAGAACGATCCGAGGGAGGAGAGCCCTCTCCTTTTTCTTAGGCCTCGGGGACCCAGTCGTCTGAACAGAAGCTTGCAAAGCAGCGGACTGTATCGTGAGGACCCGAGGCCTCTCCCCATCAGGATTGACAATCGCTCATCAACACCTCCGGAAGGCATATTTCCTAGTATCTTCTCGTATAACTTCCCGTTGATACATTTGTTTACCTTCCCCAACCTTAATGAATTCTTTTTTTTTCAGTCCTTTCTTCGGAATACTGCGGCTAACATTTAACCCCCCCTTTTTGCTGTTTTTATATTATTCGCATTATGAACGCTCCATAGGTAAAGTTGTGGGAGAGTTTGTAGGAGTAGTGAGGAAGTAGAGGTGGAATACAGGCTGTCTGAAATAAGGAGAAGAGGCTAAGCTGGGGCCGGACGAGACCAGCGGCCGCCAACGAATAGTCAAGTTATTTTTATTGATTTGTCTATTCAAAATTGATTTTTTTCAGCCTTATCTATTTTTTATTTATTCATTTAAAAAAAATTAATATCAACGAGGTTAGGTTTCTAAAAAATGTTGCCAATTTAGGTGGCGTAAAATGGAGGGGGGATAACACAAGTAAACGTATTCTGGCTTTAGAGACGAAGGATAGCGCAATTCTTATGAACATGTGGTAGATTCTCAACAAATTTGAACCAATTTTAGAAAGCCGAGAGTAAGAGATGTTGCCAAGGGCCTATAAACTCACCTATATATTTTGCCTCCACACAGCAAAATCCTGCAATCAGCTTCGCATCTCTTACTGTACACACAAAGTGTCTCACGTAACCTCTACCCCATTTAAATTGCTTCACTAACTTTTGCTTAAGTAGATAAAAGCTTAAGGAATTTATTTTAAGGCAAATCTTCTCATCAACAGCTTTAAAGTGTACAAGATTTATGGAAATTGTTAAATTTTTGTGTGAATTCTAAGAGATAAGTGAGACACAGTGTATGGGGTTGCAGTATTAAATTAAAAAAATAAGAAGACGCTCCAGTGCGTCCGTGTTAGAGAGAAAGATACACCAAACACGCGATTAAAGGCGCTGCAGAAAAACATTAGGTATTATGGTATTTTATATTTTTTTATATCTATTTATATCTATTTGTGTTTATTTCCTGAATATAATTTTATTTATCCTCACATCAGGAACAATAATCATATCGTCTACTATAAAATCCCTCTAGAAATTGCATAAATATTTGAGGATTAGGTAAATATTCGATTTTATTTTGGTATTTGTGTTAAGAAAATTTTATAAAAATTGTGGGGAAATTAAAGACAATTCCTGGCTTTAGAAAACGGTAGGAAATAATGACTTTTCCATTTTTCTGGCTTAAACGCAATCAACTAAAGCATAGTATCTCCCTATTATTAGAACGTAAATGGTTTCTATACAATTCGATTTTATACATGTTTACAGATTAAGATCTGTATTCATTTTTAACATTACGTTCAGATGTTTAGAATAAAAATTAAATATTAATATATTTTTTACATCAACTGAATACAGCTTAAATCTTCATAAATCATTTTACACTAAAAATAATAATTACCTTTTTTTATCTTCTAAACTATTTAAAGCCTATGCAGTTTCTTTGGGGAAGACCATAAACCTTATGATCAGTTATTTATTTATTTATATTTTTAAACAACAAGGGGAGCATTTCCGACTTTAACGTTCGAAAAGACATCCTTATTGAAAGTGAAGTAGTGAATGTGAAAATGTATGGAGCGTTCATAATCCGAATAATATAAAAACAGCGAAAAGGGGTGGTTGAATGTTAGCCACAGTATTCCGAAGAAAGGACTGAATAGAAAAGAATTTATTAAGGTTGGGGAAAGTGAACAAATGTATCAACGGGAAATTATACGAGAAGATACGAGGAAAGATGCCTTCCGGATGTGTTAATGAGCGATTGTCAATCCTGATGGGGAGGCGCCTCGGGTCCTCTCTCATTCTAAATGTCATAAGAAGAGGCGTTCAAATACTCTCTTCCCAGGTCAGTGGTGATCTCAAACCCAGAAATATCTCATTGCACATTCAGAACATCTCTAACTTTACACATTCCCAACAACGCCTCCCCCCTTCCTTGCAATATTTTTGTCATCTTGTCGGAAGTTTCTCTCCTAGGCTTCGCTTCTTTACTTTTAGTTATTATTATTATCATTATTATTACTGCTAATAATAATAATAATCACCAATCAATAATAAAGCTCTCACGATTAATGATCGATCAGCGTTAGAATCTTTGATTACAAGTAGATACTAACATTTACGTTGTCGCTATATATTAACTCGTCTGGCCACGGCCTGCTGGGGTATAGTCGCCAAAATTATGAATTATTTTTCCCAAATTTTTGCCTAAAAATAGGATAAATATTAAAAAAAAAAAGATTAGAACTAAGACAAATAAGATTAAAACAAAACAAAAAGCATCATATTTTTCAGGAGAGTGGCCTGCTGCCTTCAAGGAGAGAGTATGTGCCCCCCACCCCCACCCCTGCGCAAAAAAACAACATTTACTATATAAGATGGGCGAAGCCAACCTCCTCCAAGAATTGAAAGGAATTGAAAGATGCAATTACGCTCGTACCGGTACCGGGACAGGTAACGTACACGAAGATCTCCCACCCAGGCTGGGATATTCGACAAGCATGTATCGGGCGGTCAAAAGGGCCAAGTAGTCGTCACAGCAAAGTAAAGTGGGCGTTCCATCAGATGAAATGCTTCCCGCGAGTGTGTGCAAAACAAGTGCGAAAAAAAGGCCCTGAAACCGTCTAGGTATTGTAGGTAAATGCACGGAACCAACTCGCCTGGAATTAGGCAGCCTCTCACGATGTAACGTGAGTAGATTGGGTCTCAAGGCCTCTCCCTCTTTCTTAATTACACGTTCGAAATTGACCACTCCTTGGTCGGCCAGCTCTTCTGTGATATGTTCTGAGAAGTAGTCAACAGGTTCTCGCGCAAAGACTTCTATCAGGAAGTTCATAGATTGCGGTGTTCCCTACACTTAGGCACGCTATCGAGTATCCGAACAGAACTTATAAGAGCCAGATAGATGGGTCCGCCAAGTTCAGGTCAATTTAGTTGGCCAGGCCTTCCCTAATAGCTATGGGGACAGGTACACTTGCCGCTCTTCAAGGTACCAAGTGTAGCAGTACCTGCAGGGTACCCGAATACGGCGGTGGTTCATTGCATTTTCAGAGCCTATCTTTAGGTTTGAGAATTGCTTTCTTCCACTTCTTCCAGTAATCCATCCTATTCGTTACTTTTATTATGCCTTATGCCTTACTAATCACTCCAATATGAATATCTCTCTTTGATTACATAATATCCCCCTTTGTTATTAATAAATAAAGCCAATTTATAAGGAGGGGACTAATGTGTTTTTAATTTCTATATCAAAATATAGAAGGAAGACAAAGCCCTAAAAAGTAAAACCCCTCCGCTATAGTTCAATATCGCATTTATCTTTGACCTAGTATTCTCTGTTTTACCCCCCCCCCCAACACACTTCGACAATTACGTCCTTCACTTAGATGAACATGTAACTTGAAAGTCGTTCCCATCCTTCCACTCCTAACCTGACCCAAACAGTGGCAAACCAATACCCCAGGACTATTCAGTAAGGTCTTCCCTACATTTTTCGACTCACGAAGGAAGCTGGACGCCTCCCCTTCAAATGCTCTGAATGACAGCCAGTCAGACGTCGATCGTCATCATTTATTTAAGCAGTGGCCAGATTTAGCAAGCTCCCAAACAGGCTCAAAATTGGAACACGAAAGGTCTTTCAAAGGGCAGATGAGTAAAGCCGCTCAAAATGTCAAGAAACCAAACGTCACTTTGAAAACATTATTCATTTGATTACATTATATTTAAAATATAGCCGTACAACACTGCGACATTGTAGACATATGCGGGTTGAAAACGATGGTTTGAAACAAGTTACTGCTAAAGAATTTTCTGTTTATTTGCTCCAATCATATATGGATAATTTTAGTGATGCAGTGAATACGCCCAACCAACGAAAACATCTACCGCAGAAAGTTTGTGAGATATGTAAAAAAAACTAATGAAGCTATAGAAAGTGAAAATGTGTGGAAGATGTACATATTACTGCAGGCAATCCAGGTAGCATTGGAACTGGGAGGGCAAAGTACGGGTGTTGGGGTCGAGAGGGTTACCAATTCTCAAAAGCTTGCCGCAGCAAGTTTTCCATGTTCCACACATCTCTTTGAGGGTAATTAAATAATACAAAATCAAATCTAAAGTGTTCCCCATACAGAAATAATTCATTTCAACAGCAATTCGAAAATAAACAGAAAGGTTTGCCTCAGAAGGAAAAAGTTGATATATGAAATTCATGGATTGACTCTGTGTCCTACGAGTATGTAACATAGCAAAAATTTTATGATTATAGAATTAATTCAAAAATGCCATAAACTGCTAAATTAGACCTGAATCAACTCAAAATCATCAAATGAAACCAATAGACCCAAGCACCCTGACATAAATTTCGTTACATGTTTAACAACTTACAATTATCCAATAGAATCATTAGACTTAATGAAATTTAACATATCGATCGTATGGAAGAATAAACCTCCAAAAAACCCATTAGTATACTTTTGAGAAAGCTGAAATTAAGCCCTGTTAGCAATTGACATTTTGTCACATGAGATATGTTGACAATTACAACTAATAAAAATGTTTTTATTAGTTTTAGCCTTAAAGAGATATTCACTGAATATTTTTATCCATTCCGGCATACACTACATCTACACCTTTTCTATATTCCTTGGGTTTCTTTGGTTGATGCGCTTTTTTTAATCTCCTAGATATGTTTACCAAGGGTTCATGTTGTGGGCTTTCTCATGACTATTTGAAAAAATTAATTTGTCAATCTTCAAATCATTTCTTCACTAAAGAGTCGCCGGTTTCGATCTTTATAATGTGCAAAAGAAAAAAAGGCACACCCAAGTTATTTTCTAGTTTATGAAGGAATTTTAATTTCAAAATGCCAAAATATCCTTTCCTCATTTTTACATTGATTTTCGCATGTGTTCTTTCTTACGTGAATTCTAAAAAGCGCTCTAGAGATGATATGGTGTTTTTGAGGTAAAATACTTAACCAGCTTTACGCTAAACATGTCTTCTGCAATTTTGGATAGATACTTCTTTTTCGGTTTCTCTCTTTATATTTCCTGCTCAAATATTTTAGTAGGGTGGCTAACTGAGTTTTACGAAGATAGAGCTCTTAGCACAATAACGATTAAGCTCATTTGGTTTAGGAATGTCTTCACTTCGTCTCTGAAACATTAACTATTTGATTCTTAGTTGTGTGATGATTAACTTTATTTACAAAGTTATGAATAAGGGTAGATGATAACTATGAGTTTTGATACTTTTTAAAAATAAATTTCAGTGTGAATAGTCCCTATACCTACGTATGATCATCTGAGCATAGACCCGTGAGCTTTTCTTTCTTTTGGATATTTCTCCATTTATGTTCCATGAAATAAAAGGCCTTCTTATGTCTCTTTCGTCTTACGCGCATTTTGCTCAACTAATATCATGTGACAATGATTGTGCGTTATAAAGGTAAAAATAAGGACTCATTCTAGACAGCAATGTAAACTGCGCTTCGCTTCAAAGAGCTATTCTACAGTCAACTGAAGAGAGTATAAAGTCCTATTTGATTTCTCATCTGTTTTTCTACGTGAAAAAGTTGGTGAAGAATTTTTCGCGCTGGTCAAGGCCGCTGACGGCTTACGTCCCGGGCCCACTGAAGAGGTTGCGGGCGCGCGCGTTAACGGGGGAATCGTCTCACCCAACCCCATTTTCGGACCAGCGTTTGTTCCTCTCTTTAAGACCACCAACACATCTCGAGGCCTGATAACTTCTCTTCCGTTTAAGACGTGTAGAGACCACCGGTACCTGGCGTGTCCGAACCCCGGAAGGAAGCCCCACAGGGGGCGCGAAGAAGGGAGCCCCATTCAGGGGCGGAGTGGTCAGTATCGGAAGGTGGGTCCTGATAGACAATTAATATAGGTAGGGCAGAGAAGGTGGTCCGAGCTTTATAATAGAGAAACATCTAAAAAGGAGCCTGGTTGGCTCCAGGTGAAGAGCTTCCCTAGAGGGCCGTCATGGACGACCCCAGTGGACAGAAAAGAATCCTCCTCTGGGTAAAAGAAAATTGCTCAAAACCCTCGAGGGAAAAGGTGTTCTCAACTATTTTAGGCTTGATTGAGATTGCACTATGCTGTTTAGTCGATCATACTTACGGCTATCTAGCAATCTGCGACACTGACCACGACGTAGATAGGATTCTTAGTGGTAATGCACGACCGAAGCTCGAGGAACTGAACTTGACCTCGAAGATCCCTCCCCATGTTTCTGCTCAGAGATCCATAATTTGTCGCCACTTAGATCCATGGGTCGGCTCCCACATCGTCGAGGATATAAAAAATAAGATAGAGGCAAGGCAAACCTGGGCAAAAGTTGAAGAGGTATATAAGTTCAAAAATCGCGAAGGAGGCGAATATCCCCATCTATTTAAAAGGCCATCTCCAAACATCTGAGATGGCCGCTAAGGCATCCGAAGCTTTCCTCGTCCTATTCTACACCAAAATATCCACTTCATGCATCGAGAGGAAAGCCTTCGTGTCAGTCCAGGTATGCTTCTCGTGTTAGGCCCTGGAGCAGCATGCCGCTAGAGATTGTACATTCTAAGGAAATGTCTGGGGCGAATACGCCGGAGATGGCCACACCTGGCAAGAGTGTACGAGTGGGGCTACCAAGAAATGCCTTAATTGCAGTGGCCCTAAGTGTACCCTGTCGATGTCGTGCACCATGGAAAAGACACTAGTCAACGACAAGAAAAAGAACATCCAAGAGGAGAAACACCGCAGAACAACAACCACCTATGCACAGGCAACCAAGAGCCAGGAGAAGGAGAAGACTTTTCTACAATTAGACCTTTCAATGAATTTGAACCTTGTAATGTGTGTTATACACGCTCATTTTGTTAACATCGCAGAGCCGGGAAGTTACGCTACCGAGTTGAATCGTACGAGTATGTTGGCGCAGAATGGGATGAAACAAATGTGGTTTCCTGACAATCTCCCCTCACCCGAACTGTACCAAACTCAGACAGGAAGTAGGCGTACGGCTACGGCAATAAAACGTTCAAGATCTCCGGATCCAAGACTGAACAAACCCAGCACATCTGACACCCCTACAATAATGGAGACAGACCAACCTGAACGAGAGGATACTGATTCCCAAAAGGCGAGCCAAAAAACCAAAAGCCCCAAGAAGACCAAACAATCCGCGGTAACTTAAAGGTCTCCTAACCTAAACCTACAGTATATGCCTCCCCATCAGACCCACTGCCAAGAACGGCAAAAGTCAAAGACAACATTGAATGAATGATCAAGGAAAGATACAAGTGGGATTACGATTTTGACATCAGTGAGGAAGAAATGATTTCGGCACTCAGGCAAGGCAGGATCTAGATCTGTGCGAATCATGTCTCAATCTATCCTAGGATCAATTTAAAAAGAAGAGATCCGCCAGAGTGAGGTCTCCCGCAGGAGTTGAGCCAGCAAAAGTATCAAACCTTCACGGAGAATAATATGAACTACGCGACGAGATACATCAATAAACTAAAGATCTTTTCTCTAAACGTTAATGACTGGATGGGTAAAAAAATTATTTACTACAATATACTCCGTGAGGTAGACCCAGATATCGTCTTCATTTCTGAACACGGAATTAATGCAGAAACCGACCCTATAAAACTATATAACTACATTATCATCACAACTAGCCACTCGGATGAAATAAATGACGGCGTCGCTCTTGCAGTGCGAAAGGGCATCAAATTCAAGGAGATAAGTAACTTGGAAGAACCGTACCTAGCAATAAAAATTAGTACCCTTGTCGATGATCTAGTTATAGCAGTAAGGTACCAGCCACCAAGAAGATCATATTTGCCCATACCTAATTTCCTCCGCCTATTCAGAAGGAACTGTTCAGGGATTTTTATTGGCGACCTAAATGCTCGTTTCAGGGAATCAGGCTACTCTACGGCGTTCAACGAGGCAGGTACCTCCCTGAGGCTTTTTTTGGAACACAGCGTGGTAAATATAGCAGGTCCAGATTTATCTACATACCTATCGAGGAGATCCTCTAATACTCCCGACATCATACTAACAAATAACAATTTCGCTCTGAACTAAAATACGGTCCCTGGCCCTTATTCTCCATCTAATCACCTTAGTATGATTACCACAATTTTAGTCTCACCTATCCAGGTCAAAATCCCCTCCCGCAAATGCTTGCCCAAGGCAGACTGGATCGAATACAAGAGAGTCCTCCAAGAATATCGGGTAGAACCGTTGGACGGGTCCACCCTCGAAGACATAAATCGGCACCTCGAAGACCTTATCACCAAGATTAAGGAAGCAGATAGAATAGTTATACCGGGGGTTGAATACAAAACTCTCCCTTCTTCACAATGGAATTAGGAGATTACGTCAAAGAAAGATAAACTGGAGGAACTTATTACTGAAATAAACGAGAACGGGAACACAACAGAACGATACCGTGAGCTTAGAAACCTGCGCATGCAAATTAAATATCTTATCAGCGAGGAATCTAAGACAATCTGGGGGGGAGGCATAATTGATAAAATAGACGTGGAAACCGCCCCCCAAAAATATTGGTCTCAGATTAGAAGATTAAGTGGCACTCAGCAAAATAAGACCAATATTACCATCACAGCTGAGGGAAGAAGGATCACCGAGGACCAAGAGATAGAAATCCACTTTAGAGAGCACTGGAAGAGAAAATTCGACATCACGGAGGAGGAAAACGACGATTTTGACTGGGAATATGAAGAAAGAGTCTTGTCATACCTGGAAGAGCGAGGACCAACTATAACACCATACCACTTTATCGATAACACTCGACGAGCAGAAGCCGAAGGAAAACCATTCACTCATCAAGAGTTTGAGACAGCTTTAAAGAACTTCAAGCAAAGGACCCCTGGCATATAAGGTATCACCAGGGCGCCTTAGTGAATGCCCCACCGAACATCAATAAAGCCATACTAAGTCCATTTAATGCCTGTTTTTACGTTGACTACTTCCCAGAACTACAAAAAAGGGCCAGAATTATCTTTAATTTAAAACCCGGGAAGCCAAAAAAGGAAGTAAAATGTTACAGACCCATTAACATCCCTTCTAGAATTTATTGGAAAACTTTTAGAAAAACTTCTGAATGACGGACTAAAAAACCTCCTATAAACAAGGGACGGATACAACATGCAATAACATGGTTTCCGTAGACACCTCGGTACGGAAACTGCCCTTGCACTTATGAAAGAGTACATTGCAAATGCAAAGGCCGAAAATAAGAGGGTGGACGTCTTACTCAGAGACGTGGCCTCTGCATTCGACAAGGTCTGAGTGCCAGGATTAAAGAACAAATTATGTGATCTTGAGATAGAAACTAATATCACCAGAATACTTTGTGATTATTTAGAGGATAGAGAGGCAACCATAAAGATCAATGATCACGAAGGACAACCCTTTTCGATGAATGCAGGGGTGCCTCAAAGGGGATGTCTGAGCCCAACGTTGTATACTATCTACACGAGTGACCTTCATTTTCCTACTCAAGATTACTCTATATATGTCCAGCTAGCCGACGGCATAACTCAAATTATCACAAGCGACTACCCAGCTTCTGTAGATGTCGCAAATAGGAAAGCTGGGGAAATTAACGATCTCAACCTCTATGAGAAAGGAAACAAAGTTCGCACCAATATGGATAAGTTTAAGATTCTCCCTATCGGACGTACCAAAACGGACGACATTAGAGAAAATGGCGAATACTATCCATATACCTGAGAAGCCGGAGTCTGGGATTAAAGATCACAGCAAATTATAGGTTCAGAAGACTCTCTTTCCGCAACAAGATAAAGTTATTTTTAGCCTTAGTCAGACCAATCTGTTATGCCCAGCTGTCCCATTACATTTGGCAAGCAAGACACAAACTCGAACGGCACAAGTGGTGCAAAATCAAGCACTATGCTTCATCCTTGATTTCAGCTTACTGGACATGATCCCATCGATTAGACTACACGATCTCGCAGGGATCGACCCCGTGAATGTGACGATGTAAAGAAGAGCAACAGAAATATGGAGGAACATGCACGAATACTTACCAGAAAGAGTCATGCAGAACATAGGAATACCCGAAATTGACAACCCGAATAGACGTTACCGACAAGGATTTGCCTGTAGCCAACAGCGGTTGCAAAAAAAACTAGAACCAATTTATAAATAACTACTGCTCCCCGGAAATACGATAAATATTAATATCCGAGTAATTATGATGTTAAACTAAATCTTACAAAAATAAAATTAAAAAAAAAATATCCGTAGTGGACCAAATAATCAAAACACAATATAAAATATCCGTAGTGGACAAAAGTACTTAAAAATAACAATAGATAATTAAGAAACCGAGATAGCACCATCTAAAAATAAGGCAAAATTACGAATACAAAGGATTGAATGCTTAAAACAACATGCACGGAAGCATCACAGAAGTGCATGGAAAGCCATAGCTAGACGTACTGGCACAACATTCTCCTACTAAAATAACACTTTTTTTATCTTTTACCTCTCTTATTATCACACCCATTTTTCTCAAATTCTATTATCCTTGAATCCAAAGACAGCAAAGTCGATTTCATACCTTATTCTAGAAAGTCATAGTGAATAATTTATTAAGCCAAAATGCCCAAAACGGATTCACTCATGATAAATTTCAATTTCGACAATAAGTTTGCGAAACTTTAACAGGTATATATGTATGTATGTATATATATATATATATATATATATATATATATATATATATATATATATATATATATATATATATATATATATATATATATATTCAGTAAGAAGGACGAAACGATGAAGGCGGGTCCCATCTTTAATTCCAACGTTTCGGCTTATTACAAAACCCATCTTCAGGAGCTAAAAACAAATTCCAAATGAGTAATCTAAGCCTAAAAACATAAATAACAACACAAGTTCAAAGTTAAAAACCACAGATCAGAGAAAATCACAAAAACGACGTTAAAATTATAAAATTAACGTTACGTTAATGAACAAACAAAATAGTGAGGTAAAGAACAGCAAAATATTTGTAAAGAGATATGTACTATCATTTAAGGACAAACAAAGTAAACGTAATATTACAAAATTTAACAATTGAAATGGAAAAATAGAGAATTGGATACAAAAAAAGGTAAAACTAAAATATAGACACTAAAACATTACCTTACATGGTCGGATCAGAATGACGAGTGAAAACAGGAAGGAATTCAAAGAATGAATACAGTTTAGTTAAGTTATAAACAGAGGAATGGATAACGTGTGCTCATTTAAATTTGGGTGGTTGTATTTAATACAGAGTGATTCTTTAATGCGAAGAGATTAAATAGATTTAGCAAATTTTAAGACAGAAAAATCATTTAAGGACACGTCTGTTTTACAATGAATAGCATGTTTCCTAATGGAAGAAAACTCTTTGTTACTTAATGTTTTACCGGTTCTATGGCTAATTTCCATGTAAAAACAAAAACGTAACTGGGGAGTACGTACTGTGCTTCCTATATAGGTCCCCAACTTACAGCTAGGGCAAATGAATTTATATACAATGCACGAACTAAACGGCGTGGGAATACTGTCCTTCACTTTAAAGAAATTACCAATATTTTTGTTATTAATGAATATAAGTTTAAAATTAATTTGACAATAAAAGTTCCTAAAAAATGGAAATTAAACGTTTTCGGAGGTCATTACAAGGGCTGATGTCTGGTAACAGGACATAGCTGATTTCCTTTGGGACATTAAAAGAAGTGGAGGGGTTATAAAGCCTGAAGAGGAACTTTTATTGTCAAATTAATTTTTAACTTATATTCATTAATAACAAAAATATTGGTAATTTCTTTAAAGTGAACGACAGTATTCCCACGCTGTTTAGTTCGTGCATTGTATATCAATTCATTTGCCCTAGCTGTAAGTTGGGGACCTATCTAGGAAGCACAGTACGTACTCTTCAGTCGTGTTTTTGTTCTCACATGGGAATTAGCAATAGAACCGGTAAAACATTAAGTAACAAAGAGTTTTCTTTCATCAGAAAACATGCTATTGATTGCAAAACAGACGTATCCTTAAATGATTTTTCTGTCTTAAAATTTGCTAAATCTATTTCATCTCTTCGCATTAAAGAATCACTCTGTATTAAATACAACCACTCAAATTTAAATGAGCACACGTTATCCTTTCCTCTGTTTATAACTTAACTAAACTGTATTCATTCTTTGAATTCCTTCCTGTTTTCACTCGTCATTCTGATCCGACCATGTAAGGTAATGTTTTAGTGTCTATATTTTAGTTTTACCTTTTTTTGTATACAATTCTCTATTTTTCTATTTCAATTGTTAAATTTTGTAATATTACGTTTACTTTGTTTGTCCTTAAATGATAGTACATATCTCTTTACAAATATTTTGCTGTTCTTTACCTCACTATTTTGTTTGTTCATTAACGTAACGTTAATTTTATAATTTTAACGTCGTTTTTGTGATTTTCTCTGATCTGTGGTTTTTAACTTTGAACTTGTGTTGTTATTTATGTTTTTAGGCTTAGATTACTCATTTGGAATTTGTTTTTAGCTCCTGAAGATGGGTTTTGTAATAAGCCGAAACGTTGGAATTAAAGATGGGACCCGCCTTCTTCGTTTTATCCTTCTTACTGAATATAAGACTCAAGCTTTGTAGAAGAAATCGAGGTAAATATATATAATCCAGGTAGTTTCCGCTGTGTAACCTTAATCTAATTTTCAGTAAGAAACCAATGGCGAAGAGCAGACTTAAATCCAACATCAAAAAATCTTTATTAAGATTGAGTAGTGCAACGTTTCGACCTTAGGGTCATCTTCTGGCTTTAGAAAACAGATTAAGATTTACAAATATACAAATTAGGTTTAAGTGTTCCCCACGAATTACAACTAAAAACTGGCTAATAAAAGCTTAAAAAAACAAAACAAAACAAAAATCAATCCAAATCCAAAAGGATCAAATGAGAAACATACCTTGAATCTTTGATAACCAGTGAGAATATAGTGTGTCAGAGAGGTGACGGGAAATATAACAGTTTCGCTAGTAGCGGTCGTTTAAAGGATATTTAATATAATAGAAGAGGAATCAAAATTGAGTGAGGGAGATGGTGCTTTGATATAAATGGATTCATAGATACGTAAAGACAGGAAGTTAGATTGGAATCCAAAATCTCGAAGTCATTTAGGGATGGGATTGTTTGGCATTTAATCGAGTGCTCTCTTATAGAAAAATGTATTTTTTTCTATAAGAGAGCACTCGGTTAAATGCCAAACAATCCTATCCCTGAATCCCTCCGAGATTTTGTTTGTCGCTATAAATCACAATCTGGTCTTTGAACCGGGCAAGTCTCGTTATCACATGTACCGAAGGTTGTATTGCAACCAGCTCAGGCAAAAAAATAGAAGCATCGCCTGGCAAAGCACCACTGACCTCAAATAGAGGAGATACGCCGTGGACAACGACCCCCATTGGGCCATCCGTACACACTGGCACGGTTCTAGCATAAAGCGAAGTGTGCTCCAAAAAGGCCGAAAGCAATACTCGAGGCGCTGTAGAAGCTTTAGGAGCAGAAGAGTGGTGACAAATATTCAAAAGTGTTATCATCCATGGTGTCGTCCTGGAAAAAACCAGGGGCGGCACTAGAACGAGAGCTACACTTATGTCCCGAAGAAGTTTCCTAGACCTAAACCCAAAGGAACTAGGGTATGACTCGCCTCTCTCGGCGGCATAGATACTGTCGATATCAGATGCAGATGCAGTAAGAGCTGTTGGCAACTTAGAAAGGTTCCGGGCTCGCGGGTACAGGCGAATAATGCAATGTGCACGGCACAGAGAAAGCAGTATCTTCCAAGCATCGATAATTAGGCGCGCAATGGGATAAGTGCGGAAGGCATCGGTCGCAAGGCAATAGCCGATGTAGTGGATTGAGTTCACCTTCCGTAATTCACGCTCGACTGCGGAGGAAAGACACTCATCCGTAGTCGAGCTTCGAACGAACAAAGGATAGATAAAAGGTGAGGCAGTAGCTATATCAGGGCTCCAGGTACTGAACGTCACGAAACAAAGAATTTCCATGGTGCGGGAACAAGTATCCCTAAGGCTGCGAATATGAGCCTCCCAGGTGAGGTGTCAGTCAAATACAAGACCAAGGAAACAGTGCGTGTCCACCACTTCCAGGAGCAACCAATTAAAAAATAAATCTGGCTCAGGGCTCAGACGTGGATGGCGGCATAAATGCACTAGCTCAGCCTTGGCCCCCCAAAACAAAGCCTGTGCGCTTCGGCATGACGAGAGAGGCGGTTCGATGCCTGTTGAAGTCGACACTACAGAGTTGGCATCTGTACCGCACCAAAAGAGATCGAAAGGTTGGCTACGCAGAGTGTAGCAAGAACATCTTCCAGCAGCACAGAGGTGATGCCGTTTAGGCTCAGGGCAAATAATGTGATACAGAGGACACGTCCCTGCGGGACACTCTCTTCCTGCTCCAGTGGGCAGAAGAGGGCTCCCCCCCACCCGTACACGGATTAGAGGATCTTGCAAAACTTCAGATATAAAGATTAAGAGGCGTTCCCTCGCACCCATCGTGTGGAGAGTCTCCATGATACCCTATCGCTATTCGGTATCATAGGCCTTCTCCGGATTAAAAAACATCGTGGCCTAATGCTTTTTACGAAGGAAGGCCTCGCAGAAGGCATCTTTCAGTCGGAAAAGAGCATCTGACGTAGAGTGGAACTTGCGGAAGCCGCACTGTGTAGAAGACAGTTGGTCTCGGCACTAAGGAAAGAAGGCTAATCTAATATTTATTAATTACTCCGTCATCTTTCATACGAACGAGGTTAGAGAGATTGGACGGAAATCGGTCGGGGTAGAGTGATCTCTCTCCGGTTCCAAAAAATCGAGGACAGTAGCAATTCCCAAGGAATCTGGGAAGATACCCTCTACCTAGATCCTGTTGAAGAAATCTTACATGAAAGCGATGCCTCGCTCACACAAGTGTCGAAGCATGCCGTACGGGACATCGTGTGGACCAAGGGCGGTGTCAGCCCACGAAGCGAGAGAGGAATGCAACTCACTCTGAATAAACCTATCGTTGAAGGCTTGTTCGCCTCTGGAGGGAAAATCCAGTCGGCGGCCTTCCGCAAAATTAAGACGCGAATTGAATTCTGGTGGAGCAGAATCCCAGCTAGAGAATGGGGAGAAAGGGTGGCGAATGATTCCGCTACGGACGTGGGTTCCGAGATAGCGGTCCCATTCGCTTGGAGAACGGGAGGGGCGTCCTGCGAGAACTTGCCCCAAATACTTTTGACTCACTTCAATACATTTACTACCAGGGTCTTTTGCGTTAAGAGAAGACACGTATGCTCGCAGGGTAGAGCGGCGGGCGTGCTTCGAAATATATAATAACCCAGCCTTAGCTCGACGAAACTCACTGACAGTGAACTCGATTGGGCGGCGCTTATAGGGCATGTGGGGCCGTCTCACACTCGGTTGACCACCACAGGAGCGGTCGGCGTGAAAAACGGCCAGACGTTCTAGGAATAGTAGTTAGGTCCACGGCGATGAGGTTGCCGGAGAAGAACTCAACGGTCTCATCTACCGACCTAAACTCATCGACTGAGACAGAGAAATCAGCCATTTCCTGAAATGCGGACGCCCGCACCCGCACCCGCGACAAGCACTACCTGGGCGAGCTCCCGGGTGGCCACGGTCCAGAAAAATGATATTTGAATGGGAAAGTAATCAATACCATGGAGGTCCTCGACCACCCACTACCGGAAAGCATCCAAAGAGCACACAGATAGATTGAGATAGAAAATTAAAGCGCTCTCGAGCAGTGATGGGTAAACTCATCCACATTTACGACACCTATCTCCAGCTCGTCGATCAAGTCGGCAAGGAATTAACCCCGGGAATCAATCGAGTAGTCTCTCAGGAGGGAGTGTCTACTGTTCAGATATCCGAGCAAGAGAAGGGGCTCGGCAATGGTGCCACGACAGGGTGGAAGTCCCCCACGTAGACATCGGCTGCTGACGATGGCATGTAGGCGGAATTAACATTATACCTCCTATCCAGATGCAAAAGCACAGCTACTAATTGAATGGAGGTATCTAAACCGAAGAAAAAAACGGAGTAATCATGACAGGTGTATATAGCTCCCAATGGGAGGGAAAAACTTCATCACATTGCCGAAAAATTAAAAAAAAAAAAAATTGCCGCACAAGAAAGCCTGGAAATATTTCAAACTCCTTTTTCATCCTAACTCAACTTGATCAAACCATCCTAACTCAACTTGATCAAACCATCCCATAACTAGAATCAGACCAGTACGATCTCAGCCCTATGTTACTCTCTCCCCCTAAAGCCAATTCGGGAAACTTCGGAAGCGGGAATGCCAAACATTGTTAATGAGCCAATGGTAATTCAAGGGAAGATCATTTTCCCTCCACTTCATCTCAAACTGTGGTTGATGAAGCACTATGTCAAGACGTTGAGCACTGACAATGATTGTTTTCAATACATAGTATCGGCGTTTCCTGCTTTATAATACGAAAAAATAAGAGCAGGAGTATTTGATGGTCCCCAAATCCGAAGACTTCTGAGTGATTCTAGATTCGTGAACACCATGAATGAAAAAGAGAAGGAAGCCTTGCTCTCATTCTATGCTGTTGTTCGTAACTTCTTGGGAAACAAAAAGCGCATAACTACGAGGATTTGGTTACTAATATGCTTAAAGCACATCCTGATCTGGGGTGCAACATGAGTGTGAAGCTGCATTTTCTAAATAGTCACCTCGTCCGATTCCCAGAGAATCTGGGAGCCGTGAGCGACGAACAAGGAAAACGCTTCCATCAGGATTTGATGACGATGGAAGAGCGCTACCAAAGTCACTGGGATAGACACATGATGGCGGACTACTGCTGGAAAATTAGAAGAGATTAGCCAGAGAAGACTTACAAGAGAAAGAGTTACAGACGCAAATCTTTGCTCGATTGAAATCAAGAAGAGGTCCTCCAGCCTGATGTACGGTCATTAATAAATTAACATCTATTTGATTACAGTATTTGTAATTCAAGTTTCTTCTCATATGCAATAAAATGTTCGTGCAAAAAAACCTGCTTTACTATAAATAACGCAGAAGGATGATTCAAAATTACTTCAGGGCATGATGATAGGCGTGATAAAATAAAAATTATTGTATAATATTAGTTATTAATATTACAAAAAATCTGTAGCATTTAGAGAGAATCTGATTTCAGATTTGAATTTTGCATGCTCGAATTAGGTAGGAAAATGTATTTTTGTCAATTGACCAAATACCTTGTTCCCCAGTGTAATCACAAGCTCCAACCCAACACCACAACAATTCGCCGGAAAAATTGCTCAATATGCCAATTCAACTCTATTAGTAAATAAAAGAACTACTGGTAAGGAAGGACTTTCAAGCTGTCTTAATAAGCCCTAATATTTATCTTACAATAAAATATACGAGGGAGAGTTGTGGATGCTCAAATACTCTTTTGAGGAATACAAACCGACTGTATTGAGATCTAAAAAATATAATTTCACAACTCTAAAGAACCTTCCTAATTCTGGGTGACCTTAATGCCCATTACTAACTCTTGGGTTCTCCCAAATATGACCCCTTTGACTTTCGAATAGTAGATCTAAACAAAGTAAACTTAACCATTCTAAATGACAGTACCCCAACATACCTCTTAGAATCTTATCATAAATTTTCCCATATCGATTTATTTATATGTTCAAATGACATCTACCCTAGGTTTTCCTGGGAAACCTTTGCAACCCCAATGGATACTGATCACTTCCCCATCTCTATCTCATTTATAGAACCAACTAAGATTTAAGTCTCTCCTCTCCCAGGCAGATTTATCCTAAAAAATAAACAGATTGAAGTGCTTTCAAAGCTAATATATATCTCATCAATTTACAGTCTGATCATTCAGATCTCTCTACCATTTACCAGAATTTGGTCACAAGTATTCACAACACTGCCCAACCCTGTATACTAAAAAGAAAGCCGATGCCTCACCCAAAGTTTTGTAACTCTTGGTGGTCTCAAGAATGTGATGAAATAGTTATAACTCGCAAAGCAGCATAGAGGACCTTTTCTTCCCATGGAGTCTAGAAAACTTCATTACTTACCAAAAGTCTGATCCAAGGTTCCTTATATCATTAAGTGAAAAAATTCTTCATGGAGGGAATTTATCTCTACTTTCTTCCCCCCCCCCCACACCTTTAAGCTTTGTTTGTAAAAAGGTGAGACCCTTTCTACAAGAAATACCAAACAACCTAATCTCCCTAAATACCAATGGCCATTTAATTTCAGAACAGCAAGAGGTTGCATAAATACTACCAATCCATTTCTCAGCTACCAACAGTTAAAGAAACTTTAGCCAACCTATTTTCTCCCATAGAGCAGAAGAGGATTACACACCATGGATTTTGCAACCCAAGAAAGCCATCTGTAAAGTCGTTTTTGGAATTTAAATGAACTTCAGAACGCATTTAACGATGCCAGTTCTCCAACTCCAGTAAAAGAGAACATTACCTATGAATTCCTCCAACATCTTCCACGTAGTAAACTCTGTAAGCTTTTTGAATATCATAATTACCTATTTGGAAAACAGGTATTTTTCCCTACCAATGGAAAATCTCCCTCTTAAGTGTGATTTTTAAACAAGGTAAAATTCCCACACAAAAGGAATAATATTACCCAATAGCTCTAACCAATACCTAATGTAAAATAATGGAAAATTGATTAATAGAAGATTACTAAAGTTCCTCATTGAGTAATCAGAAACTTCCAGAGTGCATTTATCAAAGGTCACTCTACTTATGAGCCTTTAATATTGCTAGAAATGTCAGTCCAAGAAAGTTTTATATAATGATATATATATATATATATATATATATATATATATATATATATATATATATATATATATATGTAGTTGCCCCTTATTTGGGGACATAAACAAAACTTATGATTCTAGTTGGCATTTGGGACTGCTACGGAAAATACATGATCTCAACTAACGAGGAAATCTTGGCATTTTCATACAAAATTTTATAAAAAAAACAGGCTAGTGCATGTGAAACACCCACACAGCTTTATTAGTTATACTATACAGAAACTGGTTTACCTGAAGAAAGTATCCTCAACCCCACACTTTTCCTAATTAAGATTGACAATATATGTATTTGACTCCTTACACAGTGGCCTTAAAAAACAATTTACGTAGATGACTGTGTTCTTTGGGTTTCTGGACAACATATAGAGGAATGTATGAACTTGCTCCAGGAGTCTCTCAAAACCTTCAAGTGGTATGAGCACTGCGGATTAAACTTTTAAAAAGAAAATAATTAATCTTTAGTAAAAGACCCATCATCATACACCCTCCCCTAATTTTATACGGAGGAAAAATTAAGAGAGCCTTTAGTGATAGGTTTCTTGGCCTTATTTAGGATAAGTTTCACCTGGGGCCCACATATCTCGTATATCAAAAATCGCTGTTAAAGTAGCATGAATATAATGAAACCTTTTCAGGTAGAACTCAAGGGGCCGACGGAAAAAACCTTATCCACCTGTGCACATCTCTTGTACGGTCAATAATGAACTATGGCTCATTTCCCTTTGATACAGAGAGATTGGTTGAAGTCGAGGTGATAAGAGAAGGGCAAAGTACAAGTTTGGTGAAAATTACTATCCCCATCCGGAGCCAAGAGACAAAGTGAGTGAGCCCTCTTTGTCTATGGACGAGTGAATGAAACTAAATCTATAGCTAGCTTGAATAATTAGATATCGGCCGAGAAAGAGAGAGAGAGGGAGAGAGAGAGAGAGAGAGGGAGAGAGAGAGAGAGAGAGGGAGAGAGAGACAGACAGACAGACAGACAGACAGACAGACAGACAGACAGAGAAAGAGAAAGAGAAAATTGAGAAGAGGCTGTTTAAAAATTCCGCAAAGGTTTAAAATGTGACTTCCAAGTCGCAAGTGTAAAGATTTCTACATGGCATTTCAAGGTTTAGAGTTGGAAATTATAAATGCTATTTCCAATTTAAGGAGTCAATGTTATTATTTATCCAAAAAGAAAAGGAAGTAACAAACGATTTTAACTGATTGGCAAAATAATGATGAGAAGGAAAGACATATTTAGGAGAAATGTAGATAAATAGAGATATAAATAAAGAAATGTATTAAGGATGATATAAATGCAATGAAAAGCATCACAATCCTTAAATAGTGGCTCTTAAGTGTGCATGATCTTTGTCAAAGGACTTCTTTCGAAGCGCGCAGACACTCAAGCTGGAAAATACAACCTCCGTGAGATTCATAACGAGTTGAAAGTTTGAAGATAAAAATGAATATAAAGGAGAAAAACTCAATAAACGTAGAATCGCAGTTGAAGAGAGTTACAAAAAATGGAGAACATTGTAAATTTAAAAAAAAAATAATTTAAAATCCTATTATGGTAATAAACTACAAGGGCATAGCTAATTATTTTGTTACATAGAATTACATAGATAAACAGGTCACAACAGACCTTGTGGTCCATACTAGGTGACCTGAGATAAAGATTATGGGGAAAATAGATAGTGGAGATGGAAAGTAGGAGAAATTTAGTGAACCTGTCACTTTTAGGCTAGGGAGCTAGTTATTCGCTAGAAAACGCTGTTAGCCAGGGACTTCTGAACATTTCTGACTGGTTTTTAGATCGCACGATAATTTACTCCTTGGACAATCTCTCTGTCTACACTTAAAAGTTACTCGTAAATACCATTTAGTGAGTAATTTGCGTTGCCGTTACGGTATCCGATATGGAGCACTTTTCTTCTCTCCTCGTTAAAAGGCATTTGCCACGTTTGCTCCAAGTTCGACAATTTGTACGTTAGTAAGTACTGAATTCGCAAATTTGGTGTCGTCAGCAAATTTCGATATTATGCCTGAAAGGCCTTTGTCTAAGACGTTAATGTATACTAGAAATAAAACTAGTCCCAAAACAGATCCCTGGGGTAACCTGCTTGTGAAGTCGGTCCAGCTCGATGATTTTCCATTTATAACTACGCGTTGCCTACAATTACTCAGCTAGTTTTTTATCCAGCTCGCTATGGCGCCTTGAACTCCGTGCGCTTTTAATTTATTTAGTAAACGTTTGTGAGGTATTTTATCTAAGGCCTTTTGAAATTCGAGGTAAATTATGTCAACTGCTTTATTCTCATCGCATTCATTAGAAATGTCATTAAAAAGGTCTAATAGATTAGTTAGGCAAGAGCGTTTATTACGAAAGCCGTGTTGGGTGTCTCTAAGTGGCTTCTTTTCTGCCAAGTGGTTAAGCCGTTCGTCGCGTATAAGTTTTTGTAACATTTTGCGAAGGATTGAGGCTAAACAAATTGGACGATAATTACTAGGTAGAGATTTACTGCCTATTTTAAATATTGGTGTTACGTTAGCGAGCTTCCACTTATCGGGTATTGTTCCGGTCTATAACGAATAATTAAACCTTCGTGATAAAAAATTTCGAAAAGCGGTTACAAAAGAGTTCCATTGGTTCCTGTAGTGATGCCTACCACATCCCTCTTCTCAATCATCCATTTCTAGTACCAACTCTCTTTTAACACTCTAACTGCTGCGTTCTGTAAGGGGCACACTAACAGCTGCCTCCTGACTAATTGTAAAAAAAAATATTTGGCTGAATTTATAATGATAGAAGTGAGGCTGAGAAAGAGAGGATCCGGAATGACTTGGGACGAGTGGTAAATTGAATTGCGAATGGGCATCGGTTAATGGTCATACAATATATGACGACAAAGATAAATGGAGGTTTGTTAGACCCAGATTAAATAGAAAGGGAGAGAAGGGGGTAAGATCTGAGCCGAAAGAAACTTATCACTATGAAACGCATTCATTCACTACAAGGATGAATGTAGAACCTAATAATATTCCTATGTGATTAAGAAAAAATCTACTGCAGATAGTTTTTGGTGTGAAAGATCTAAAAAGTGTGAGTATGGGTTTATTTAATCATATGATTGTATTAAGTAAGGTTGAAATGGTAGGTACATGGATGAAAAGAATTTAGGAAGGTGGAAAGGGAGGGAGAATCAGAACTGAAAATTTATTGATTCAAAGAGAAAAGGGGAGTACGTTAAAATGCTTGAGAGAATGAGAGAATAAATAAGCGCGAACATGGAGATAGAGCAAATGTGGGACAAATTTAAAGTAGTAGTAGGTAGCGCAAGGGCTAATTGTGGGTGTACGAGAACTTCAAGGCAAAAGAAAAATGCTGAAATGTTGGATAAAGTTTTGAGTTCTGTACAAGAAAGCAAAAACGAAGAGAAGTGCAAAGGCTTAATAATGCAGATAAGAATTCGAGGGGCATTTGATTGAATGCATTCAAGAAAAATAAAAGGAAAGGTTAACAAGCATTAAGCTTCATGCTAGATTCGTTGTACCATTTAGTTAGCATATTCAGTCAATTTTGTAAACAGCTTGAGTCTTCCTTATCCTTTATTGGCTGCTCAAGTTTAGTATCGTCCGCGAATGAATTTACTTGGCAATTCATTCCAGAACCTAAGGTGTTTACGAAAATTATGAAGAGTAGGGGGCCAAAAAAGGAACCTTGAGGAACTCCACTAGTTATCGGCACTGAGATACTAAAAAGCAGTAGTGATTGCGTTATGGAATTGTTTGGTGGGTGTGTTGCAAAGCATTTGAAAGCAAAAGAGTGCATGGGACCCCAAAAATGCAGTAATAATGCCGTTGTATAAGGATAATAAGACTAAAGGTGAATGCAACAACTACCTAGAGAAAATTAAGTCTGTTGATTGTTCTAGATAAACTACAGTTTAAGAGAGGATGAGCAAGGACGATTTAGAACGTGAAGAATTGTTGTGTGTAGCTTAAGTATTTGCAATGAGACAGTTAAAAAATATGATGCAAGATTTAATGCGTATGCTTGGTTCATTGTTCTGGAGAAAACTTATGATCGTTCAGAGAAAGATACATTGTGGTTTGTGCCCAGGATATAAAGAGTAGATGTGTATTTATGTTAGAAACAAGACAAGGTTTAAGCTGAGGAGAGCCGAATTTAGTATTCGGCAGATATAACGATGTTAGACAAGGGTGTATGATGCCACTATCAATGTTTATTATCTTTTGGAATGGAATATTGAAAATGGAAATGACGGGAAAAGGGTATGAGATTGATGCTGGTATATTCTGATCACCAGGTGTTGGTGGCAGAGTGTGAGAGACATTTGAAAATGTTTATTGTACCTTTTGAAAGTGTAGAAAGGTGTATAAAAGTGACTGCAGCTAAAGGATAGGTGGGAATCTGATATACGAATCAGTGGCGTGCCCCGTACGAAAGGCAATTTTAACCATCCCGGATGGATTTTCAATGAGTGGTCCACATCAAAGAGATTAAAATTGATAATATTGTGTATGATAGGTGAGCATAGAGGGGTTAGGGGGGACGTACTATAGGCCTTCTCAACAAGGATAAAACTTGACTGGACGAAATACCATTGCACAATAGCACACCATCGCTATTAAGGTACAATTCAACATAAAAAAATGATGGGTGACCTTGGGATAGGTATGGCATAACAGGGTGGGGAAAGGACGTGTATTCTTAATGACGGTGAGCTGCGCTAACCCGAATAGTTGTGAAACTATTTGATGATGAATTATTGAGAATGTTTTATTTATACATAATAAATCACTCTGAATTTAATAATATTTTGCTGTATATTTGCAGTATTGTTTTTCGTGATTTGTTAATACACATTTTATACTGAAGATTTCATTAACTTTGCATCGCATTTGGGGAAAGCGCTGGTATTTAATCCCTTGTTATTGAAGGTAGATTCTTGTACTCACTCATTTTATGTTACTAAGATTTTTTCCAACAACGGTTTCCAAATCTATTATGGGGTAGTTTTTTTCTAACAACAGCGACAAAGATATGAGTGATATAGTTTTCCAACAGCTGCGTTAAACTCATGCGTGACACTAATTTTCCAAAGGTAGGGTTAAAACAGCATTGACCGAGATTTATAAGAGCAGTGTCAAAGCTTAGCATGGCACAGCGTTTGCAACAAAATGTCACATTCTATCATGGTACGGGTTTTTCAACTGCACTGCTAATGTGTAGCATAATCTTTTCCAACAGCAGCTAAAAAATCAATTATGACACTTTATTTTCAATTGCAGTTTTGAAACTTTGGATTTTTAATTATCGAACATCAGCGACAAGGTTTAACATGAGACATGTTTCAACAACAGAGGAAAAGCCGAGCATAAAGCAGGTTTTATTAGCAATGCCGCACTCCAGCCTGACAGTTTTTCAACTCCAGAGCAAAACCGCAGGATGGCACCGTGTTTTCACCCGCAGAACAAAGCACAGCCTGACAGAGATTTTACCAAAAAAGCACCAAAGCTCAGCATGACATATTTACCAAAGCTAGCGTCAAAGCCCAGCATGACCCATTTTTCAAACAGCACCATCAAAGCCCAGCATGAAAAGTTTGTTAGATAGCACCACCAAAGCATAGCGTGAGTTTTTTCAACATCAGCGCCCAAACTCAAAATGAGATCACCTTTTCTATTTTTAGCATCAAAGTTCATCATGATTGGTTTTCCACCACTGCACCAACCCTTATTTATAATAACACATTTTTTTACACAAAAAAGACAAAGCAAAACATCTAAATTTTTCAAGGGATAAATTCCAAGCCTATAGCATCAATATTTTTTCCAACGGCAGCGTCAAAGCCTAGAATCAAATAAATTCCTAACGACATTAGCCTCAAAGTCCATTACAATCAATCTTTATCCTGAAATATAAAACTGTCATATCCTTAGTAATTATTCTTTATTGGCCGATTCTGCAGTGAAGTTGGTTTTGAAATAAAATTATCCTAAAAAAAATTCCTTTGATCGTTAACCCTTCCATCTATCTAACTAGTCATTCAATTGAGAAACGAACAAAAATCTGGGGATTATTTTCATTCTTCAAGACATTTTCGCCGAAATTTACGGCTGTGTCGCTATAGAAACCTTTCCCTTCAATATCTTGAATCTAAATAACAAGGAGCAGTAGAGCTTTTGAAAGTACAGATCATTTTAAAAGTCCCGAAAATGGAAATATTTGTCCACGATCAAATATTCAAACAAATGGGAAGGTAATTCCATCCAATATGACCAAAATAGGTATAATGACACGTTTATTTCAATACATACATTGAAAGATAAACATGCCACCCTCTTTTAAATACATGATTCAAATAGTATGTACACGTAACAAAGGGTTATTTTTTTAATAAATATGTTCCATGGCGTTAAAAACACAGTACGTTCCTAAGTGATATTTATATTCAGTGTATTTTCGCAGCCCTTTAATAACACCTCTTCTCTTATGAAGCTCTATTCGGAACTTCGTGGTAAGATAAGTTTGAGGTATCGGCGTATAATAAAATGTAAGCAATAAAGCAATGGCGTGTACTTAAATTCTATAGGATATTCACCCGAAAATTATAAATTAACTATTAAAACTACTCCTAAACCCAGTTCCTGATGTCGGTAGACTTTGCTACTCTTCGACAAAGAATCAACATTATAAAACCTTTATAAACAGTGACATCACAAAAAAATCGAAGAAAATACCATCTCGAAAACTATAGAGAATTATAATAAAAAATCATTTGAAAAGCTAAAGAAAATCCGATTCAGGTTTATTTCAAATAAAAAAACGCAACAAAAATTACACCGAGAAACATTAATTAAGAACAACTTAGTGTAACATTTGAAAGCAAAAAACCTAGAAACACGCGCCAAATATTGTTGTAGCAAAGTACTCCATCATTAAATCTCCTTATAGTGTAACTACAACATATAACTTCTTGGTACTTATAATCCAACATTTTGACTCTAGCACAATCTGTATAATACATACTACTACATAAGAGAAGCTAGTTCTGCATAAATGGCTCTTTTCCAATTGTTATTAGGTTAATTAAGAAATGAAGAAAGAACTTAACAGGTGACGAAATCGTCTTAAATCTTTACACTAGCTAATTACTGCGATTTTCAATGAGCAATAAATTTTAATTAAATTAATTATAATTAAAGGCCTTCTCTTTCGCAGTCTTTTTATCTTTATTATGTTAATGATTAAACAAACTACCTCTCTTTCGTCATTCAGCTATTTGCGCCAGGTCATTCTCACGCAAAAAGATATGATTAAACTAATAGCACGTTCTGGCATAAATTACATCGAGTAAACATCCCATCACTCTTCTTTTCCAATCATTCCCACTAGATACACTACCCAGCCTTATTTCTTGAAACCCCAGCGCTCCAGAAAAAGTACCCGCTTGTGATAGTCTATGGTGACTTTCAAGCTTGCCATACGTATTATAATGAAAGTACCAGATTTAGCAATATAAAAGTACAAACTTTACTTAAAGGGTAGTAAATTTCTAATTTATTATATTTTGCCTTTAAATCAATTGAAATCTATAATATTTATTATTTATATTATACTTGGCTTTATTTTAAAGTGGCCTACACATATTTAATGTACGTACTTTAGAATTAGAAGGTTGCATCCTCAACAGGTTCATATTTATACCAATGTTCTTGCTTTAATTTAGCATAAAGCTCTGGATCAGGTGTATAAGTTGTGCAGTTTACATCATCAAAAAGACTTTTTGAATGTAACAGAGCATTGATTGCTGTGGTATGCAGTCTAGGCCTATTCTCGACTTTAATGTTATTTAGGACTGAAAATATTCTCTCGGCTGCAGCTGAAGAATGTGGTAATGAGAGGAGCTGAAACATAAAGCATGATAGAACTGGATAACGAGCTTCATCTCCACCTCCTTATAAATTTTAGACCGATAATCTTTTGTTTTGGTAATTTGCATGTCAGAGGAACAATTGAAGTTGGACCAATGAAGTTACGTATATTAACTCGGTTTAGTGCCTCTAGAAGCTTCAGATTGCTGAAGAAACTATGTGTAAAGAAGGGCTGAAAATTTTTTTTCAAAGATGCTAAAGAAAATTTAATGTTTTACATACTTTTTTTTCAATTCAGTTGTACTAATAGATGAAGCTTTCTTTATGTATATGCTTTAAACTTTTGCTTCTCTCTAAATTTCAGTTATGGGAAGATACACAGATGGATCATTGATGTTAATTTCATGTAGCTCTCTATTTTTATAATTTCTTTTTTAACAAAATTGCCAAGTATTCTCTTAACAGTACATGTAATAGATTTGTGCACTTTGTGCATTCTATAGCTTTCTGATTAGAAATCTGAGTTCAACTTAATAATATCTGGCAAAATATATGCTAAAAATGTATAATACATCTCTGTGATTGAATTTGTTAATAAGTTCAGCACATTTGAAGCTACACTGTTGTTATCTTCAAGAGCAGCAGAAGTAAAGAATAATACTAGAGCTGGCCAGTGTTCTAGTATTCTTTTGCCCACTTGCTCTAAAGATACCCACTCACCTAATTTACTCGCATAATTATTACTTACGAGTATTTATTTGAGTAAATGCCCGAAATTGTTCATATTCCTGCAATCATTTGGGGCTATTGGAGTTAAATGAATGTATGCTTCTAGCAAGTTCTTCTAAATATGAAGGTAATTCTGAACAAGCCTTTGACGCACAAAGATGCATAGAGTGACAGACACAACCCTGAATAAAGAGCAAAGGAACTTTGTTCTTCAGTAAAGGGTGCACACCTCCCTTCTGTCCCATCATTACACTAGCATTGTCACTGGCAAATCCTATCAAATTTTCAAAGGAAATATCATGTAAGGTAAAGAATCTTTCAATAAAGAGAAAAAATCCACTAGCAGTACAATCCTTGGCTTCCAAAAAATGAAATAATTATCAATAACAGAACAAGCTGTTTTGGGGAGTCTTTTCTGTTTGGCGGCAGGCTAATCTTTTCTACCAAGTTTTTGACAATAATGCAGTTTTGAGTGCTGAATACGAATATAAAGTTTTTTTTGTGTAGAGATGAAAGGAAGTATCTAAAAAAAAGAAATTTCAAACTGTAAATTTTGGTTTGAAAAGAGCGAAATGGAAATGAAACGCACTTAATCTGCCATATGATTTCACAATATTATTGTTCACTCCCTTTATTATTTCTTCAAACATTCATTTGTATATAGATATAAGTATCACATAATATTTTTTTAACAAATTTTCATTTCTAATGCGTTTTCGCCACATAAATTCGCATAAGTAGGAATCGAGCATCTCACGGTGGGTACCGCCGTGTACCAATATGTTTCACTTTTTGGGGAGTAAATTTAAGGGGACTGCTCGTGGGGGTTTTAGCACTGCGTGGGACCCCCTACGATGATCCTGAGTTTCAATCAATTGGGTGGGTCTGGGGGGCACAGCCCCCCAGTATATAATCATAAATTGTTTATAGAATAACGTTCTAAACTAGTGGGCATTAAATTTTGTTTTTTTTTTAATATCTCCTTTCATTTCTTTAAAAAATAAATGTTATATTCGTATTTATCACTCAAAACTGCATTATTGGTGAAAATTTGGTACAAAACATCCGCCTGCCGCCAAACAGAAAAGATCCGTTTTTTTTGTACTTACATCAGTAGTTTCATCTATAATAAATGAAAGCTTGCATTCTTTTAGATGTTTAGAGAGGTTTTCACAATAATAATGACCTAAAACATTTTTAAATATTGAGTAGCTTTGATTCTTAGACATTTAATATCTTTTGATATTTATGAATCATGACATGCATTCTGAATTAGTCCAGGCAAATGATCCATAATTCTCACTGGCAAGTTATGTTCTCCAATAAATGAACAAAGTTTAAGCTCCGCAGCTGCTACTTTTGTAATATGAACAAAAGAGGTAGGTTTCAAAGACTCAGTCAGTGTTATACGTTTATTTTCTGAATTAATATTGTTAATATGTTTATCCCTTTTTCCATGCTTCTCCCAATGAGTTACACTGCCTTAAATTCGCAACGACAAAATTTACAGTTTGCTCTTTCGATATTTGTTTTACTCGGTTTTAACCATGATGAAAATTGAGCATCGAATAAAAGTTTGTTTGATAATTTAGGATTATTTTGTTTAATTCTTTTCTCGGGCGTTGTTAAACTTAAGTCAATTTTGTCACTGCTTTCATCTTTCCTATTCTTGCTCATCATTAGGGTTGTAAATCACTGTTAAGTAATAAAAGTTAAACGAGATAGTAAGGAAGCTCTTGTCACTAACGTTTACAACATGCTAACTGGCATATGGGGCGGCAATCCGGCAATATCGGATGGTACGTACAATACAAGTAATTAACACCTTTTACACCTTAAAGTGCATCCCAACTACATAACTGGTGTGTAGTTGGAATACGCCATACATACCAATATTAAACTGCTTCCTTATAAAATGGCGCAAAAATATTTTGAAATAAAATTGTTAGTACAATAATAATGCAAACTATTTATTGTTACATTGTTCACTTACTTACATTGTAAACTTATATCTTAACAGAAAGCAAAAAGTTTTAATAAGAAGCAAATTATCGCAGCGTAGTACCAAAATTGCTGTCGCACATCCAAAGTACCAAATTTTGTACAATAGTACCAGGTTTGGCAAGCCTGGTGACTTTTGTGATTTCGGTGATGATGATGTAGATGATGTAAAAAGTGGTGAAATGTAGTAGGTATAGATAGTGGTGAAGAATATTTTGGGTTTGCCCTGGTGTAGAGGGCATCTCTAGTCTTCTCATTTTTCCTCTTTCTTATTTCATTTCTCATTCGGATTGCGTCAGTGTTGCAGCTAACTGCTGTGTTGGTCGTTATGGCAATCCATTGTTTCCTTTGTATTTCTTCCTTATTATTTACTGTTTTTTTATAAATATATTTATATATAAATATACTATTTCCTCGGTCGTAAAGGCATTCAAACCTTTCAAAGATATTTTTGCTAACTCTTTAGCTTTCATTTTTATTTTTTATTCTATTTAGTTTTTATTATTGTTTCGCCTGTTTGTGGGCACTTCGCCTCTTTATGCTTTTTTCTTTTTTTATTATTAATTTCTTCTTCTTTGACTTGATATAGTTTGGCACTTCGTCTCTTTTCATTAATTTATTTTTTATTTCACTTTATTTGTTAATTTGGGGGCAATACGCCTCTTTTTATCCATTTGTTTACTTTATATTTTCTTCTATTTTGGGACTACGCCCCTTTTGTTTTATCGTATTTTTCTGTGTCTTTCTTAGTGGATTTTTTTATCATTCTGTGGAATCAATTCGGTATTTCTTCTTGTTTAGTTTCTACGATCGTTTTGATTGTGCTTCCCGGAAGCACAATCTTTCCCTTGTGAATAAGGGTCTCCTGGTGACACGTCCAATCAGGGGTTGTGGTATCTCGAGACCTGTGTCTATAAGCGGGAGTCTGTCTTCTACTTTTTCTAAGTTCTTTCTTCCTAGCAGTTGGAGGACCATATTCAATGGATTTAGTCCTGCTCTTGCGTGCTGTTCCGTCTGTCGAACAGGTCCATCCATCGCGCACCAGGTATCAGGAGGGAAGCTTTGTTCTGAACTCTCTGCATTTGTCTGAGAGAGCTATAACTTACTACCTGCATTACCACTGCCGGGTAGACGAGTGTAGAGTGCACTAGAGCAGTGTATAGCTTCTTAATTTTGTTAGTGCTGAGGCTTTTGAACCTGTAAAGTTTTCCAAGCTCTTTCTTGGCTAGGAAGATTCCGTTGTTGATGTGCTTCTCATACTCAGTTGAGGTGATGTGCGTACCCAGGACTTTACCCTCGTTGGATTATGGATATATGGATCTGGAACTTTCGGCGTTTGGTTTTAATCTTCCACATTTCATCGAATCGATTGATGTTTTAGATTTCGGCAGCTGTCTCCCTTGTTTGAATTTTAGCGTTCTTATAGGATCTGGGAATGATTTGAGTGATATCATATGCAAACTGAAGATAAATCACATCCTTCTAATTGGAGAAGGTAAGTCCAATTTGTACACTAGGTACAATAGTGAAACACCCGTCACAAGGTTCAGAATCGGATCCTCTGTAGCCCACGATGGAGATTTGGGCTATTCTCTCCATGATATAATCACAAAGGCCACTTTCCTGGCTCGGGTTTAGCTGGAGGCCTAAGATCTTGTGTTGTAGACCTCACAGCCCAACTTTATCGAAAACATTTTGAACATCTCGCATCACCACGCTTACCTATTTCTTATCAGCTTTACAGCGGACGAGTTTTCCGGTGGGAAGGACGAGGGCTGTATCAGGCTTCCCTTCTCTTGCGGAACCCATTTTGCTGAGGGTTATGAGCTTGCAGCTCAGTTAGCTGGTCTTGCAGCCTGTTAGATAGAAGCTTCTCGTCGACTTTGCTTACAAACTCAAGGAGAGATATTGATTGGCCTATAGTCCACCAATTGATCGGGAGCTTCTTTCCTTTAGGTATAAAAATTATTTTAGCCAATTTTTAAAACGTCGAGGAGGTAGCCTCCGTATTTAGGGAAGTGTCCTAAATGTTAGTAATTCCCTGAATGATCTTCTGGGGGCATGCACGAAGTTCTTTGTAGTGATTTTCACTGTTGCCATGACCTCTTCAGTTGTAATTTGTCGGCCAAGGTCCTCCATCTCTCTCCTTTTAGCGGCATAGTCTTGCTGCTGCGTTCTATGTATAATCCGATTAAGATCTTCAATCAGCTGGTCTTCGAATTCCTGGCTAAATTCCGCAACGTTCTCAGGCGTTATTGAGAATATTTCCTCCCAAAACGTGTGGAACTTCTCTTCCAGGGCCGCCGGATCCTGTTGCGAGAATTTATTGGGGGTGACTTCGCTATCGATCTTGACTATTAGGCTGTCTCAGATTTAAGCCTGTTGTTGGTTTATAGCCTGCCTAAGTTCTTAAATCACGCATCGTAACAGCGAGCTCCGTTCCCGACTCGTACCTGCTCTTCTGATTTTTTCGTACACCTTCCTGTGCTCCCAGTTGGCCGAAGCGTAGCTTTTGCGAAGGGGGACCGGAATCTGAAGCGGGACGAGTGGGATGGTGGTCAAGATCGCTATATGGTCACTGGAAACTGTTGGGCCTCGCTCACTATGGTATTCGAAGGGGTTTGTTGCTGCACGAGAGGTGATATAGGTGGGAAAATCCGTTTCTATCCCCTGGATATTCTTCCGTCACATAATCATTTCCAAGTTGTTATGCCCTCTGTTTTTCGTGTTCCGATAGCTAGCCATTCAGCATCTGGCGTTGAGGTCGCCCTCAAGGAATGCCATCATTCTGCCGTGTCAAAACAAGATGTAGAAATTGTTGATAGGCAGGTAGGCTCGTCGAGGTGGTTGATATGCCACTGTCACCATGAGATTGCCAACTAATGTGATCAATTCTATCACCACAAATGACTGGTCCAGTTGCGAAAGGCGCCTGAACGAGAGAATCCTTTTGATTACAAAGGCAGCACCGTCAAACCTCTCTTGAGAATAGTTCTTTGTGACCACTCTGTAGCCCGGTATGACAAGATGTTGTGTCGATACCATGCTCCGTTTTAAGATGATGTCAGGGTCGAGTACACGAAATATGTTTCCATATGCGGTAGCTTTTTCCTCCCATCTATTCGATCTACGTTGAGCGTCACTATTCTCAATCTTTTGCTCGGGTTCTCAATTCTTTCTGGCTTCTAGTGCCTCTTGGTGGTATGATTCTTTTTCACGTTCTTCATTTCCTGAAGTCTTCCGAGGTAAGGTCTTCAAATGTATCTCTGCATAATTTTAAATTATGATTGAAGAGGGTCTCATCGGCAGTTTCTTTCCCGCACTCTGCGTCAAACAATAACTTATAGAACTTTTTGATATCGACGAATAATTTGTTGGCCTCAATGTCTTTGGAAAGCGGGACTGCTCAGATGAGTATATTGAGAGGGTAATCTCGTCTACATTGATCGGTCTCTTGCTTCCTGATTTATTTTCTCCTAGTGTCCATCTTTGGGCATGCCTCTGACTCCGAATAGTCCGAGGTGTCGGTGGAATCTGATGATTCCGTTTCTTTCCTCTTCTTTCCTCTTCTTTAGTTTTAGGCTGTTTACAAATTTGGCAGCAGCTTCCCTCTCCTTTCCTGACTCTATTCTGGATCTGGGCTTTTATTCTGTTGCTTTGGTTTTGCGTCGTTTTTTCCCCTCTTGCGTCTGTTCAGTAATTTGGTTTGGTACCATTTGAAGTTGAAGGACATCCCCTGATGGAGAGGTGACCCGGGAACTACATATGGTTCATGCCGTTCTTATCGAGTATCTGGTTCAGTTCTCTGGCAAATGACCCTGGCTGCGTCAGATTTCTAACGTGTCCATACAAGATCCACGTCAATATTTTGTTGATTCCTCTTTCTGTATTTTAAGATACGTTTTATTGCTTTCTGCCTCGGAGTAAGCCTCCTTTCTGACCTTCGCGTAGGCTGTTTGCTTTTCTTGTTGCTTCCTCTTTACTTTGTTGCATATTTTTCTTTATTAGTTACTTTTTATGGGGCAGGCCATTGTCATGGATCGGTGGCCTTGCCCGCAGTTTGCGCACTTCTCTCGAGTGCTCTGGAGTTCTTCCAACGGTAGCCAGGTTCGCTGCACTTAGAACATATCTTTCGGGCCGCTTAGCATTCTCTTGTTACGAGAGACTCAATTTTATAGCAGTGGAAGCAGAATTAGATTGGATGAAACTCCTCCCTCTCAATCTGCTCCCAGCTAATATTAGCATTAAAAAGCAGAAGCCCGACATCCTTCGCTTTCTTGGCCATGGACGTGTCACCAAAAATGATTTTAAACACGTGTGTATAATCGATGTTGTGTCGAATATTTTTAAATGCGACTATCTCTGTCACTTTCTTCCTTACTGATTTTTCATAATTTTGATTTTTATTTCGTCCTCGGAATGTTTACTATTTCAGGAGTCTAACCTCCTGCGGATCACGCTCCTGTGCATTTGAATCTTCGGGGAGATGGCGCACTGCAGGCCGATCTCGCAAAGTACCTCGACCGCCTCTTCTTTTCTTATGACCTCCAAATCCGTTTCCTTTTCGCATATAGCGACATATTCGGTTGGGACCTGGAGCAGCCTGATCATGGAAATTTACTTCCTTTCTGCTCGGTCTGCTGTGACCACTAATGGTGCGCAATTGGACCTGGGTGGACCCATTTTGAGCCATTTTGTCAGAGGGGGGGGGGGGCCCTCGGGGCGAGGTTTTCACTGTTCGGTTGCTCCTTTTTCGGAGTATTTACTTGGTACTCGATTTCTTATTCTTTTGCCCTTTTATGTAGGTCCAAATTCTTCTCCTTGTAGTAGACCGCTTGGCGGGGTAACCTCCTCAAAGTTGTAAGCGAGTTTCCATGAGCCTGAACTGCCTGATGGGATTGATCAAATAATAATGGGGAAAATGAGGGGAAAGGGGCTCTCGAGGATGATGTGTGGCGGACTTTTTGTTGGTTAGCGCGGAATCAACCATCGCTAAACGGGGATGCAGCCCCTCGAAGGTGTGGCTATCAGAACTGCGTCCTGGCATAAATAGGGAAGGGTGCTGCTTCCTTCTATGGTTATGGCCGGTCTTCCGGGGTAGAAGCCGCCCCCCATCCCTGAAATTTGCAGTCCTGCTACTTGTCCGGGTGCCTCTGACGCTGAGTTCCACAATGAAATAATCCTCAAACCTGCTTTCATTGATTCGTTGCCTCCTTTATCAGCGAAGAGTTTCTTCAGAGTAAGCTTAATTTTTCTAAAGTCCGACTGACAAATCCGTGATTTCGAAAAACTTTAAATGTTGAATTGTAGTTTGATAACATATACTGAGTTAAAAACAAATATATCAATTATTTATTCGTTGTTAGTTCTAACAATACATATATCAAGGGTGTTTTAAAATAGGACTCACTTGGCCACAGAGAGAGGAAAGGTTACTACGACATTTGATAGGATCTATTATGTAGCGCCCACATTTGGAAATATTACATTCTATTTCACACACAAAATGCCATCAGGAAGTTTTAATGTTTTACTTGCAGGCATTTTCTAAACAAGGAAATTTACGGTACAACTAGCAATAATTGAAATAGAATTTGGTTTTTGGTTTGTTTTTTTTTGCTCAATCAATTATATGAAGTCAAAATTGCCAATGTGATAGATGAAGTGGAAGGGGGAGAATTAGAGAATTCACGGGAGATTTTACAACCCATAATTTTCAAGGGGCTACATTATAAAACAAACAAACGTCTAACAGAAAAAAACAAGAAATAGACTATAAAAAAAGAGCAAAAACAAAATAATGTTTTATTTGACGGGGGAGGGGGGGGGGCTTCAAGTGAATGCCTACTAAGATATAATTCGCCGTATTCATCTCACAGCCTAAAGCTAGGCTAAATTACAGAAACAACAAACTGACAAAAAAAAGTGGGAACACAAGATCAAAACAAATAAGCTAGTAGAACATCATGGAACGAAGAATGTGCATGGCGCGGGTACAAGCGACACTAAGGGTGCAAATAAGAGCTTTCTAGGCGACATGGTGGATGTCATTCCTAAGTCTTACTACCCTCGTAAGACTGCCAGGAGAAGTAGATCGGTTTTGGCACCCTAAACATGGGACTAGCTGATTTATTTAACCTTGCAGCAGACAAAGCAGTAAATCCTGACCGCACAGAGTTGGTTAGACCATTAGGTTCAGGGTACGAGTTATTGGTGCAAAACGGATCTTCCTATTAATCACACCTAAACACTCAGGACTCCTCAAGTCATTGTTCCTTGCCACATGCAGGCGTTAAAGGTCGTTGTTTCTAGAGGTTGAAGAAGTGGTAGCCCCAGCTACACCAGCACATTCATGCGGGTAGAGAAATGGTTGAGGAGATTTTTGTAGCAAAGATTGCTGCTGAAAGGCACCGTGGGAAGCGCACCAGCTTTCCCCTGCATCTGCAAAGCGTTCTAGTCAACCGAGTAAGCTGAGATTTTCCTATTTGCATTCCGCCAAACGAAAATAAGAAAATTCCGAACGCTCAGCACGAGTTTAGACTAGTAAGGGTGTCAACCCAAAATGACTGTGCCCTTTGAGGTAGAGGGATGCAATGCTTTCAAAAACTTCATATCTTTTGAAAGTGAAACGATGCTGATCGGGAATTATGTACAAATCACAATATTGAATTTAAAGCAAGGAATCCGTGGAATCTGGCAAAGCTCTGTCTGCATGGAGGTCGAAGCGATAATACTAGATCGTTAATTGATTATTTCCATTTTCTGAGTATAACCCCTCTAATAGTAACCATTGGGGTGGAAATCTAAATCTAAAGGTTTAATACAGCATATTAAGACATTGTTTCACGTTTTTGCGCCGTGATAGAATCAGCATAAGCAAAAGCTAATACTTAAGTATTAATCGGATAAACCTACAGGATAAATTTGAATTTAAGAATGCAATCAGAGGTTATTTACACAATGAGTGCCTCAAACGGCTGTAAATAATGGGAGTTAAATTTATTAAGGTCTGTGGGTTATTTTAGGAAACCTACCTATTTGTAAACGAAGATATATATTTAAATCAAATTAGAGTTATTCATCTTGGCCTCCTGTTAGATAACAGCGTTCGGGAGTTAATTCGTGGGCGGGGGCAATTATTAGTGCTACAGAGGACACCTAAAAAGAAGAACAAACGTCAGAAGCGGAAGTAAATCGTGGGTCGCCAGAAGCAGAAAAGGGAGGAGGGCAATCGAGTTAACGTAAATGAGAGCAGTATAAAAACAAACTAAGCGAATTTAACGCTTCGGTCAATATAAAAACTTTTTGAATGTCGACTTTATATGAGACTTTGGATAAAGAGGGGGCGGGGGCTACTGCGGAACTGTATTCGGGACAAATTTCCTTTGCTAAATCTTGAAAAGCCCAAGTAAGGCAAAAATCTGCTAGATTTAATTCTTACCACCGGCAAACAGTGAAAAGCGTTCAGGTTCCTGAGCCAATGGTTTCAAGTGACAATAACGTCGTTGGATCCAAAGTAAAGCCAAACAAAAATAGAATTTAAATCAACAAAATAATACTGGGGGCTGTATTTTTTTATCGGATAAAGGAAAATGACTGTGGTGGCTCTTTTCATAATAGAGACGTATGTATTCAGTTACATCCAATTTCACGGATGTAAAATGCCGAGTTAGTTAAATACGTACCCATAAAACACGGTAAATTTAAGATACTGTCTTGGATTACCAACAAAATTATAAATTTAATACGGGAACGTAATAGATGTTACCAAACCTTAAATAAACAAAAAACAAGACGGAAGTAAATCCAGAAGGATATTATATCGTTATTTGGCTAAAACGGAGAGTTAGGAAAACGAAAACCATGACCCTAAGCGTTCCTGTAATTACGTCAATAGTAAAATTCCCATAAGACAGGACATAGGACCGAGTAGGAGTTGATAAGCAATTTTCTTTAATTTCGAGAGCCCATCTGGCGACAACCTACTATTGAATAAGTCACCATATTCACGCTAAAGGCTAAAACCGAAGGGGGGGAAAGCGAAAAAAGTTGAGATTATATAAAGATTTCAAACAAAAGGGATACCGCGTGAAAACCGATCCTCTCTTGGGACGACTTGGAGCCATCCATATACATTGGCATGGTTCCAACGTGACACGAAGTGTGCTCCAAAAAGGCCAAACAGTCTCCACTCCCGCTATAGAAGCTTCATGAGCAGAGGCATGGCGACAAATAGTCAAAGGGTGGCGTCTTGGGCAAAACAATTGGCGCCACCGGCCAGAGAGCTATACCGAGCTCTGAAGGAGTTTCCTAGCCTTAAAATCAAAGGAGTTAGGGTATAACTTGCGTCTCTCGGTGGCATAAGCAGAGAAAGCTGTTGACGTATTAGGGAGGCGCCGGCTTACGAGTACAGGTGAATAATATACTCTGCACGGCACAAAGCGAGTGGCCTCTCCCCAAAATCGACAAGTAGACTGCCAATGGGGAAAGTTCGGAAGGTACGGTCGCAAGCCGTCGACCGGCGTGTTGGATTGAGTTCACCTTCCGCAATACACGCTCGGCTGCAGATGCATAAAAGTCGCATCTGTAGTCGAACTTTTAACGAGCAAAGGATCGATAACAAAGTAAGTCAGTATAAGTATCATCATCCCAGTGAGGAACGTCACGGAGCAAAGACTATCCATTCCGTGGGTAAAAGAGCTTAAGGCTGCAAATATAGGGTGACCCCCAAAACTTGCCCCAACTTTTGATAGGCCTCATTTCTTAATTTCTACAAGGATTAACTGAAACTTTGGCGATAACTAGTTTATTGTGTTCAAAAAACATCATATCAGAACATGAGAGTCTTTGGAATTTTCTTCTTTATTCTAGAGCACGTGTTCAAGATGACCTTAATTTAGCTCGTTGCATTTCTTGAGAGGCAGCACAAAGTTGTCCATGGCTTCCTTACAAACTGACCGACTAATGTCTCTGATCTCCTCCCTGATAGCTTTTTTGATCTCCGTAATGGTTCTGAGTCTCCCTGCATACACTGTATTTAAGGAAGTCTAAGAGAAAGAAATGAAATTCAGTCTTGAGACTGATCACACGACCACTAAAGCTCTCTTTCAGCCATCTCAGGAGAGGTTTAAAGTGTGAGAGCTTGCTCGATCTTGCTGGATCCAGAATCTCCCCATAAGCGAAGGGAACAGGGTCTGCAGCTCCCTCTTGAAGTTTTTGAGGACCTTAAGATACCGCTCCTTGGTGACTGTCTCTGGCGCGCCAGATTGCTCCAAGAAGAATGGTCCCATGATGCCTCTGGCTGAGATGCAGTCCATAGCTTGCACGTAGGGGAGTGTAGGGGATTGGTGGCAGCTCCTTTATTTTGTCTGGAGGTCCCCCAGAAGACATTTGTCTTCGATTTTACCTTCCCTTTAAGATGGAAGTGAGCCTTATCTGAGGTCCAAAAGAGGGTAAGGAAAGTTGGGGTCCCTTTTCTCTGCTCCTTGTCTGAGGTTGTAAGAATCTGCTTCCTCTGTATTCTGAATGGGTAGGCTTTTACCATGATTACTAGCACTCTCCTGCAAGTGTCACGGGATATACCGAGGGACTGACTTCGCTTGTGCACATAGTGTTTTGGACTCTGCTGAACTGATTCTCTCATGCTCTCGACCAGATCAGCTGTACGCTTCCTGGAGCATCCTGAATGGCTTGGACGGTTATCACTGGCTGCATTGAGGTTATCGACTGTCCCATAGTTCTCGGAGTGGTCCACCCAGTCCAGAATTTTTCTCTTGGAAGGGGATTTTTCACACTCTTTCTGATCAACGAAAGTGTCCTGCACTTTCTTGAACGAGCCTGTCTTGTAGCAATGTTTGACGAACTATATTCTTTGTTGAAGCTCCCATTGTGATCTACTTGTGTTAAAATGCGTTACTTCTGTCATGTCCTACAAAGTAAGGGTGATTAGTGAATGATTGAATGATATATCACAAAAAGTGTGTGCTGGCTCGTTTTGGGGGAAGGTCACCCTTTATAAGCCTCCCATGCGAGGCGTCAGTCAAATATAAGACCAAAGAAACTTTGCAAGTCCACCATTTCCAGGCAAACCACATTTAGAAACAATTCTGGGTCAGGGTGGAGCCATCCATGGCGGCCGAGGTGCACTATCTTAATCTTAGAAAGGAAAATTGAGGCCTATGCGCTTCGCCATAGCGAGAGACAAGGTTCAATGCCTATTAGAGTCGGCGCTCCAGAGTTAATATCTGGGCCGCGCCAAAAGAGATCGAAAGGTTGTCCATGTAGAGCGTAGCGAGAACATCTTCCGGGAGTAATGAGGTTATGCCGTTGATGCTCAGGGCAAAAATTGTGATACTTAAGACACTTCCTTGCCCAATACCTTCTTCTTGCTCCATTGGGCCGGAGAAGGGTCCCTTCCCCCATCCGTTCGCGGAATCGAAGATCTCGCAAAAATTCATATATAAAGATTGGAAGGAGTTCCCTCCCCCCCATAGTGAGGAGAATCTCCATGATACCGTATCGTCATGCGGTATTATAAGCCTTCACCATATCAAAAAACACCGTGGAGCAGCGCTGTCTACAAAGGGAGGACTCGCCGACGGCATTTTGCAGTTGGAACAGAGCCTCCGACGTGCATTGGAACTTGCGGAAGCCTGCCTGTGCCAAAGACAGATGGCATCCAGACTGTACAGAAAGAAGGTTATCTAACATATACGAATTTCTCCATCAACTTTCACAAACGGAAAGTTAGAGGGATTAGACTGAAACCGGCCGAGGTTGAGTGATCTCTCCCCACTTTGCGAAAAGCGAGCATAGTAGCGATTCGCCAGGAATCCGGGAGGAGACCCAATACCCAGATCCTGTTAAGCAAATCTAACAAAAAGGCCATGCCTTGCTGTCCCAGGTGTCAAAACATGGCGTATTGGACATCGTCCGGATTAGGGGCGGTGTCCGCGAACAAAGCGAGAGGGGAACGCAACTCTCTCAAACTAAACCTGTCGTGGGAGGGTTCTGCGCCTCTGGAAGTAAAGTCCAGTCTGCGACCTTCCGCGACATCAGGATCTGCATTAAATGAGGCAGAGCAGCATTCCTCCCAAAGCGGTCGCGAAGGATTCCGCCACGGACGCGTGTTCATAGATTGTGGTCTTATATTCATAGAAAAAGGGATAGGAGTTCTGTGAAAACTTTCTCAGTATCCTCTTGACTCACTTCCACAAGTCTGACAGAGAGATTTTCCTGTTGAGTGAAGCAGCGTATTCCCGCCGAGAATAGCGGGGAGCGTGCTTCGAAACATAGCGGAATCTAGTATTAGCTGGATGAAATTCACTCACACTGAAATCGTTCGGGAGTCACTTATGGCTCAGTTAGGCATACCGTTTATGTTTGAGGGCCGCATCACACTAGGCTGACCATCAAGGAAACGGTCGGTGTGCAAAACGGCCAGACGTTCTGTGAAATTACATGGTGATGAGGTTGCCGGAGAAGAGCGCAACTGCATCATCTACCAAACTAAACCCCTCGACTGAGACAAAGAAATTAATCATTTTCTGAAATGCAGACCACCGTGCGCGCGCAAAGCACCAACGACGCGGGTTCTCAGGCAGCAGCGGCCCAGAAAAAGATATTTGAATAAGAATGTTATCACTACCATGGAGGGAATCGACCACCCCATCCCAAACTCAGGCTGTGCATTTGGAGAGCACAAAGATAGATCAAGACAGGAAAATGAAGCGGTTCTTGGGCAGTGATGTATAAACTAATCCACATTTAGGACAAATATCTCCAGCTCGTCGATCAGTTTAACAAGGACTTAACCCCTGGGATTGATTGAGTAATCTTCCTCGAGGGAGTCTCTCCAGTTCAACTCCCTTAATAACATAAAAAGCCGTGGCAACCGTGCTCCGATATGGCGAAATTTCTCCTCATTGAAGTCTGCTGAAGGTGGAATATACACATAAATAACAGTATACCCACTATCCAGGCGAAGCAGCACAGCTACTGGTTGAAATAAGGTATTTAAAGCAGAGAACAAGGCAGACATCATGCCGAGTGTAAACTGCACATCCTCCTGCCTGGCCCCTATCCCCTGCCGATGGGGTCTCAAAATCCTTATACCCCGGGAGGGTGGGAAAAGAACACGTGCCCATCAAGGTCTCCTTCAAAAAATGGGACGAGACAAGCCTATGCAGCTCCCCACATTTGGCCAGGAATCCACAGCAATTACATTGCAGAAAGTTTCTCTTCAGTCCTAGCTCAAAGAAGATTCGGGGTCCCTCTTCGAAAAAAAGACCCGCACGGCAATGGCCGTACGCTTCCTGAAGTAATAACTCTGGGCGCAGTTGGTCGGACAAAGCGCTGAAGGCGATGTCACCTTCGAAGTCTCATCGGGGGAGCTTAGGCTTGCCATGCGATTCACCCAACCTAGAACTCGGTGTGAGCATAAGAAACGAAACTCCTTTAGTGCTCTCCTCCTTTCGTGATGTAGCTTTAGAAACCTCGATAGATGGCTTCACGATGAGTTTCAGGGATATTGCCTCCTGTGAGTCTAACGACTCGGTGGAGGTTCTCGGCCGTTTCGCCTTGCGAGAAACAGTCACACTGGGGTAAGGAGTGGGAGTCCTGGATTTGGCCAGGTATAGGTGTGAACCCTTTATGCCACCAGCTCTACCAGTGGAACGCCCGGGCTAGGTCGATTTCTCAGAAGGGTTCTGAATGGGAGGCAGAAACGACCGTGATCATAGGCATAGATGGGCGAGGAGCAGATAGTTATTTTCTTAACATTGGGGCATGAGACGTTCCAAGCAGCACCGAGGGCGCCAGGACTAATTCCTTCGCCTCGCAAAATAAGAGAAAATCCTAGGCCTGAACGTTCAGGATTTCCTTTTCAAGGAGATACGCACCTCATTGCTTTGAAGAAGCGGGTTGCGGCTCTCCAGGGGTGACACACTTGGCCACACACGATTTGGACTTATCGTGTGCGTCCTTGGAGCAACTTACACAGATTTCGGATGAATCCGACTTTGCACGAGGACAAGATCGATTAGTATAGCCGAAGCGGTGACAGTAATAGCAACTCCGAGGAAGTGGCACGAATGCCTTCACGCGGTCGCGATTACAACTGGCAGGCACCGTCTCAGGGAGCTTGTCACAGTTGAACGTGACGAAGAGTGTAAAAGGTGGGTCTCGAGGCCCCTTCCTGTTTCATCATCACACGTTCGCTTTGAACGACCTATAGGCGGCCAGCTCTAAGGTGCAGTCATCTATGTAGTAGTTCACTAGTTCCCTTGCATAAAATACACCTTTCACGAAGTTCCTGGTAGAGTGCAGCGTCACAATAACAAGTGTGCCATCAAGTGTCGGAAGGGCACTAATCATGGCCACCTCGGAGGGATTCGATGCATTCGCCAAAAGGCTCCCGTGTGAAAAACGGGTCACCTTCAGCTCTCTACCAATCACACTAGCTAGAGCTCTCCTCTAATAGATCATGTTGTTCTTAGCCCACAAGCTGTCATAAGTAAAGCGAACAACAATGAATCGTTTGAAGAAAGCGGGCTCGAAAACGCCAGGTAGGCTCTGAATGAGCGGCCCTGGCGTAATCGAGGCTCCGCTCTGCGCAGTTCTGGTCTTCATCTGAACTCCTCACCCGGGAGAGCAACAAGGCCGGACGTGACGATATTGGCTTGGTCGCTTACAGAAACGGCAGCAGAATCGTCCGTCTCCGCAGCTCCTGTGGAGGGGGAGGAGCCCTGACTCTTTTTCTTTTCAGGAAAGGAGGTCCGTGAATGAACCCGCTACTCCCTTGAGCGGCAGGACCCTCCAGGCTAGATGGACCTGCCTCAGCAAGATGTTTCTCCGAGATGGAAAAAACATGGGCACCAGCCAGAAGAGGAGATCCCCCCTTTCTTTGTAAAGTCTTGGAGACCCAAGCCGTCTCAGGAGGACCTTGCAAAGGGGCAAAGTCGGGTTTGGTGCTTGGCACTGAGCCCAGGTTTGTTCCCATAGGAGGTCAACCGTCTGGGGCTAGGTTTCCTCAGGGACTTTCTGCACCTCAGGGATGTTCTCCATGTATCACACCCCAGTACATCAAGGTCTCATTCGTCAGAAAGTCTTTGGTCGGGGAAGAGAACAGGGCACGTATGGTGACACCCTCAAAGCTCAATATTCGTGCCAACAGGTCTTTAGAGTGAAGGGGCCGGCTGGCATTGTCTTTTTTCCGCCACCTAAGTGGGTTGGCCCTATCGTGCCGCTCCCACCGGCAGCTGTTAATTATAGGCCACTTGCCTTTCTTGGCAGTCCCTGTAGAAAGTAAAAGAGAGACTGCCGCTAGAGAAAGGGAGTGGCGCAAGGGTAGCACCAGAGAAGGGTGTGAGGGGGAGTCCCCTACACACGTAGGTAAAGGAAAGGAGTAAGTCTCCTCCCCGGTCCAAGAGATTGGGCGGGTCCCTTACGAAACACAAGTGGAGGGACCTCCATTTTTTCGGTGGAGCTACCCAAGGACGGGTCCGACGGTGGTAAAGGGAAAGGGGAGAAAGATATTTTTGTGTGATTTTCATCATCGGGCATGGTAACCCTATACATTTTACGGTATGCATACGCTAATCGCCCACGCAGGAGCTCGCTCTGCAAAGGGTGAGGACGCGTCAGGCAGAACCAGCTGCCGCCATTTAAATTCACTTCTCCAGCCCAGTGATCTGGTAGTCCGTCATCCTGGCAGCTCAACCTTGGTAACGGCTTAAAAATTGATAAAGATAGAATGGAGAATGAAAGTGTATGTGAGGAAGGTGTGGGTGGGGATGAAGCAGGTTGTTAAAAAAACACAACCTATGGCCAGAGCTTTGCTCTCCCCCTCCCCCCTCAGCCCCGATTCGGGATAGCTATATAAGAGGAAGCTGTGAGATTAGAGGCTGACCAGAGAAGGTTGTGGGAGAGGTTATAAAGAGAGTTATGAAGTAGGATAAAAACACAGGCTGTCAGTAATAAAGAGAAGAGGCTAAGTTGTGGCCTGACGGGGCGCTGGGTCCTGTCAGCACGGCGGCCAGGAAGGCAAATCGCCGCGCCCCTTACGGGGAGTTGGCCAGGTGATTACATGACTACCAACAGTTAGAATTTGGAACAGTCTCCCTGGTTTTATTTTAGCATGTCGATATCCTAGTGTTATCGTTATCGGTATAGTGAGTAGGACCTGGTGTACCCATTCCGTGTAGTTTAGCGAGCGAGAGGTCTACAAGGTCTTTCTCGTCAGGTGAAAGTATTTTTTCGGATAATGTGCTTTGCAAAGGGCTATACGAAGTATATGATTTCATGTCGTAAACCAACGTTTATTCTGTATTGCTCATTGCTCCAGGCGAAGATAGGAAGTCATTCTCGAGTCGGGAGCGTTTGTCGTTGCCGGGGCGCAAAGATGAAGAATCGGAGAAAGAGAGTAGGGAGCAGTTTCTACTACCACATCACTCACGGTTGGCCCGCGGGGGACTGAGGGATTTAATATCGGGGGCGACATTGGGCAGGAATAACCTGCAGTGATGGGGGCCGAGGAGCGGCTTAGTCGCGGCGGGAATAGCTTACACACCCATGGGCTCCTTAATACGTGCAGGCACCTGTGTAGGTTGATGATCTAGAAGTTTACCATCGTGCGAGCCAATTGAGGATTTAGTTGTAGGTTGTACATCGGTGGGTTAATGATTTGATATATAAGGGAAAGGGAGGTGATTGAATTTGGTATCTGTCTCTTCGATAGTTCTTCCTGCGATTTGGTGGAAAATCGTATTTTGAAGATGGGTGAACAAGTACTTCGATCGAGAGTGGCACTACCCGACGAGTATAGATGGATATTGTTTCATCCAGATCAAGAGGCGACATTTGATTTTCTATTACATCACCTTGTTAGGAGGCGTACCTGTGTGTGTTCCTAAAGGTTCCTTAGTGCGTTGTTTCGCGGGAGGGGCGGGCGTAGGAGATAAGGAGGCAGGGGTCGGGTGTTCGGTTCTGAGCTCCAATGTACTAGAGGTAGTAGAGTGCCGTGAATGATAGGAGCACCACTCGTCACAGCAGAAAAAGTGGTTGTTGACAGTGTGATGCCTTCTTCATGCATAGCTAGTTTTGTTGGCGTCTGGAGATAACGCATCGTAGGGACAAAACCCAGATCTACTGGTGGTAGAGGTAGTGATAGCACTTCATGTGGCGTGCTTGATATGGGGCCCGACAGTTAAGTCAGTGCGTACCTCTGTGCAATCTGGTGCATTGTGACCTAATTTTCCACATCAAAAGCACGGATTCCCGGGGAGCAAATGGCCGTGCCCCTTACGGGGTGTAAAATAATCCAGTAATGCTGTGCCTGGGTGGGTAGGAAGCGCACCAACAACTTTCCTAGTCCCATCAGAGTTCAAATCAACTCAGTGACGACGGGGCTTCCGTGATTGAAACACGAACTAGCGAGGGCAGCAGCACCTCTGGATACCAAGAGTAAAAGGCTACACAGGGTACCTTTTGCGATGTGATTAAGGCCGACGAGGGTTTCATTGAATTCAGACTTTTATTGTTATTTTGTATTGAATTTAGGTGAATGTTATCCACTGTGCCCTGTATGTAGTCAAAATGGACACATCGAGGCTATGTAGTCCTTCTAGTCTTGATTAGCAGATCATCTATATCATAAAAGTACAGTGTTAGTTATATAAACAAAAGCATTTGCTGGATTTTAATCTAATGGGGAGGGATTTTGTCAAGGTATGGCCAAGCAAGGCAACACCTGTTATTGTTTCTATGAGTGCGATTTAATAGATAGCGGCAGCTGCGAAACCAAGGAATATAACAAACACAATGACAAAAAATAGACTTTTAATACACACGACTAAAAGTGGACAACAATAAATAAATATATATATATATATATATATATATATATATATATATATATATATATATACATATATAAATGGTACATAAAATGAGACGGACTTTAGTTCCGAATACTAATTAGATAACCGTAGTTAGGGAATGGTTATTATGGGACATTGAGGGTAATGAATGATTTACTTTCTTTGAACACGAGTGTAAGGTGGGGCAAATAGGGAGAGGTATTGGCTACCTTGATTACTCACGGCGGGTAGCCACAGAATCCACTGCGGGTATGGTTACTCTTCACGAACAGGCGTTTAAGAGATGTGGGCCTCCTGTCCTAAGGGGGTCACCGAACGAACTTCGAAGGAGAAAAGAGATGACTTCATCACACTAAGCTTGAGTGAGCTAGTCACCAGATGGACCTCAGAGGACTACTTCTCCAATCCTTGATCGGAAGGTGGGTGAGAAAGGCTGACGTTGGCGTACGAGACTCTTTTCCTCGACCCAAACACATGGGGTGATATCCAGCTCTTCCGTGGCTTGCAGCCGTCACTCACACTTTTTGAGAGAAAGTCGTGATTTGCACTCCTTTCGGGGAAGTCTCGTCTAACCGAATCTGCCCGTCAGCCTGGAGCGGGAGCATATATACCCGGAGCTACTCAAAACAGAGAGAAAGATTGAAACCTTCTTGATCTTCGTTATTGGGCGCGATGAATCGAGCGCCTGCTTACGAGGAATTGTTAACGGCTGGGTTCAGTAGCCAGACGGGCGACAGCGGTGGGGTCATAAATGCGATTCACATCGAGGTTTACAAAGCAGTCTTCCGACCCGAGGGGAGGGGTGGGGGAAGGTTAAGACAACCGCGAGGAAGCTTTATTGTGAATTTCACGGGAACCTGGCGGTGGGTCAAACAAGGTAGATGTCGGAAGGGGATGGGGAGTAACGGCTCGTTTTCTCTCCCAAAATACTGTCTAAGGAGGTGAAAAAATAATATTATTCAAAAGGGATTCCTCGATACTCCTCCCTATCCAAAGACATTTTTACAGCGAAGGACACTTGAGAGCGAAAAAAAGGTTTATAATAAATTCATTAAGAGGGGAACTTATAATATTGCAAATTTAATGTTTACCAACAGAAAAACAAACATAACATTACAGGGGGTTTACATATGTGTAACCACAGATAACTTAATCTATATAAACGCACATACAACCTCAACAAGGCAAAAAAAATAGTATTTACACAAAAAAATTAATCAAATGCGACTTTTAGTGTACACCCAGGTTGTTGGAGGGGGGTCTTATATAGAGTTCCTACCCAAGCTATCGGCTAGGCAGTTGTCGGTACCTTTGACATACATCCTAAACCTACAAATATACCACACTATGGCTAACGCTTCAAGTACTCTGGTGGCATACGCCTTCTTGCTATGGGACAGCTTCCTACTAGCATATCCTACAGGGTATCCCACTTCATCGTCATCATATTGGACAAGAGCACAACCTAGGCCATCCTGGGAGGCGGCCTCAGTACAAACGCCTAATGTTTTATTTCAATTTGGTAATCTCAAGAGAGAGGCAGAGATTATATTGTCCTTTAACTGAGAGAAGCGATCTTCCGTGGAAGGGGTCAAATTGACTGGGACGGGGGCCGTTCTTGTAAGCATGTCGTTAAGGGGCGCGGCTAGGGCAGCGAAATTCGGTCCAAAACGACGATATAAGGACACAGGAGAGCCTTCCAATAAGGCAAGGACTTGAGCCCTCTCAATAGGGGCAAAATTGGGGATTACGTTCAAGTCGGAGTGAGGCTCTGCTTGGGGGAAAGGAAAAGACGGCAGGGGGTACTCGTCGTCAGCTTCTACCCAAACCGTTTGGACAGGCACAAGGGTTTAACAGGGTAAATGGCCTTGAGGACGGGTTCTTCGTCTAGGGTGACTATGTTGTTTAGGCAATCACGGCAGTGGTATTTCTTTACCAGGTTGATGTGGTAAATTAAATCACCGAAGGGGGTTTTGATTAAGTAATCAACCGGTCCGCGGGGTTCCAAGATGGGGAAAGGTCTTTTTCAGTAGAAGAGGAGTTTATTTGCTTCGGAGGGAAGCAGGAGCAGTACTTAGTCTACTGGTTTAAATGAACGCGTCTTTGATTTTAGGTCGAAGTAGGTGCGGTAGTTCTCCAGGTTTACATCGGCGTTTCGGAGGGTGATGTCCACACATTTTTCTAAACGTGTATGCAGGTCTAAAACGTACGCAAAAGAGGACTTGGTTTCCTCATCCAACATATGATTGGACCACAATTCTTTTAAGATGCTCATTGGTCCTCGGACGTTACGTCCAAGGACCAAAGTCCTATGGGGGACTTCGCGACAAGCAAATAACGCGACGGGGAGGTAGCGGTGCCACTCTTGGGGCTGATCATGGCACACCTTCTTGAGTACCGCTTTAAGAGTACTATTTAACTTCTCGCACATCCCGTTAGCGGAAGGGTGCCAGGGCGTCGTGAAGAGGGGCTTGATGAGGAGTTTACCGACATATTCCATCAATTCAGAAGTGAATTGACGTCCTCTGTCGGATAAGATCTCTTTCGGGATCCCTACTCTGGAAAAGATTAAGAAAAAAGCTTCTACACAAGAAATTCTGTTAATCTTCTTCAGTGGAATAGCCTCTGGAAAACGGGTAGCGCAATCGACAAGGGTTAAAATATAGGAGTGCCCCTCGCTCGACGGAGGACAAATGGGGCCTATTAAATCGATTGAGACCCGGGTGAAAGCCTCGGCCACTCTGGAGGTCTTTTAAAGGGGGCCGGGGCTACACACCCTTAGGAGGTGACCTTCTGGCAAAGGTCATAGGACTTGCAGAAGTAGTTAATTTCTTTGGCCGCTCCTGGCCAAAAGAAATATTTGAAAATCAGCTGTGCCGTTTTCTTATGACCGAAATGTCTGGCCACTAGGCCATCATGGGCCATCTTTAGAACGGGTTCAATATTAGTTCTCGACACACACAACACGTTGTTCGGTGGGCTCTCCGGTTCAACAGTAGAACGATATAATAACTCATCCTTCACGGTGTATTTGACCTTGCAGTTGCCTCGTACCGTTTCAGTCTCATTTTTCCTTGATTTTTTTCACAGGGGTTGTGAGGTGGGGCATTCCTTCTGTGTCTCAGCAAATTGGACGTTAGGGGCGAGGTTGATGCCTGGGGACGATAGGAGTACCAGGAGCGATAAATCCTTCTCGGCATGTGCCCTGGTGACAACCAGCTGAGCAATTTGGTTTTGGGAGAGCTGTGCGCTCTGTCCGATAAGGACGGAGCAGAATTTTATCGGGGCCGCGAATGCGTTAGTCCATCCGGTGAAGTCCTGGCACTCTACATGACATTGCACCAGGGAGCATCTGTTGGTACGGCCTAAAATGTTATGCACCAATGTGAACCGGTTATACTGGGGACTTACAGGGTGTAGTAGCTTGTCAGAAACTACTATACAGGTGCAAACTGTATCTCTAACCAAGCTTGACACTCAGAAACCATTTACTGCTGCGTTTTCAAGCTGGAGCCCACTGGAGAAACTCTTCTTAAACATAAAATTTACCTGTTGATCCGGGGAAGAGGGAGCAGGGGTCGCTGGCGATGCGGCTGGCGGATTAGGCGAGAGGGCAGCAGAGATTTCGTGGACCTGATGACTCGACGAGGTCCTAAGTTGAGAATTTTGTGGGCATTTATTAGGTAGGTGCCCAGGGGTGCCACACGTAAAGTACACAATTGGCATACGGGGGTAATTGTTAGGCGTGGAAGGAAGTAACGGGGAGACTTCACGTCCTTTTGTTCTCTCAGCGGGTGAGGCCTGAACTTGTTCAGCTTCTGCACTTGTATAAAGCCGTTGTTGCTCTTGGGTAGGCTTTGGTTAAACCCAAACTTGTGTTTGGGGGAGGGGGTGATTCTTCTTGACCTCCTTGGGTTAGAGGTCGTGAGTGGAAGCGTGAAGGTCGGCTTCTTCCACACACTCCTTGAAAGTGGACGCTCTTCTGTCCAGTATGAAGGCCCTTAGTTTGTGAGGGATGGTCGACACCAGTTGATCCCTTAGGATAACGGTCAACTAACGACTCATAATCATTTGCTACTTGGGCGGAATTTAGCCAGAATTAGAAATTACGCTGAAGCGTAAATCCAAAATGCCTGTAGGTGTGGCCTAGCTGTATTCGCGCGGAACGAAACCTAACCCTATAAAATTCGGAATTCATGTTAATAACAGAAAGAAGTTCTGCCTTTAGGGTCGAATAATCAAGGGTAGCCTCGGAAGGAAGCAGGATGAATATGTCGCAAAGACGGGAATTTAACAATGGGAGTAAACGGGCGACGCCATCTGCTTCTAAGTCCCAATTGTTGACTTCGAAGATCTTCTCAACGTGCGTTGAATAAGAGCAAAAATCTTCTCTATCTTTGGATGTAGGGGGTTTTAATGAGAGCGCTTAAGCCTGTTCATTTCGGGATCCTAAGGAGCTTATCTCGACTTGGTTACGACTTATCTCTCTCTCATGCTGCCTAATTCTTTCTGTATCTTCTGCTTCTCTCTGTGCTTTTCTATCTTCGATTTCTGCTTTTCTTGCTTCTCCCTCTGCTTCTCTCTGTGCTTTTATATCCTCCATTTCTGCTTTTCTTGCTTGTTCCTCTCTCTGTGCTCTTCCCCGCTTCTTTTTCTGCTTCTCTCTGTGCCTTTCTATTCGCACGTTCACTACCTTTCTCTTCCCGGACGTAAGCGATTAAATCTTTCCCAGATAAGCCTAGGATCTGTCCTTGTTTAGGAAAACTATCGAATGAAGACATCCTGGATATACTACTTCCGGACTTGCACAACGAAAAAGCTGCCAGAGCTATTGAAGCTTCACCCATACTAATATAATTTCTACTAAAAAAAATTATTAAAATTCCTAGCAAATATTGGGCAAAGTCAAACAAAAAAATTAAATAAATAACTAAGACGGTTTGTATTACCACTTAGTTATTATGCTTTTTTTAAAGAACTAGAAAAACTGTGGACACAACACACAAGAATGGGCTTACAAATTTGTTGTTACCGGTTAATAAAAGAAAAATTGTCCTAATATATTGTTGTTCGAATATTCTTGATAATGCAGCTGCTATCAATTGAACTTAGTGCTTCAAAATCAGGTGGGAAAGATCCCCAAACCTCACACCAATATCTTTATGTCGAGGTATGGTCAAGTGTACGTGAATATTGCTCACACAGGCACTAAGGTAGCTCAAGCAAGGCGACAACTGTTATTGTTTCTATAAGTGCGATTTAATAGAGAGCGGCAGCTGCAGAACCAAGGAATATAACAAACACATTGACAAGAATAGACTTTTAATACTTAAAGGGGACAACAATATATATATATATATATATATATATATATATTTTTATATATATATACACATATATAAATAGTACATAAAATGAGACGGACTTTAGTTCCCAATACTAATTAGATGACCGTAGTTAGGGAATGGTTATTATGGGAGATTGAGGGTAATGAATGATTTACTTCCTTTGAACACGAGGGTAAGGTGGGACAAATAGGAAGAGGTCTTGGCAAACTTGATTAATCACGGAGGGTAGCCACAGAATCCACTGCTCAAAATAGCGTTTGCGAGATGCCAGCCTCCTGTCCTAAGGTGGTCAACGAACGAACTTCGAAGGACCGGGGGGGTGACTTCTCCACACTCGACTTGAGCGAGCTAATGAGCCTCTTGTCGTAAGAGGTCACCAGACGAACTTCGGAGGACGGCTTATTCAATCCTTGATCCGAAGGCGGATGAGAAAGGCTGACGTTGGCGCACGACACTCTTTTCCTCGACCCCGAAGTCACGGAGGTGATGTCCAGCTCTTCCGGGGCTTGCGACTGCCAGTCACGCTTCTTGAGGGAGAGAGCTCGTGATTTGCTCTCATTTCGGGGGAAGTCTCATCTAACCAAATCTGCCTGTCAGCCTGGAGCGGAGGCATATATACACGGAGCTATTCAAAACAGAGAGAGAGTGAAACTTTCTAAACCTTCGTTATCGGGCGTGATGAATCAAGCGCCTCCTTACGATGAAGTGTCAATGGCTGGGTTCAGTAGACAGACGGGTGACAGCGGTGGGACAATAAACGCGGTTCACGGCGAGGCTACAAAACAGTCTCACGATCCGAGAGGGGGGGAAGTTTGAGACGACCGGGAGGAAGCTTTGGTGTGAATTTTACGGGAACCTGGCGGCGGGTCAAACGAGGGAGATGTCGGAAGGGGGAGGAGGGTGAAGTAACGGCTCGTTTTCTCTCCGAAATACTGTCTTAGTTAGTGGCGAAATAATATTATTTAAAAGGGATTTCACCACAGATTTAATCTGTAGCTTCCTACTGGCTTCCATACCATACTTATGATAGGCCTTACAACCACTTACTTGCGAGTTTGATCATGTGGTCCAGAAATTTTTCCTCTCTTATTTTCAAAGACTAAGCTATTTAAATACCTCTTCTAACAAAGGGATTGGCAGAGATGAAAAAAGTCTCTAGCGCCATAGAAATACAAATGCCGAGAGAAATAAAAGCTTCTTTCAATCAACCTAATATTAGAATCGCGAATACAATTTTGTCAATCTCAATGCATCAATTATGTAATACCTTCAGAAAGTTCGAGAATCTGATTTAAAAAAATATCAACAATAGTAGCAATCTTGTATAAGAGCTCTTATCAAATAGTTATTCTATAATTAAGCAGCAGGAGTTTAACTTCCATATAGTTTGAATAAATCATTCTAAAATTTGTACAAACTACGTTAATAAATTATAAAATTGCTGCAGGACTTTATGACTGATGAAAATTTCGTATGTGAGCGAATGCTTCCTCCCAGAGCAATTCATCATCCGCCGGGGTGCCAGATAAAGCACAAACGCTTCGCTTCCATAAGCCAGGGGCAATAACAAAATGCTCTGGTGAGGAATTGCGCGATAACGAAGGATGCCCCGTGCAAATAAACTAGTTTCGATCCCTAATATCACCATAAACAACCATGATCTAGCTGAAACGTCTGTAATGGGAGGAAGTTTTATTAGCATGTACATAGTGCGTCTGACATCGATAATATTTCGTTTCTCACAACCCCAACGGGATCGCCTCTAACTGTGGTGTTGTGGGAGGTTCTGGATAATGGCCAGCCTTCACACTCCCTACTCACCATGCAGACTTCTTTTTATATTTTTCAGGTTATAAATCTAATCCACATTTATACTTCCCATAACTTTACACTCTTTTGCGCACTTTTCCCGATAAACTTCCTGCTGTCAGGCTTTTGTTTGATTTCGTTCTTTAGTTATTGACTATAATAGCAGACCCGAGTTTCAAATTATAGTTCTTACCACAAAACCACACGACATCGATGGCAATACAAAAGAATTGGCACAAAGAAACATGCAAATCCTTACTACTCTTTATTAATGCAACAAACTGTCCCTATCAACACCGCCCTCATTCAATCAATGCACTAGCCAACATAATTGCCCCCCCCCCACACACAATTGCCTCGTTCTGATAGATATCAATCAGGTCACGCGATAATTCATCCTCCTTTGGTTACGTCCTTCAAGGCACTGCAATAATTTATTGAATTGTTTTATAAGTGACCTTCAAGAAAGGCATATATTCCAGGAAGCTTTTTATAAGAGCTTTTGAAAGTACCGAGGTTGGGTGACCAGAGAATGTATGGAAAATATAGAGGCTGTTTAGTGTAAAGAGAAGAGTACTTATAGCGGAATGCACATGTTCTTTCTGACACCTTTTCAGTTTGAATTAATACGGAATCCAGAAAGTTCGTGTCCATTTGAAAAACAGAGTAAATTTAAGCAATTTTATAATTACCAAGTAAACTTGATTCAGCTTAAAAACATTAGTGAATAAGTGCTAAGAGAGTACAAAAAGTGTCTCACTAAATAGTAAGCACTAAAGCAACGAGATCACCAGGGAACATAATCCCCCCCCCCCACACACCTCCACACACACAATTGCCTTGTTCTAATAGCTATTAATCAAGTCACGCGATAAATCAGCCTCCTTTGGTTACTTCCTTCAATGCACTGCATTATTTGGCGCGCTGAAGGCGAGAGGGTGACTGTTAAAATACTAATAAGAGTCAGAGTTAATTTTCTATCTAATTAAAGGGAAGCATTAAAAGAGAAAGATAATTCAAGGGACCGTTTAAGCAAAGTGTGATCACAGGAGCAATAGTAATATAAGAAAAAATTACTCTGGCTCTGACCCTTTGTCTTAGAATACGCTCTTACTACTCATATTGTTACAAAACGGAAGATTAATTGATTATTTTTTTCTGTTTTAGCCACTAGGGAGCATTTATAAGTGCCAAGTTAATATTTCAATACTCATTTATACAGAGCCCTTTGCATTTACAATAGCAACACGTGGCTCTTGGCTAGCCGGAGCGGCGCGCTAGCCCACGTCGCCCCCAGCTCTACAAGTATAGCACCCTTCAGAGTTAGAACACACTTGAAGTTTCAAATGGGTACAGGGGCTACTGTGCACGTAAACAAGGAAAGGCCAGGAACAGATTACCTCATGAAGTGAGGGACATAGAAAGTTCCAGGTTGCACAAGGTAGAGAAAGCCGATTTATTTGCCTCTCTGAAAGAGATTCGGTACTCATCCTGAACGGGCTGGACCACTTCATTATCGATAGCATACGAAACATATTGCATCAAGGATGAAGGGAGTAGCTCTTTGCAATTCACACGCATTACCTTACACAGCCATACTTTTCATGTTTCTTTGAGCAGTTTTCATAGATTTAGATTTGACCAGAATTGGCACGTCTGCATGTTCGATTCGTACTCCTGAAGCGGTGACAGTTTTGGCAACTCCATGGTAAGGGCACATAAGCCTTGACGCGCTAGCAATAACAACCAGCTTGCAACGCCTCCGGCACCACGTAAAAATCTAACTTTACGAAGGGTGTAGTTGTGGGTATCGATGCTAGCTCCTCATTCATGATCAAACGTTCGACCTTGACTGTTTCTTCTTCTTGCCGCTCTTTTGTGATGTCTTTTAAGGATTAACCAAGAGGTTCTCCTGCTTAAACTACTCCTTTCACAAATTTTATAGTAGAGTACAGTTTTACTTGCACAGGTGGGCTATCAGCTGTACAAAGGGCACTCAGAAATTGGCTGTCGGTGATGGAAGATGTCTTTTGGATAACCTAGCTTCCTTCGGGAAGATGAAAATGCCGGGTAGCCTCTCGATGATGGTTCCCGACTCCATCGGTTTCCCCTCATCTTATTATGAGCTCGGCCTCATAGACTTGCTCACGGTGCTCGAGAACCTGCCGATGGCGAAACTGCCATCCATGGCTTGGTGACCTGCCGAATATTGAGGGTACTAATCACTCCGGGAAATCCTTCCGGAAAGAAGTAGACCGCTATTTTTTTTTTTTTTTTTTGGGGGGGGGGCCTTTTGTTTAGAATTTCTTCTTTTCTTAGAACAAGAAGGAGGAATGAATGCATCCTCTTCTCTTCGAGTAATAGCCATGGAGTGTCTGAAGCCAGTGGGCTCAAACCCCAAAGTAGACTGGATGAGAGGCCCCAACGCAATAGAGGCTTCGTTCAGCGCACTTCAAAATTTGGTATTTGTCTAGGCCTGCCCGCTCAAGAGCGCCTCGAAGATGGAAGTGCCTATCTTGGCCTGCTCATTTACCAAAGCGGCCGCGGGCGCATACTTTCCGAGAGGCCCAAGGGAGGAAGAGGAACCTCTACTTTCAATTTATTCTTTTTCTTGCTTTTCTTCTTTGTAGATGAAAGCGAGGAATATAGCATGTTCTCTCTACCCCCGTAAGTGACTCCAAGTTTGGAGTGACCGGCAACAGCAAGATCATCCTCAGAATGGGGAAGAACTTGGATGTTAAGGAAGCATTAACTAGAGGAGGACGTCCTATTCTCCTTCTGAGAACTTGAGTGCACCCGGGCGGTCTGAGGAGGAGATTGCACATGGGTGAACTCGGTTCTGTGTCTGTCACTGGAACAATGTTTGCCCCTATATAATACCCTACAATCTGTGTGAGGCCGGCAACATCTCTACTTCAGGGTCGGCCCCCAACTGGTCATTATCTATAAGGTGTCAGGTATCACTACTGAGGACTCAAAGTATTTATGTCATTTCATAAACGTCACTGGAGCCGGTATGCAGATTTGCATTAGGAAGAGAAGAGGAGCGGTTATGCTGCCTCCCATTAACGTGAAAAAACTTGCTTCGACGAGGTGTTTTATCAATACCCAGCGAACGACGCTGCCTCTTACCCTTCCAAAGGAGTTAAGGTAGTTTGCCTGTCCCCGTCGCGATACGAAAACCAAAGTGGTGCTTCCTTGCTTCGCTTTGTTCTTGGCGTGTCCCTGAGAAAGGAAAGGGTAACACGCCGCAAGTGGAAAGTCGATTTTAGGTCTCCCCGAAAGGGTGTAAGCGGAAAATCTCGAACCTCTTCCAATGGAGAGGAAGATGGCATCTCTCCGATAAGAAAATGTTCGCTGAATCCCTGAGAAAGTACAGGGTGCCCGTCACTAAACGAGAGTCAGTGGAAGGCAATTCTGCACAAGGAGGTAATGGGCACATCCCCGAACACATGTCAATTGGAGAGACTTGCAGGTCCTCCTGAGACAACATAGGAACGGCCACCTTCTTAGAAGAGGCGAAGCTACTCGAACACGGCCTCCAAAGGGATAGAGGTGAAGTTCCTCTATCGTTTGAGGCTTGTGAGTGGGAAGCTCCTGCCTCAAGATCTATAGTTAACAAACATGTGTGTGCAGGGAAAGGATTTGGGGAGGATGAGGGATGCTCTGATTTTACCTTCACTTATAGTATCTATTGAGTTTGGGAGTTGTTTTTAGAAATAGCGAATTTGTTAGGACAAACACAGAGCTGAACCATCCGTAAAAGTCCCGTTTAGCCGATTTTCATCGGTGAAAGAACCTGAAACTTAAACAAAGAACCCGATGACTGGTTTTCACAGACAAAGGGTTTATTTTATGTATCCCAATCAGCATGAAGGCGCGGGCACTGGCGCTGCGCTCCATTTAGCTAGGACACGGACATCCCAATATAGTGGTTAGCTTAGGTGAACCATGCCGGGCGTACTCTGCTAGGTCGTTGTCCAATACCTTGTCCCTTTTTGGTTCAAGCCTGGTCTAGCGAACGGAACACCGACTACGAAGCTCCACACTTTCTTGGCAGCCAAAAAAAAACAAGTGTAGTTTAACCAAATGCTTTGAGGGAGAGAAGGTCAGGTGTTTCAGAAAGGGAAAAAGTAGAAGCCGGAGGCAAGGCTAAATTGGGGCCGAAATGAGCGCTGAGTCCCGTCAGCCAGATAAATACACCAATTGTCACTTTAAATGAGGGAGCACCATGAGGGCCAGACTCGCTCGGGAGCTGCCTACTTTCGTCCATTCACCTGTCATGTTGGAGAACCAAACCTGAGCTTCACCAGACCCACAACCAGCTAGTAAAATATCAGGAAGCGCGCCTCCGACTATCACACTTAGGAAACATACATTTCGATGTAATTAGATAGATAGGTCGATAGATAATAGATAGTAAAATAGATACGAATTAAACGCTTAGCAGTTTTATAGGGTTTGTTGTTTTTTTAAAAAGCTCAACTTTTCTTTGTATCCGACTCTCTCACCTACTGACCAAACTCTGTTTTTTTTTCATTTTTACGAAGTCCCAATGAGTCACAGCAGAAATCGTGCCGTACATGCTTTAAAACCAAGGCATTGATGGAAAAACTGCCTCTTCTTAAATAATTCTCAATAAAATAGTCTCAGGAATCTGTTATACGGTCAAAGACCCTTTCTCCTAGACGTCAACGTTTCTGGCGCCACTCACTTTTTAAGATAGGTTAGAAAAAGTGTATGCCCGTCCTCTGGTCGTGAAATTTGAAAATAAACAGGCACTGTTGGAAATTGACCTGCCCTTCTTAAGTTAGTAATTGGTAAACCCACTTAAAAACCTGTGAAAACTCTCCCCACGTAATATAGGATTGGAAGACTTCCATTAAACTAGCCCATAGCTCCTCCAAAGTAGTGTCCTATTGGTAAACCCATTTGGAGGTGAGCCCCAACTCTTCTCATATAAAACCATTGTAAACTTTAAATAAGCAGACATTCTAGGCAAATCTTGTATTTTGAATAAAGCTAAAGCCATACAGATCCTTTTGCTCTCCGCCACTGCGTCGTACCGGGTTTCGAAGACGGGTAAGCAAATTTCGTTGAATTGCTCTGATTACTGAGGGTCACCGCCTTTCTTTCACAATAGAATCCTCCTTTAATGTCAGATTGCACCGTGTACCAAACTACCAGCAGACCTTTCTAATCAAGAAAGATTCCGTTGGGTCGACAGCCTGATCAACTCGATTTGAGCCCCATCTACCGAATGAAGGTCATTGGCGCCATAGTTACACGGCCAGAAGGGAGCACTAAATCAACAGTTCTGGCAGACATAAAAGTAGTAAAGCTCTCTCAACATAAGAATTAACTACAGCCTTATGCACCAGTGAATAGCTGCAGATAGGAAGCCAGCCAACTAGGCGCACTGATAGGGTTATTGGGGCCAAGCTGCTCTTGCTATTAATCCATAACTCCCCAAATATAGTTCTCATGCAATCTGCGGGCTTTTAAGGGGGTTGCTTATAATGGTTCTAAAGTCTCTTTTCTGATAAGGCATAATAGAACTGATGAGTTTATTCGAGATATGCATTATATCAAATTTTATCCCTTAAAAACTTTGTGATAAAGCATAAGGAATGTTTTTTCAAGTAGACAAGAAAGGAATAGAGTTTCTGCCACAGACCTCTTTGTCCCGAAGGTGCCAACGTTAGTTTTCTCGTTTTAAACAAACAAATAAAAAGGCTAGCTTCGGCTCAAAGAAGGTATATAACTGATACCGGAGTACGCATTGCGGTACTATCCGAATTGTCTCTAAAAACGCGTCAACAGTTGATTTTGTGCCTTTCCTACAGGTCAGCCGATCCATATCCCTACAAAAGCTCATTCGGACAGGTTAGGCATGAGTATCAACAAGGTCTTCATCTTACATAATGGATACCACAGCTGAAAGCGGGCATTACAAAATTGAATCCATTTTTAGATCTCTCTAAAACAAGTATTAAAATTGCAAACTGCAGTTCTTGCTTTCATTATACACGAATAAAAGAACACCACAGGATACAAAAGTCGTATTGTTTTCAACAAACATAAAAGGCAACGTCGATTCCAAGTGGTTGATTTTTTATTCTGGTGCAGTAATATCACGTGACTGTTGTTCCAGGTCAATTTGACTATATCAATATCACGTGAAGCATTGCATTTGGTTTCTTTATTCAGAGCCATTTCCACGTGCAGTTTGCTCTGCATCAATTTTACCCGTCAATATGAGGTCCCTAAAGAGATTAACTTTGTCATGGGTGTATGTTAGGGAATAATTTTCCTATACAGGACTCAAGGCCATACTGTCAACTTCCTTTGCTCTTTATACAAGCTTTTTAGTCCAATATCGAACCACATTGCGGACCAAACTCTGATCAGTTTGGTATATGTATGAATGCCTGCGATTTTGCGTGGGTGGGAACAACATACCGAAATTCAACAATACATCCAACTAAACGAGATACAATTTAATTCAGCCGTCAAAAAAAGTGTCTGATAAAATACAACGTGAAAATCTCACAGAAAAATTAATGCAAAAAGCTCATATTGCAAGAGGTAAAACTGCAAAAGGTGAAAATATGAAAAGAGCATAACCCAATTAGTGAAATGAAGACCTAGCCTAAGTTTGGGGGTCGAGAAAGTGCCCTTAACTCTCATCACATACTCACAAAGTGCGATAAGAAGAATTTATTGTATGTTTATAGATAAAAAGGAAATACAGATATAGCGAAACGATGACTCAACGTTTCGAAATACTTCATTGGCAATTCCTGACTTAAGACCCATCTCCCTACTAAGCAGACCCCAAATACAACATTTTTCTGAGGAAATAAGGAGGAGTTGGGTTAATAAATGCCTGCAATTTAGAGGACTAAGGAGCAGTCAAAATTAATAATTAATTATCATTAATATAAAAAATAAAAGAAAAGGGTGTCAGTAATAGTTTAGTAGTAGTTAGAGAATTAGAGATTACCAATCTTATTTAGATCCACTCTGAGGCGAGTGGTGCAAAAATGCGAAAATGAAAGGGAAGAAAAATAACGTACACAGATTAACATGTACGACAATGTATAAACAAACTACTCACATATGAATACGTTTAATAAAAATATTTTTTTATTAAGAAATTCGTAACTTACAATCATGGCTGGTGCTGGGTAATTTTTACGGGTTTCATGGCTAGTGCTGGCTGTTTTTTTACGGGTTTCATGACTCATTGATGCTTCCAATATACTACGACAGATACAATCATGCTTCAAGCAACGAGCATTTAAAATTAATAAGTTTGCATGCAGGTAAAATTCTTGCGTCATGCGAAAGCTATTTGTATTCCCAATCGTTTACCAACTAGAATGATTTCCAAACTTGGGGGGCATGGGGGTTATCGTCTCTGTGCTTGTACTCTTTCCTGCAAGTTTAAGAGCTGCTTATCTAATCTATTATAAAAAAATACAGGAATATAAACAACGAATGTTGGGAGAGAATTCCATTTTGAATTCCATCTTCTAAGTGTAGAAATTTACCCCGAAAGACATGAATCGCTTCAAGTTTTAAATCATTTGTTCTGTAATTAAATTCAGTCGCTCTTAGGAAGCGCGAATCATTATTAATTTTATCAAAACCTTTTATAATTTTGAACACCACCATCAACTGGCATCACAGCACCCGATTATGAAGAAAATGCAACTTTAAAATTACATCTTACTTCGTACGGTAGTTAACGAATTTCCAGGAATAGGAAATATTAGTGATAATACTAGAAATATTTAAGGCAGTAGCTAATAATATTAGCATTGGTAATAATAATAGTAGCAGTAATAATACTAGTATCAATAACATTCGATATAATGGTGATATTAATAATATCGGGAATAGCAATAGTGGCAAGTAGTAGTTTAACACAGAGTGCACCGAAATGTTTCAAAAGTAACTTCTTAAAAAAGTAGGAGAAATTTATTGTTCTGGGGAAGGGGAAGTGTGTGGAAGGTACACAAGCTAAAAATTCTAGAACCTAGCGTATCGCAACAACATAATCTTTCCTTGTGGCGACAAAATGACAAGGCTGAATTCCATGAAGTTGATGTGCATGTGAGGCGTTTTGCTGGAGGATCCCAATTTGGAAACAGACCCTCTATAATAGCTAGTAATAGAGTTGGCCACATTATGGGGCTTTTTTTCTAGTTGCCCACGAGTCGAATGCCACCGATATGGCAGCGTTGCCCCCAAGTTTTCACGCTATTTAATTAGACTATTCTAAAACACACCCGTTCCCGCGGCTCCTGCGGAGGAAGAGGTGCCCGGAAGCTTCTTAGTCTTTTTCTTATCTTTTTAGGAGAGGAGGGTGAAGAATGAACCTGTTCTTTCTCCGATGGGACGAGCCTTTAGGCCGGATATACCGGCCTAAACAAGATCCTTCTCAGAAATGTAGATGGTCTTTGCTGTCAAAAGGGCACTAAAGGGGCCCGAGTCGTCGAGGAGAAGTTTGCAGCGGGTGGACTTGGTTTCTGTGCTTGGCACCAAGCCCGGATTCGAAAAATCCTACCCTCTGGGGCTTGGTCGGCTTAGGGACCATGTCTATCTCAGGGAGGTGATCTATGTGGCCATACCCCCCAAGACTTCAGGGATCCCATTCAATCTACCTTTTCTCTTGTCTTGGGGCGGTGAGTGGACATAAGTCGGGGAAGAGAGGGGGAGCACGTAATCTGACATCTTGTAAACTGGCTATGCGCGCCAGCAGGACTTTAGAGGGAACGGGCTGACGGGCCCTGTCATATTTTTCCCCGTAAATGGGTTGGCTCCATCGAGCCGCTCCCACTGAGAGCAGTCAGTAATGGGCCGCTGGCGTGCTTTCTGGGCAGTCACCTGCAAAATTCAATGGGGGACTGCCGCTAGTAAGAGGGATGGGAGACTGCCGCTTGTAAGAGGAGGTCGCCCAAGGGCGACTTTAGAGAAGAGGATGAAGGGGAGTCCACTGCATCTATAAGCTTGGGAGAGGAGTAAGCCTCCTCTCCGCTCAGAGAGATTTGGAGGGTCCCTTGAGAAAGCACAGGAGGTGTCCTTTTCTGCCGTGGAGATGCCCAAGAGCTGCTTCGACGATGATAAATGGAAAGTTGAGATAGGTTTTATTTATTTTCATCATTGGGCATGGTAACCATATTTGTCCCACGGGACGCATACGCTAATGACCCCACTCACTAGCCCGCTCTGTGAGAGGTGAATACATCTGCCGCCATTTGGGACCTCACCTCTCGCCGAATGGCCAGGCAGCCCTTCGGCATGCCGACTCCAGCTTGGGCTGAGCATCAAATTGATAGACCACGACAAGAGAAAGGCTATGTTAGGAAGTTAAGGATGGGATTGAAGCGGGTTGTTCCCCCCCCCTTCCCCCAAACCGGAGCTCAGGGGTGAGGGTTCGTTGTCCCCTTACCCTCAGCCCCGATATGTTTTGGCTGGGTGAGAGAAATCTGATCGGCGTCTACCCTGTGAAATTAGAGGCCGACCTGAGAAAGTTGCAGGAGAGGTTGTAGGGAATGTGAGGAAGCAGGGTAAGAAGACATTGTATCACAAATAATGAGAGGAGGCCAAGCTGGGACGGACGCTGGCCGGGAAGCTGAACTCAATTTAGAAATAGATAGAGATACGTACGTTGGTTTTCCAAAAGGTCATAACACATTTCACAAGAAACGTCAGGAGGGCGACACTATGCAGCCCGACATACATTTCCCCTCTAAATAGGTTAGCTCTCTCGAGCTGCTTCTACCAGTATGGCCGATACTTGGCTGCATGTCGCTGCATTCCTGCTGTCCCTGAGAAAGGATCCGCCGCTGGAACTAAATTGGATTACTTGAGGACAGGACCGAATAACGGCGTGAAGGAGAACCCACCTTACCCAGAATATTTGTAATAGAAAATTTAAAAAAAATATAATTACAAGCGGTGACAAGACTTTCGGACCACCCTGTAATTTTGAACTAATATGGCGGGAAGTTCTTCGCTTATTAAAAAGTGGAAAAGGCTTGTTGCTCTGGTAGTACATTTACTGAACACCTATTGATTAGTTCGTTATAAGTAGATTTTTTATTTCTCATGAACAAATTTACCATGTATATTAAGAATTTATATGGAATCGAGCTTTTATATTAAGTTCATGGAACGGCTCTTTTTTTCAATAGGCCTAGATCTTTTTGCAATTTTCTATATCATCGTATGGCGGTGAAAAATGGTAGTCTGGGAAAGCTTTTATCTTTTCTATACTCGTACTCTCTCTCATCTTTAAAGTTTTTCGACGCTTTTTGATATGCTTGTTCAGTATAGCTCGTAATATTTTTTAAGGTGCTTCTTTTCCTCCATAATTCCTAGGAACTATATATTGCAACTAAATTGTACTCTAATGAAACAAAATTATATATGCTATTTTATTAAAAATAGCAAAATAAAACCTACCAATGTGCTAAAAGTGAAAAAATACTTAGAAAGCTTAAAAGTGCTATCAGTTATAAGAGCAAATGAAATAAAAGAGATAAGAGGGCTAAAAAGGGGTGCAAATTCAGTTAAAAGTCATAGGAGGATGAGGAAAGTCATAAATTTTTAATTATAAAATTAAAAGATGAAAGAGAATCAGGGTAAACATATTTTCATTAACTTTAAATAAAGAAATTTAAAAGTGAAATGCATATCGATTGTTTAGCTTGTAAAATCAAGCTGTACTCACAAAATGGAACAAAACAGAGAAGCAAAGGGTTTAAGTTTTTCAAACAAAATGGCCACCTTGGTCCGCATTAATATTGCAATCCGGTCAGCGAAACCCAAGCCCTTCCCCCACCCCTCGAAAAAAATCTGCTAAACAGCAGGTGTCTCAGTAGACTCGTAGACTCTACGAGTCTACTGTTGCGAACAGCCCTTCTCCAAAATGAAGTACACGAAGTCTCACCTTCGCTCCCAACTCTCGGACTGCCACCTCAATGACATTCTATCTCATCCTTCGAGCCGGACATTGAAACACTTCTTCATGGCAAACAGCACCAGCCGTCTCATTCATTTGTATGTTTTTCTATAAAATTCAGGTATATATATATATATATATATATATATATATGGTCACTTTGGGGATTTCATTTGTGAATCCGCCTAGCAGCCTGCTCCCAAAATTCTCATCTGGCCCTCACTTTGAAAAGGTTGCCCGCCCCTGACATATCTGATTGTGTTAAAGGGTGTGGTAATGAGCATTGTTAACATAAATTTCATAGCTCTTTTACACTAAAATATAGTAGTTGTAATTATATTAAATTATTTAATATTGATCATAAGGTGGATGTATATCCACAACTTCACATTTTCTAAAAGCAATGTATTGGTTAACTCACTTGGTCCATCGAATCTCCTGATGATGGTGTCGATGAAAAGATTTTGGGGGGCTACGTGTCCTTTTCTGACCGGCATTTTGATTCTTTATGAAGGGTATATGAACAGCTTGAACTTGGGGCTAGAACTTGAAGTTAGAAGTTCTAGAACGGAGCCCAAAGTTTTAAACTAACACGCAACTCAACACAGGAGCACATAAGACAATAATCTAGCTTCTAATATATTTCGTAGATAAAAAATATTTTTTTATATCATAAAATAAATTTTACACGTGTAAAAGTGAGGCTGGACGAAGGCAAAAAACTGACGCAGAGATGGAAAATAAAGAAGTTCAAAGATAGCATTCGCGTATCTACATATATATGAACAAGCTTTCTTCATAAATATTTCTATAATGTAAAAATTAATTGTAAGCGATGTGCACTTTTATTAACACTAACATGTATTAATCAGCTAAAATATAGATAAAGATACATATAACTGTTATTTTTCACTTTCACTATTAGAGAATATTTTCAACTTATTTTCAGTTCTAAAATGGGGACCCGACTTTTTCGTTCAAATTCGACATCCCATCTTCTTTTTCATTCTTGCCATCTGAAACAAAAAAGAAGAAATATTTACTGATGATTTTAGTTACTAGAAGAAACGAATGAAACCACACAGTCAGACATTCTTTTAATCGACTATGAACCACGTTCATTTTCAGACTATTATCCGAAATAAGAATTTATGTACGCACACATGTGTGCATATCTGCAAGCAAGGGAAAACTGGTGGGATCCATGTTGTGTTGTTTTTTCTCTCATGGTCATTTTCTCCTATCCAATTTATCATTTCCAATTGATTTTTCTCTGTGATAGATCGCGATATTTATTTTTCATTTTATATGCTAACCAATTCCTTTTCGCTACTATTTATCACCTCCTACGCCAAGAATAATCCATTACGAGTTTACTTTAGGAAGGAAAATTCCTTTTTCTTGAGCCCATTTATAATCGCTAGTTTATGTGAGAGAAGTGATATTGCTGAGGTTATCATTAATCCAGCCTTACTCGATCTTCATTTTGTCTTAGCATTCAGGTTTGCTTCTTTTAGTGGACGCAAAAGAAATTAGGGAAAAGTATTGAGAGTACCACTCTTTAGGTATTGCTTTTACCAACAACCAAGACTCTGTTCACCTCGGTCTTATTACAGTAGGGACTTACAGTAATAAGTCGGATCATAATCACCCAATAGGAAGATGGTACTTATTTATTGACTTTTAACCTCTCAAGGGTGACCCTTGAAGATTGATACAGCTATCTCCTAGAAGAGAGGCATAACTTCAGGTTCTTGCCTCAGACAGCATGAAACTAGATTGAAACTATCTAGGCTTTTTATATTCTAGCGCTTAAAACTATTTTTCTCGGCCCTGGTCTGGTCTGAGATGGCAAGATACCTCTTGGCGCCCGCAGGACCGGGGATTTAAAATGCCTTTTCATCCCAATCCATCCTTCTATTGGGGCATTTTTGTTTGCTATTACTATTACCCGAAAAGAAGTATCAGGAATAAGTAGCATAAAATACCTTATGCAGCTGACATTTGGATGATTACTTGTTCTCCAAACCCCAACATCAGCAAATCGCTCCATCTCGGCCCCACTGCCTCTAGAAGGCTTAGCGGTCATATAGATTATTCTCTATAGATTTTTAATTCTACCATATTAATAGCTTTATCAACGGGCGTTAACTTACACACATTGTGGGATAAGCCCTTGTTGGTACCGCTTTAAATTTTAAAAAATCTAAATTTAAACCATTTATTTAAGTAAGGTTGCTATTGCCTTCACTAACTAGACCGAGTGAGGATAAATTGTAGAATTTACTCCCCAGATGTGATTGGGTTGGAGAGTGTACAATTTAGGATTGCTAGGGTGTACATTCTACAGTTGATCATTGCTCGGGATACTAATTACATAACTAAAACAAAGAGTCAATCAAAGTTATATTTGGGGTAAGTAATTACAACAGGTTATTCCTTGGAGGCATATAATAGATTACAAAGTAAAGAGGATATCGACATTCTTGAATACCTACTCTTATCGCGCGGTGACTACTGCGGTGACCTGTTGTAAATCCTAATTATAGGAATGGTATTCACACCCATGGGTCGAGATACTTTTTAAGTTGTGATTTTCCCTTTGGTGTGCAAGGATTCTTTGCCTGTGGTTAACAGGTAAAAACAACATGGACTTTTAAAAGATAAGGTTGATAGCACGAATTACCACCAGAGAATGAACTAGACGAAATATCCAAAAGCAAGGGATGGTGAGCATAGCAATGCGAAGAAGAATGTTCAAATTACAAGTCAACATATTCGATACGAACCAAATCCCTTTTTGCAAAGTCAAATTTGTTATTGTAGACGTGTGGGTCAATGCTATTTATTTATGGACTAAAAATAATGTAGAAAAAGCTGCATCCAGACAGTTATAAAATATTTTGGTGAAGACCATAGTACACTGCTGCAAATTTTTTTGTGAAGTATGACTAATTAATTCAGTGCAAATCCTTGTAATTCCTTAGGAGGTCCTGAAGTTGTTGTGAAAGTGGACGAGTCTTGATTTTCTCACAAGGCAAAGCACCATCGAGAAGATGCGCGTCTCTCGGCTTTGTGAGTTTAAGGTTTAGTTAACATCAGGTTAACTCCAGAGATTGGTTACATGGAGCTCGTGGATCGAAGACCTGCAGCTACGCTTTTACCTATCGTGTGCGACCTGGGTCTATCATTCATACCGACGAATGGAGATCTTATCGAAATTTTCAAGGTCTTGTGTGCGTTCACAGAACCGTTAACCATTCAGTGAACTTTTTCCAGATAATTGGAGGCCATAGCTAATATATTGAGCCGTACTGGAGGGTGTACAAGGCTCAAATTGAGGAAATGCGCAGCTGCAAAAGCGATTTAAAAAAAAATTATATACAATAATTTAGGTGGAGGACCGTTTTGTCCTTAATGGGTTTGAAAATTTGGGTCAATACTTTGCAATATCCTTAATAATTCCATTTTTCTCGTGAATACACTGCTGTCAGTAAAGTTATTCTTGACCATAATGTATTGGTTCATTTGTCTTAATAAATAAACATTATCTACCTGGTAGAAATTGTAGAATTGAGTGTAGTTAGGGTGTAGTTTCTATAGATCAGTCTAGGGAGAGATTTTACAATTGATCTCCAAAAGACACGGGTCGGATACGGTTATAAGGTTATTGTTGTTTTTAGCTCCCCACGATTTTTTTTTTAGCCTATCTGGCGACTTCCTGGTTGGGCATAAGTCGCCATACACGACACAGCCTACAAACAAAAAAGCAAACAAATAACAGTATCTAAATAACAAGGACAAGGGTTGAAAAAATAACAAAACCAAGAAAACAAAGCAAGAAGAAGGCATGCTCACTTCCCCCAGGCGAAGGAACATGCAACGTACAAAACAAGTCAAATAAAGGGGAGGAGGCCGGCCTCCTCCAAAAAGTCATAAAGTCCACAAGTTAATGTGCACGAACCCCTCCCGAGTACAAGGGGCAAGCGGTAGCGACCCTGCTCGTCCAGGTACCGGGACAGGTAACGTGCGCGAAGATCGCCCAGACTGGGACATTCAATAAGAATGTGCCGAACAGTCTGGGGGACAACGCAGTCTTCACAGTAGGGCGCAGGCGAGCGACCATGAAATGGTGGTGCGTCCCGCAAGTGTGTCCAATTCGGAGACGACACATAGCAACCTGAAACCGAGCTCCCCGGGAACAGATGACATCTCTGCTTCCTCCAACCGCTTAGGAGATTAAGGGAAAGAATTCCTTTGATCCTACAGCCTGTGATGTAGGACCCCGCTCAGCATTACGACAATTGAGTGGTGCCGCGCTTTCTGTGAGGCTGTCCTGAGGTACCAACAGGTTAGAGTGAACGAAAGCTGTTTTATGCTGGGGGAATTTTATAGCATCCCACCGGGGGCGAGCAGTCCATGCAGCAGCTTAAGAATATGACCACAAAACCGACGCCAAACTTTAAAGTTCCACAATCGAGGACACGGTTCCCCCTTTCTTAGAGAGCGAGGCGGATGAGGGTGTAAAGGAAAAAGACGAAAAACAACAAACACTATAATAGAGCACTCACAATGAGTACAAAATAGTAACAGCTAACATCTCCTAATGTTGGAGGAGGAGAGTGCATTACCTCCCCCCCCGTCTCCACTGGAAAAAGATATACTCTCCAGAAAAAGGTGCCACGTGTAGTGTTCCACTCACGACCTGTAGAACCCAGTGTCCATGCCCAGTAGTGTCAAACTAGATTGAGACTACCTAATCTCTATCTTTATAGATATTCCCATTTTACTCTTTTTTTTAACACTTCCTCTTTTGCCTCTTCTACTCTTATATTGGCTTCGATTGGGGTGGGGCAAATTTAACTTTCCTCCACTCTTTCCATCGTTCTATTCTTCTACTGCCTGTCAACACCTGTCTCCACCCCTTTCCAGGTTTCGCAATGGCAACCTTGCGACTCAGAGCTGGAAGATAGTGTGCCGTCTAGGTCGCAACTCCAAAATTTTGCCATTCCTGGCATGCCTGCAGTGCAATCTGTGGCTATAAAGTAGCCTCCAATACTAAGGAACAAAAGATATATAACACTTTCCGGAAAATACTGGTGTAAATTTGAAAATTACATCAAATATTCTTAGAACTTTACCACTGATTAGTATCTGATTTTAATTTCATAGAAAAGACGCTAAAAAAAGTTTATGAGCAAAGTACTGTGTATTTGAAGAGAGAACGATAAGTCGAAAACTAGAGAATGATAAACACAAAACAACATAGATAATTGGACAAAATGTTAATAAGAAGTATGTAAACCATTGTTTTAAATGACTTCAACAAACCTTCAGGAGAAGGAATTAACCCATTTCTCGTCGATGTTTGGTTTCTCTTTTAGGGATTTGATTTCGTTTCTTTCTTCTTCCGATATTCGGTAGAGAACTTCACTATTCTTTGATTTTCAAGCCCAAATCTTCTCGCCAAGTATCTTCCATAATGTTTTATATTCGGCTTAAATCAGTGTTCTGCGAAGGCTAGTTCATCAAATCGAATATTTGATTGCCCAAGAAAAGCTAAACTGTATTTAATGTGTTGTAGAAGCATTGTCCTGGACATTTTGCTGAAGCATATTTTTGTATACCATAAACTTTGATAGTCTAAGTAAACGGAGGAGTAAACAGACTCCAGTGTTTAAGAATATAATTTACATCATAACGCTGCTACATCTAAAGGTAACGGGTTATTTTTTTATATAGAGGAAAGTCCAAAAAGATTAGCATGTTTGTATTTCTAACACAATTTCTTGCATAACTTTTGAAAATAGCTCTGAAAAAACGAGGTTTTCAAAGTCAATGTACCAAAACCTATCGAGATCCACTACATATAGATAAAGGTTATGCAAATTTAAAATAAATAAAACAGAATTTATCAGCAGATAAGCAATTTAGAAGAAGTGGAAACAAATTTTTATTGGAATATAACGATTAAATATATAAGGGGAACTCATTGTGTAAGTAGTAATTAGTATTTAACATTGTTTGGACATCTGCAATAGAAAGAAAGGGTTTTCGAAATCCTTTGTGTGGGCGAGGAATTTGAGTGTCTTTCAAACATTTTAATTGAGATTTAGATCAAGGATCTGTGCACACCAGTTCATAACAGTGATGTGTTCGTCTCCCAGGAAGTTCCTTTCCAAATTAGTTGGGTTGTATTTTTTGTTCATTTAGTGTCCATTCATCGAATGCTTGTACGGCCATAACTCGTTGTATTTATATAATAGCCTTGTCGTAGAACAGGTTCGAGTTTAACCCTTTCTGCGTTTCTCAACCGAGAGAAATGAAGGCGGTGCGTGGAAGACTTATAATACAGACAGAGTGAAAATTGGTCGAATGCGACAGTGCCTAAATTTTGCTCGATAGAAATCCGGGATCATGTTATAAGTGGTGAACAACTCGGCTTTTAACGATGAGTAATCAATTGTTACCTCTGATGCGAGGGAGATAAAAATGCCTTTGAGTTGGGAGCTAATCACCGGAAATAATTGTGCTACGCCGCCCGTTTTCGATCTCCCAATGGTTCACTTCGAAGATCTTTTCGAAGTGGATGAGATATGACTGGAAGTCTTCGCCTTCTTTAAAGGCGGGGAGTTTTATGGTCGCAGACCGCGGTGCGTCTAGTGTAGAACTTGAGGAGTTTATGGAGCGTCTCGTTTCTAGCTCTGCTCAATTCCAGTTTGTGAGAGCGAATTCTCCTTCTTTCACCTAGTTCCTTTTCTCTTTCATCTCTGTCTCTTCTTTTGGCTCTTTCTTTTCTCTTTTTTTCATGGAGGTAAGCTATCAGATCCTTGCCACTGAGTCCGGGTGACTCACCTTGACTCTTAAAAATTTCAAACGACCTGATGCTGGTTTACGCGAAGAGCACAACAACAAGAATTAAATTAACGTATGACATTAAATATAGCCGAATTATTGATTTTTTTTTAAGCACGAACGGGAGTGCGAATTGAAAGGTCCAGGGAAGAAAGAATACGATTACAAAAATAATATTACTAATATACAAAGTAATATTCTTTTTACAAAGGTTAACAGGAGCTTTGAAGCAAGCTATACAACACATTAGACGTACACGAATCTTGGTTTCTTAAAGGGATGGGAGGACTTGGCGGGGAGGGTCAGCGTACACACGAACGAACAGTACTGACCGAGAGAGCACTCGAATTACCTTAAGCGTACACGAAGCCGACGATGGAAGCTTACAGTGGGGATGGGGGGATGGAGAGCACTTGCACCGGAGAGTTGCGCGGTGCTTTTACCTCGAAGGTTTAGTCTGAGTGAGTAATACTTGCCTTGGCACAAATTTCAAATAATAGTCTCTTGATAATGACTATTAAGGAATGAACTTGGATCTTGCCTTTGAGTTTAGAACAGCGGAGAGAGACTGGGCGTGCTGCGATCGAGGAGCAGGTAACAACGAGTACGGGGTAGACTCACGCGAAATAAACGAGAGTACACAGAGCTTGAAGGGTTCTGCGAGGAATTGTGCAGAGTCCAATGGCACGCAAATAGGGGTACGAACGGGCAAATGCAGACGGCAGCTACTGACATGGGTGGGTGGGGGTGGCAGGCGGTGGATAAGACCTTGCAACTCTGGCGTCGGATAATTTATAGTAGGGTCGAATGGGGTGTTTTCCCCTCTGCCCGAAGGGGAGGGTTCCAGGCTTCGATGCATAGGCAGACGAGGGTAGTCTCGCCTTATTGTCACGATTGCTGGAAAGTTTCTAATCCGGCGTGGCTAAACATTGTCCAATTCCCAATGGGACCTTCAATCTTTTCACAGCTTCCCGCGATGAAAAGCTTTCAGGACACCACGGCCTCTCGTGATTTCTCACTTTTATTAGCAAAGACAAAAAGTGTCGAAAATTGACCAGGTCTTTCTTCTCTCGCTCTCCCTCTCTCTGCTTGAAAGGCGCGGCTGCGCACATCTTTTTTTCTCTATCTCAACTCTCTGATCTCTGACAAGCCTAGAGATAAAAAAACAACAACTAAAAAGACAAGCTTTCGAAGGTCCTTCCTACCACTAAGCCCAATCTCTGCTGTGTCCAAATCTGGCAAAGAGCGCTGTCGAGATTGGGCGAGGATGGAGCGAATGCCTGCGGAAACTAAGGGAAGCACCAGATTCCTGGCATGTAGTCGGTGTGAGGAAAAGGGAAACGCTGGTCTGGTCGCCCAGTCCTAGCGGACTTTGTCGCACCCTAATTGGCGTGCACATTCAGCGCAATTTCTACATGTCCAGGAACCCAGCATAAGATAATCTCGACATCCACTCGTTTCGCCAAAACCGTGGCGTCACGGATATCGCAAACCATGGGATGCGGAGATACCAATGCCATGAGAACACCCCAGGCAATTTGTCAGTCGCTATATATCACAATCCGGTCTCCGAAACGAGCACGTTGCGTTATCTCCCGTAGAGAGTAGTGTATTGCAACCAGCTCAGCCGTGAATTCAGAAAAAGAGCCTGGAAGATCCCCACTGACTTCGAACAGAGGGGACACGGCGTAGAAACCGACCAGCTCATGGGACATGAAGCAATCCGTATACACGGGCACGGTTCCCGTGTGACCTGAAGTGTGCATAAAAAAGGTTGAACGCAGTACTCCCCGCGCTGTAGAAGCTTTGGGAGCAGAGGCGTGGCGACAAAGAGTCAAAGGTGGTACCCTCTAGGGTGAAGTCCTGGAAAACCGGCTCGAAAGCTATACCCATGGCTCAAATCCTAGCCCTAAACCCTTTGGGCTTAGTGCAATGCCTGGCGTCTCTCGGTGTCATAGGCCCAACGAAATCAGCTGCAAATGGCTATTGGTGACTGGGTAAGGCACCGGGCTCGTGCATACATGTGAAGAATGCACTCTGCCGACGAAGAGTGAGTTGCATCACCCCAGCATCGACAAGAAGACTCGCAATGCAGGAAGTGCGGAAGACCCTGATTTCCAGTGGAAGGCTGGTGTGGTGGATCGAGTTAACCTTCCGAAATACACGCTCAGCTGCGGATCCATAAAACTCGCATCAGTAGTCAAGCTTTGAACGGACAAATAATCGGTAGAAAAAGAAGAAAGTAGCCGTATTATCACCACAAGGGCTGAACATCACGGAACGAAGAATGTCCATGACATGGATACAAGAGACACCAAGGCTGTTCCTCTCAGGTGAGGTGTCAGTCAAATACAAGTCCAATGGAACGGTGCGAGTCCACCACTTTCATGCGCACCACATTGAGAAACAAGTCCTGGTCAGGTTAGAGCCGTGGATGGCGGCAGAAGTGCACCACCATAGTCTTGGCCAAGGAAAACCGAAGCCTGCCCGTTTCGGCTTAGCAAGAGAAGCGTTCAATGCCTATTGGAGTCTCGCTCTAGAGTTGGCATATGGGTTCCGCCAAACGAGATAGAAAGGTAATACACGAAGAGCGTAGTGAAAACATCTTACTGCAGCACTAAGATAATTTTGTTGATAATGAGGGCAAAGAGTGTGACAGTGAGAACACTTTCCTGCGGGGCACCCTCTTACTGCTCCAGTGGGGAGAAGAGGGTTCTCCCCACTCCTACGCGAAATCGACGATCAATCAAAAGATCAAATATAAAGATTGGTAGGCGTCCCCTCGCCTCCATCGCGTGCAGAGTCTCCATGATACTGTATGCGGTGTCATTGGCCTTCTCCAGATTGAACACACCATGGCGTAATGCTGTATGTGAAGGAAGACGTCGCAAATGGGATTTTCCCGTCAAAGCAGAGCATCCAATGTGGAGTGAAACTTGCGGGAGCCGCAGTGTGAAAAAGACATGGCCTCTGCTGTCCAGAAAAAAAGCTAATCTAACATTTACTATTTTTTTCCATAAACTTGCACAAGAAGGAGGTTATAGAGATTGGGCAGAAACTGGCCGGGGCAGAGTGATCACTCCCCGGTTTGCAAAAAGCGAGCACAGTAGCTATTCGCCAGGAATTTCGGAGGAACCCCTCTACCCAGATCCTGTTAAACAAATCGTATAAAAAGGCCATACCTCGCTTACCTAGGTGTCGACTCATGGCGTACGGGACATCGTCTGGATCAGGGACGGTATTTGCGCACGAAGTGCTAGCGGAACACAACTCACTCAGGGTAAACCTGTCGTTGAAGTTTTCTCCACCTCTGGAGGGCGACGTCTAGTCAGCGTCCCTCAGCAAGATTGCAGCCTGCAATGAATGCTGGCGGAGCAGCATCCCAGCTAGAGAATGCAGAGAAAGCTGTCGCGAAGGATTCCACCACGGACGCGGAGTCAGAGATTGCGGCCCAATTCAGGAGGTGATCCGGCGCTGTGTCCTGCGAGAATTTGCCCCGAATCCTTTTGACTCGCTTCCACACCACTTCTAGAGGGGTCTTCCCGTTAAGTGAAGACACGTATGCCTGCCAGGAAAATTGGCGGGCATGCTTTAAAATATATGGGAACCTTGCCTTAACTTGACGAAATTAGCAGGCATTGAAGTCATTCGGGCGTCGCTTATAGCGCAGGTTGGCATAACGCTTCTTGAGGGCCGTATCACACACGGCTGACCACCAAGAGAGCGGTTGGAGTTCAAAACGTGCATACTGTCTATGAATTGTACTTAGGCTCACGGCGATGAGATTGGCGGAAAAGAACTTAACGTTTTCTTCTACCGACCTAAACTCCTCGACTGAGAGAGAGAAATTAGTCATTTACCGTGATGCAGACCAGCGCACCCGTGCCAAACACCACCGGTGCTTGTGCTCGTGCAGTAGTGGCCTAAAAAATTATATTTGAATGGGAAAGTGGCCACAATCATCGAGTTCATCGACCAGCGGCCACTCAAAATTAAGCTGTTTATCCGGAGAGCACAAAGATAGGTTGATGCAGGAAAATGAAGTGGTTTTTGAGCAGTGATGCGTAAACTCATCCACATTTAAGTCACTTCTCTCCAGTCGCTCGACTATCTTGGCAAGGGCCTTATCACTCGGATTAATTGAATAGTTTCCAACGATGTGGAATTTGACGTTCAGCTCTCCGAGCAAGAGAAAGGGCTTCGTCAACAGTGACGCGACGCGGCGGAAGTCCGCCGCGTCGAAGTCCGCTAACGGGAGAATGTACTCGGATATAACACTATACCTCTTATCCAGATGCAGCTCCACAAATACTTCCTGGAAGGAGGTATCTAAAGGAAAGAGAAGATCGGATAAATCATGCTAGGTGTAAATTGCGCATCCTTCTGTCCGGCCTCTATCCCTTGGTGGTGAAGTCGCAAAACCCTTATACAACGGGAGGGTGGGCCATTGGCACAAACCCAGAATATTCTCCGACAGAAGATAAATAAGGGGAAACGGGACGAGACCAGCTTCCGCAGCTCTTCCTAGTTGGCCTTGAGTCCGCGGCAATTCCATTGAAGTAATATTCCATCCAAGCTTAACTCGGAGAAGATGTGGGGTTCCTCTTCGAAGAGAAGACCATCACAGGAATGGCGGTATGCTTCTCGGAGGCAGAACTCCGAGCGTTGTCGTTTTGATAATGCGATGAAGGCGCTGTCGCATTCGATGACTTATCGGGGGAGGTTATGCTCGCCAAGGGTGTCTTTTCCGCTCCCCGCCTGAAATCTAAGGAGGGGCCACTTCGGATGCGGGGATCCCTCCTTTGGAGGATCGACCGTCTCCTAGCCACTCAGCCTACAACTTTGTGTCAGCAAAGGAGCCAAAGCTCTTTTAGTACTGTCCTCCTTTCATACGGCAGTTTGAGGGAACCCGGAAGATGGCCTGACGACCAACTTCAGGGGTGCTGCCTCCTGTGAATCTAACGACTAGGTGGAGGCGCGCGGCTGTTTCGCCTTATAGGAAACCGTCAAGCTGGCTGGAGAAGTGGGAACTCTGTTTCTAGCTGGGGCTGGGTTTCAACCTTTTATGCCACTAGCTCTTTTAGGGGAGCGCCTAGGGTGGGCAAAGCCCACAGAAGTGTTCCAAATGGGTGCAGAGTCGGCGTGCTTGTAGACCTGGAGGGGCCAGACATAAGACGTTCCAGGCAGAGCCGGGCGCCCCAGAACGAAGTTTTTAGCCTTGCGAAATGAGTAACGATCCTATGCCTGAACGGTCAATATTTCCTTCTCAATGAGATAAGCACCACATTGCTTCGAAGAAGCGGGATGCCTTTCTCCGTAATTGACCCAATTGGCCACACACGATCTAGATTTATCGTGTGTGTCCTTGGAGCAACTTACACTGATTTCGAGTAATCCCGACTTTGCGCTTCTACGGAAGAGGAAATGGCACGAATGCCTTTACGCGGTAGCGATACCAACCGACTCAGGGAGCTTGTCACATTCGAACGTGACGAAACGTGTAGGGGTGGGTCTCGTGGCCCCTCCTTGTTTTCTCATCACACATCCAACCTTGACTGCTGGATGGTAGGCCATCTCTAAGGTGATGTCATCTATGGAGTAGTCCACGAGTTCCTGCGCATAAACTAATTTCACGAAGTTCATGGTAGAGTGCAGTTTCCGAAGGACACTAATTGTCGCCGCTTCAGAAGGATTTGACGCATTCGCCAGAAGACTCCCGTCCGAGAAACGGGTCACCTTCGGCTTGCTACAAATAAGGCTATCCAATTCTCTCCTCTGATGGATGATGTTGCCCTTAGCCAACATGTTTAAATCAGTGGAATGAATAACAAGTAAGCGTTTGAAGCAAGCGGGCTCGAAAACGCCAGATAGACTGGCCTCGGCAAGAGCCTTCTCTGAGAAGGAGAAGGTCTTGGCTCTCACAGGGGCAGCAGCTACGGGAAGAGATCCTTTATTTTCTTTTGAGGCCTCGGAGGCCCGAGCCTTATGAAGAGAAGCTTGAAAAGGGGTGGACACGGCTTCTGTGCTTGACACAGAACCTGTGTTTGCCTTCCGTGAATCTCACGACTCAGTGTCGGTGTGTGGCCATTTCACCTTGCGGCAAACGGTCAGATGAGGAGAGTGGGGATTTAGATTTAGCCGAGACTGGGTGTGAAACAATTTGTGCCACTAGTTATACTCGTGTTGATGACTGGGTGGGCAGAACGAGCAGAAGTTTTCGAATGGTTGCAGAAGCGATTGTGCTCGTATTCTTAGATGGGAAAGAGACATATCGCTTTTTTTAATATTGAAGCGTAAGGCGTCCTATGTATCGCTGCGCGCGCATCGATCAAGTCCTTAACCTAGTAAAATGAGAAAAGATTACTAGCTTAAACGACCAGGATTTCCTTCTCAAGGAGATACACGACACAATGCTTCGAGAAAGCAGGGTGCGGCTTTCCGCAATTTGCCATACACGATAAGGAATTATCATGTACCACATTGAACCAGTTACAAAGACTTTGGGTAAACCAGAAATTGCACGTTTACAGGAGGGATTCGTATGCCCGCAGCGGTGCCCTTAGTATCACCTCTGCGAATTGATACAAATGCCTTCACGTAGTAATGATAGCAACATTTTCACATCGGCTCAGGGAGCTTTTCATGATCAAACGAAACGAACATTGTTAATGTTGGTCTCGTGAATACTCTTTCCTATTTTTCCCACAAGCTCTACCATGACTGCCGCTTTTTGTGCCAGCTCTGTTGTTTTCTTCTAAAGAATATTCCACGAATTTTCTCACATATCTCACTCTTTTCGCAAAATTCATTGGAGAATTCATGGGCCATCTTTGGCTTTTTGCCAATTTTGGTTGCTTTGTGCAAATTTGCAATCAGTGGAGTGAATAACTAAAAAGCGTTCGAAGCCAGTGTGCTCAAAACCCCAAGTAATCTTTAAATATGGTCTGCCGCGTAATCATGGCTCCGCTCATCGCACTTATGAATTTGAACTTGGCAAGGGCCTCCCCGCCCGAGGGCGCCTAGACGCCTAAAGTGTCGGTCTTGGCCTGGTCCTTTGCTGAACCTGCAGCAGGCCCATCCTCCCCTAGAACCTTCGCGAGGGTAGAGCAAATCCCTTGTCACCTTTGATTTATTCTTCTTATGTTTTCCTTTTGATAGAGAGGAGTGAAAGGGCGTGAAAATACTTCTACCCTCCATGAGATGGTGTCCAAGGCTGGAGGAACCTGCACCAGGTAGATCTTTCTTAGAGATGAAGAAGATTTTGGTCGTCAAAGTGGCACCAGAGGGATATGAGGTGCATTCTTTCTTTGTTATTTCTCTGGGAACTGTTTCACCTGAGGAGGGCTTTGGACATGAGAAGCCTCAGGTTTGGTATCCCTGAGAAAGCACAGAGGTGGAGCTTCTTTGGGGTGGCTACGATGATTCCAAAGGAAAACTTCTTTGCAGCATTCATAAGGTAAAAGGGAAGCCCCTCCACTTTTATGAGTGGTTCGTTTTTTTAGCTTCCAGTCAGCCCCAACACCAAGGTCTGGCAAGGATTGAGAGAGATGGACGTATGTGCGATTATTTTTCGAAATCATATGAAAACTATCTAACGCACAAAAATTCCCAACACACATGAGCACTAAAAATAAAAAGGTGGTTGGTGGCTTTTAACCCTAGTCCAACCCTTCCAGCCTATCGCATCTCGGGTTTGGGGGCTTTTCAGGGGTCTTTCCTGAGTGTTTTGACGATGGTGCTTGCAACCTAGGACAGCGACGCACATCGACCTGAAGTTATGCAGTGGCCGGTCCTTGCCAAAGGCTACAGCTTTCAACTAAGAATCCAAAAGGGCTGGGCGACAGGTGGCATATCCTTAATAAGACATAATAATCCTTGACATGATGGCCAGGCTCTGAAGATCTATTATGGCATATCCAGAAACGGGACCGAAGACTTTTGGTTTGCCATAACGACAGTAAAGACCGCCCATTACAAATGCTACAGCTTTCAGCTCCCGATAACGTCTGCAGAGAGTTGATCATCCCATTACACATAAGAAAGTTGTTTTTAAAGCAAAACCGTTGTTCTTATTATTTGCGTCCCGAAGCCCAGATCCCTTCAATCACTGGTCTCAAGCAAGTTGCAAGAGTTAAAAGGCGTTGTTTATGTAAGTTTTAAAGCCTCTCTTATGACACCACATGAGATAGCTGGTAAGATGTTTAAGCATAGAAAGATGGTTCAGTGGAACAGTTCAAGACAAAAAGGTATGCTGAAAGGGAGCGAAAAGGATACACACCAATTTTCTCAGGCCAAATCAAAGAGTTCAATTCAACCCAGTGACGGAGCGTCTCTAATTTTCACACGGTTAAGTGAAAACAGTTCATCTTGGTACCAAGTGCAGGCAATCAAATGGTTAATGAGCAATTCGTAGATTAAAAAAATAGTGTTGAGAGGATATGATAGGCAAACGCAGCAACAAATTTCCCAGGTCCCATCATAGATTACAAGTCAACCCAGTGACAATACTTCGTTAATTTTCTCTTAGTCCTAGAGGACACGAGCCTCATCTAGGTAACAATTATAACACGCAACACAGGTTACACCCCCGCGTTAGAGTAAAATATACCTCCCATACAGGTGTAGCTGAACTTCCCGGCCCTTATCCCGTCCCAAACGCTTATACCCCAGGATGGAAGGAAATGATCACAGATAGTTAAATATGAACAAGATGAGAATATGTTCCGTAGCCTCTCCTAGTTGGCTTGGAGTCAGCTTCAATTCCATTAAAGGAATATCCCATACAGGTTAGGTTCGGTGCAGATGCTAAGGGCCCTCTCCAATATGAAAACCCTAACAGTAATGGCCGTTTGCTTCCCTGAGGAACAACTCCAGAGCTGTTTGCCGTTGATGGCGCCTTCGTTTTCGAGGACTTACTTGGAAAGGCTAGGCGTGCAACATGAGTCTTTTCCTCCCTCTTTTTGACTCCAAATTAGCTCCTTGGCCATCTGCCTTCCAACAGAAATGAGAGTGGGTAGGCCTGATGGCCCATAACAAGGTAAAAAAACGTATCTTCCAAATAGTACGGGGAACGGTTCAACAGGCCCCACCATCACTTGCCCCTCTAATGGGGTTCATCCTATAGATCCGCTCCAATCGGGATTAGTGAATTTGGTTTCACAAGGTCTGTGCTTTCGTTACAGGTGCCTGTAAATGAAAAGGAGGGGGAGGAGCTGAGGCATAAATTGGTCGTTCAAAAATGACTTTACTAATGGATTGATGGGAAACCGCTTCACCTGTAGAAAGAGAAGAGTAAAGAATCCCTTCTTCGCAAGAAGAAGGTTGATTTAGTCTTTATAAAGCATGGAGGGTACCTACAATACAGAGGTGGAGCTGTCCGAAGATGAGGCTGAAGATCGCAAAGGAGAAACCCCTCATTCGCAGACAAATGGGTGAAAGAAGAGCTATCTAATGGCCAAAATAATCCCGTCCAGTTCTTCGCGCACCTATCAAAAAGGTCAAGCGAGACTTCATTAATAGAAAGGTAATAAGAAGTTTTGAGACTGCCTGTATCAGAAAAAAATCCTTTGACCAATGAAGAGAAAAGAAGTTGGTTGTCTATATCTCGCTTCCAGCCGCACCCGTCAATCCTACCTCGGGTTGTGAGAGTTTTAACCCATAGGTACGCTAAGAGTGATGTTTACATCTGAGATAAGAACTACACCAACCATAAATTGCCCGGTATACGGTCGTTCTCTAAAGGTTGAAACTCTCAACTCAACAGTCAGAGAGGCAGTGCGGCACTCTTTTAATTACTACGTCGTACTAATCATTGCAGAAACGGCCATGATCCGAAAATCTTTTGTGGCTTAGCCAGCGATGGTATTCAAAGAATTTTAGTTGATCTGGCACCAACGAAGCAGTATAGCCCATCGGTATGATTACTAGAACTATTCACCTGAGAACAGCCACAGGGAGGAGCCAAGGCCGTTAAGTGCAGCAAAAGGGTCATTGGGGCTAAATACTCTAACTATTAATCGTGCCATAACGCCATGAACCTTGTATCTCTTACATCCTGAGGACGGTTATAGAGGTTACAAAGCTTATCTTCTGACACGGCATGATGTAGCTGGTCAGGTCCTCAAAGATAGAGAAGATTGTAGAAAAAGCGGTGCATGGGGAGAAAAGTTGAATGCACCAGCTTCCGCAGTCTCCGTCGAAGAGTTCAATTGCCCCCAGTGAGCGGGACATCTCCTATCCTCACTCGGAATGGGAGGATGTGCTGATCCTCCAGCTAGCAGGTGTATCAGTGTAAACATAGTACCACCACCTGCAATGTGGTCATTTATAAGATGTGATATACACCCAAGGATAAAAATGGCCTAGGTAAAGCGTAGATAAAAAGAAAAGAAGAATCTTGATAATTGATAATATTTTTCCATCATTTGTAAAATGTCAACCTTAAAATAAAGTCTGAGACAAAGGGAGTTTTTATTAATACAAGAAACATAAAAACATTTGCATCGCCAAATTTTAGTGCAAAAGAAATTCAGGAAGTTTAAAGCAAGTATAAGTGTATGGAAGACAGTCGGAGAAGCTGAAAGCAACCTTCCATAGTGGGGTCGTTAAATTGTAGACATGTCTTTTGAAACAGTATAAAAATTCTAAGTTTATTTGTTTTGTAGATGGATACTGGGTAATTCTTACTTATGAGCGCCTCTGTTCTTAGTACGAGCTGCCTCATTGTGGTTTATACCAGCCATCTCACCAGCCTGTAGTTTCAGAAAGTTTTAATGAGGACAACTTACTCTATTGTTTAGCATATCTACCCGTTTTTGCTATTCAATATATTAAGCAAAATCCTTTAATAATGCCCACGTTGGTTGCACTACCTTCCCTTTTTCTCCTCAATTAATAAAATATCCTCAGCGAGTATGAAAAAGTTTTAAATTTCTTCGAGCAATTTATATAAAGAGACTAACCCCGCTATCTCATGGAATCCCTTTTCATTCACAAATACGTGTTACATCATATGATGAATGCAAGAAGCAAATAGTCACCTAATTAATTACACTGTCCAACATTGATTTTGCTACAGAAATGAGAAAGTAGTTTTCTATTGTAGTTTTTTGCGCAGATTACGAAAATGACTTTCATTTTTCATGAAATAACTTCAGTTTTTGTAATCTGCACATTAATTTTTTATTAATATTAGATTATTCCGTATATAGAGGTATGAAATATTTGATATTATTTTTATTTTATTTGGGAAAAAGTACCCAGATAAGTGGAAACAAAAAGCTTATTCATCGGAAGAAATAAATAAGTCCTTTTAATACATTTCAGAGCGTGGTATTATAAAAATATATTTAAAAAATAATGAAGATTTAAGATTTTTTCAAAATTGCTGAAATCTATTAAATCATCATATATTTTTAGAATATTTAGGCTTCTTTTTATGTACAGCCTCTTGTCTGTCTCTGTGAAGGGTCCAGCAGAATTAAGCAAGCATTGCAGGACTCCATTCTCCTTCATAACGATTTTCTATAGTAGCAATATCTTGGTGAAATCTTTCACCATGCTCATTGCTGACGTTTGCTGGGTTCTCTGGAGAGAAAGACAGATGGGAATGCAAAAAATGCAACTTTAGTGACATACTACATCCCAACTCATCATAAGACCTAATTAAATTCTGAACAAGAATAGGGTAATTTTCTGATTTGTGCATTCCAAGGAGACCATTACATACTCCTTTGAAACTATGCTAGGCCTCAAATTCTGGCTTTCTCAAGATTTGCCTCAAACTTACTATCTACAATAAGTTGTCGAATCTGAAGCCCAATAAGGATTCCTTCTTTAATTTTAGCATCACTTATCTTAGGAAATCTTGTTTTTAAATATAAGAAGGATGGATGGTGATGCTTTAAGGCTTTCACAAATTGTTTCATCAAACCTAATTTTATGTGAAGTGGTGGCAGAATTATGTTTTCCTTAGGAACCAATGGTTTACGTATGACATTATGACAACCTACTTTTGTCTCTTCTCTTAAAGGCCATTCTGAGCGTATGCAATGTTCACCTCGATCTCTACTGTCCTACTGGCACAAAGAACACATGAATTTTGTGTAGCCTGACTGCAAACCATTTAAAATAGCTACTACCTTAAGGTCAACATAAATCAACCATTTATGTTCACTGTATTTAATGTTTTTTCAAATGAAATCTAAATTCTCATAAGTTTCTTTCAAAACAACAGAGTTAGCTACTGGTATCGATGGTAGATTATTTCCATTATGCAGAAACATAGCTTTACTACTATATAAAGAAGCGTCAATGAAAGGAACGTGGAATATTATTACAGTAGCATAATTTGTTGGCAAATGAAAATTTGTCTTTTAAATTGTTTGATCGAATGCGAAACTTAGTAATTTGAATATCTTCTGCTACTAAATTTCTTTCTTTCAATCTCGAGCCCAGTAATTCATTCTGTTGTTTTGTTAAGTTTAGATCTCTTACAAGATCATCCAGATCAAGTTGTGAGAAAGGTTTTTGAATAGTATCAACAGTTTCAGGAACATAAATTTCAGTTTCTGGTTCACATGGTTCCATATCTGATTCATCAGAGTTAGACAAAACAATTTCTGCAGGTGGTTCAGGTACTGGAATGTCTTTTGAGTCAAGTATAGGCCGAATAGCAGATCTAAGGTTGGGATATGCCACAGCTGAAGCGCAATTCGTTGATTTACCTAGAAGTTTGGAAATTATATGCATAAAATATAATTTATAGTTATTTAATCGTACATATGTTGATGATTACAATAAAGTAGTTCTAAACTTAATTAATTCTATATTTTCAAAAAATAATATTACAGTATACTACTTCAAAATATAGGTACAGTGGAAAATAAACAATTACTTACTTTGTATGTCTACCAAACAGAAATAGCAGTCAGTGGCATGATCTTGGGGCTCTCGCCCTACCATTGGAACACAAAATTGAAGGCTTTTTATTTTTCCTTTAGGCCATTTTGATAAAGAATTAAAGCATGTCGTGCAGATGGTTTATCTCGGTCGCCAATTTTATATTCAAAATACAAATTATATAGTTTTTTCACTGGAAGAGAAATTTTTCTTTGTTTTTTTTAAATGTTACTGAACCACATATGTAGCAGAATTTATCTGGGCTATTTTTGCACTGTTTTCTTGGAATTTTAATTAAAATTTTATCTAGTTAAATAACCTAAAAATAAGAAATAAAAGAATGAAATTCGTTAAAATTTTCAAAATTTGACAAAAATAGTAATTGGTAACTTACAAAAAACTGGAGTCATTTCGATTAAAAATGACTTCTATTTTTTAAATCTATACATAAAACTACATTAAAAAATGTTATTCTAATCTTTTAGTCGACAAAAAGTTTAATTTTGTTAGACAGTGTTATAAAATTACCTTTATTCGTGAATTTAAAGAATGGAATAAGTTTTAAGCAAAGTAAGTCCATTATTAATGTTTTGTTCAATTTCTTTAGTAGCTTTTAAAACTGCGCCTCAAGTTGGCATAGAATGAATTTTTTCTAACTTTAGATTTTAGGGTCTTTTCGATCATGTTCTCTTGGGCTGATGTCCGTCGCATGACTTGATCTAGCTTGCCGTTTGATGCTGCTTTGATACTCACATTCGTTTGTCGTTTTTTGCAAAGGAGAAGGAACCTAATTTTTGACGGAAAACAATTTGATAACACTGGCTTTACTTCTTTTTTCAAAATAGCAATGTATTTTTCCATGTTGATATTGCAAACTATTCTAAACAACTCTTTCCTTCTATTATTCGTATGACTTCTTTAACCATAACAGAAAAGCAACCATGTTTCACCGTTGGTTGTAACTTATTTATGTCAAATTTATGACTGGGTGACCTCAAAACTCATGCCTCTCCACTGTTTGAAAACTGAGCAAACCTTTATTTGTCAGGAAAAGCATGACGGGCGAAAATTCTAAAGGTTTTTTGCTCAGGTATTCAGCCTACTCATTCCTCTTCATAATATCCAAGAGAATGCTGGTAACCAATTGCTGTTCTTGGGCTGATTCGGAATATTTTTCCCACTTTCGAAGTTTGATTCCAGAGAATCGGAGATCAGCACGAAGACATCTTTTCCGACGACAAGTCGCCACTTTAGTGATGTTTTACCCTACTCTTTAAGTTAAACGGTAATTTTGTTAACGGAGCAGAGTGGTATTCCAAGATCCATGTCTTTATATTGGGGACTGCTGCTCTCTCTTCTCTGAAAGACTACGGCGAATTATGCCTCTGCAGGCAGGAGAGCCACTTATAAAATATTATGGTTTACCACCACCCTATTGTCCTTGAAAATATGAAATTTTCCTGAAATTTAGTTTTCTCGGTATGTTAATAATTATATGTGATATAAAATTCAGAAAAGATGGAAACAATATACGTCATAATAATGACAAAAATCAGAATCAAATAATTTTATCCTAAACTTCAGGTGACTATTTACTTATTGTGTCTGTAAATATACGTATTAGGGACGTGCTGTGAGTAAATATAAAAAAATAGCCTAAGCTCTGTAATTAATTTTAACAATTACTGTACTAAGTTTTTCTGGTGAAAATTTAATTATAAAGCATGTCATATCCTAACCTGCATCCCACTGTAGAGAAAAATCCTTTCTCATCTCTGAATTTTTGGTCGTTTTTGTGCGACATGTTCCCAATTAATATGATATTTTTGAAAATCATCCCCTCAACAATTTTTGTCTTTTTGCTCGTCTTTTATCAAGTAGAGTCCAATCGGTAATTTTTCGGGTCCACATATGGTCTCGGAATCTTGCCAAACTGCTTGCCCAGCTCTATTTCATGTTAATTATAGCTTCCACTATATCTTGAAGTTTGGTTTCTCCAGTTATCCAACTTATCCCGATAATGAGCAGTTTGTGTTGTCTTTAAGATTTAGTGTAAGTTAGTAGGTCAGGTTCTAGGTTTCTGCTCTAAAGGTATTATTTGAGATTATGCATCTGAAGAGGATCCTTGCCCCTTCCAGATGCTTATCAGTCCGGGGTGATTCTATATTAGATTTCTTGATCTTTTCCTTGTGAAATTGTAGGATGTTGATCAAGATACATATATATACTTGACTACCATTTCAATTTTCTCGATGTCAACTATGATGTCTATCATGTCAACCTCTGCTTGATTTGTCACGTTTTTGTTTTCCAAGTTTTAATTTTAGGTGTATTTTTTTGCTTTCATGTTTACGTTCTTGAATGATTGTAGGAATCTCTTCTCAATATTTGAGTTAGGTATGAGTACAATATCATTTACGAATCTTAGGTGATTCAGGTAATCGATATTATTGCCTTTGTTTTTCCAGATTAGCTCCGGAAAGATTTCTTCTAGACAGAATATGAAGAATTTCGGAGATATACATAGTATCTCCTTTATTTAGAGCTTTCTGTAAATGGAAGATGTCTGAATCCTTATACAATCTTATGTAGGCTCTGTAATTCTGGTATACTTGTTCTATGATATTTATGTAAACCGGATCTATACCTTGATTATTCAAGGTCATTAGGATCGCTGGTAATAGCAGCATATTATTATTTAAACCAATTTGTAGCATTTATTTGATTTTATCCAACGAAATAAGTAACAGTTTTATAAATTTTTAAGTAATATTCTTACAAAATTAAGAGCATTGTATTTGATTTTAGAGAATTAAATTAATAGTATCGAATTTGGTTTTTCTAACGAAATTAATAGTAGTGTGCTTGGCTTTCGAAAGTAATTAATAGCAGTGTTTGAATTTTACAAACTAACAAAATTGCAGTTTATTTGATTTTGTAACCCAATTGCTCGCAGTGTTTAAAATTATTTAAAGTAATTAATAGCAGTTAGATTTTTTAAATTAAATTGCTTGATAGCAGTCTCTTCTAATTTTAAAATTAATTAATAGCAATAAGTTGTGACTTTAAATGATAATTATTAACAGTTCGTTTTATTTTCGCCTTAATTAATAGCAGTGGTTCATTTTTCAGCAGTAAATAATAACAGTTTTCATTTTTCAAGCGTAATGAATAGCACTATTTGATTTTCAAACGTAATTTATAGCACCCTTTTTTTTAGTTTTCCAACGAAATCAATAACATTCCCAAACGTAATTATTGCAGTGTTTAGTTTTACAACGAAATTAATACGTGTATTTGAAATTTTTATCAGTGTATTTTTAAAACGAAAATATATACTTGCTTTTCCAAACGTATTTAATAGCCGTGTATTTGATTTTTCAAACGTAAAAGCATTACTTGATTTTTTTAAACTAAACTACTGCCATTATGTGTTTCTATTTTGCACGTATTTAAACAAAAGCGTAACCGTCGAGCGAGAGCATTTTCGGCATAAAGTGAGAGAAAAGATGTTTAAGAGTGTAACGATGTTTTAAAAATTGCATCGGCCAATTGGTTTGCGAGCACTGTGTTAGTGGAGCACTCTCAGGGATCTCCTTTCATTTTTCAACGAAGGACAACCTCTCTTTTAAAGAGCAATAGGTGATTAAATTTATTCTCGAACTACACACTTCCTAATCTCGAAGGTACATGATAGCAATAATTTTTATCCCGCAAAAGTGAAGAGGAAGCACATCAATGCTCAGATAAACTAAACTGGATTCGCAATACTTTAAGGAATCGCAGGGAATAGTTGTTAAGGAAGCAGTCTCTCAGAAAACTTTACAGTCTTCGCCCTTGTCCTATATACTTGTATTGTGGAACATTAAAACTTCAAAGAATTCCGTGAATTAGTTTACATTTCAACGTCAATAGAGTCTCAATTTCCCATAAATAGATCGCCCTTACAAAGCCCATATATGCAGCGATGTAAAATAACAAAATATAGGTCATTGCTACTTTATTTAATATGAACGAGTCAAGTTCATATATATAATCAATACTAGAGTCATTTTCAAAGCGAGTCCAACATACAAGAGTATAATGGAAAAGAGAGCTTCCATACATATGTAATGTAGTCATGAAAAATGGTTAAAGTAATTTAAAAAGTACACCGAGCCATTTATTTCTAAAGTTATAATTTATATTTGTTCAGAATTACTAAGCAATTATGTTAGTGTTATTCTCATTAGCATCTTATACCTTGACGCTACAGTTCAAGCTTGAAGGCACCCAGAGCGCATACCTCCGCCGGATAAGAGAAATTTTACTACTTCGAGTTATTCAATTTAGCTCATCATACTGTGTCAGTAATTGCTACTCTAGTTAACTTTACATAATGTGGGAACGCTATTCCTACTAGCTGGAAAAATGGGGTAGTGCTGCTATAATTAATGTTACAGGGCCATGTATTCAAAATGAGTGACAATACCCTGTTAGAGCTAGTCTATCTTTCTCAAAACATATACACTGTAAAATGAATTAACTCACAATACTGTGGCAGAGGTAGTTTGGAAATTACTTTGCAGTAATTATTTGATTTCCTCACCTTACTGTTGCAGAGCTTTTCTAACTAGTAAAAATAGTTGTCGTAGAGTCAAGGTGCTTCATCCCCACCCATACCTTCCTCACATCCCTTTTCATCTCCTCTTCACAATCTAGATTTTTTTACGCCGTGTCCAAGGTGGAGCCGCCATGCCGATGGACTGCCAGGCCACCAGGCGGGAAGGGTGGTCTCATATGGCGGCGTCTGGCTCTGCCGGGCCTGTAAGTACCTCTTGCAGTGCGGACTACTGCGAGAGATGATAAGCTATTGCGTCCCGTGGCATAAATATGGTCACCATGCCCATGGATGAATCTTTAAAAAAACAAACCCCTTTAACTCCCCCTGAAACAACGACGGAGCCGCCCTCGGGCAGCTCCAGCCAAAAAATGGGGGTCCTCTCCCCCTGTGCTTGCGCAGGGAACCCTCCATGTTTCTCTAACCGGAGAGGAGGCTTACTCCTCTCCTTCGCATACGGGTGCAGGGGACTCCCCCTCACCCCTTTCTCTGGAGATGCTTTCAGGCACCTGCCTTTTTCCAGCGGCAGTCCCCACTTTTCTTTCCAAGGGACCTGCCAAGAAAGCTAACAGGCAGCCCATAGCCAGCCACTCCCCATTGAAGCAGCTCGGTAGGGCAAACCCCCTTTGGGGGAAGAAGGAAGCCAGGCCCCTTCAGTCGCTTCCCTCAAAAGACCTGCTGGCAAGAGTATTGAACCTTGCCGGGGTCAAGGCCTGTGCCTCCCCACACAAGACTGGTGACAATGCCAAGGGGACTGGCGATGTCCTGGTAGGGAAGGGCCAACTAGAGACCCCTCCTGTGATAAAAAATGGTCCTTGAGGAAACCCAGCGTCAGACGGTAGGGCCTTCCATGTGGGGTAATCTGTGCTAGGCGTCAAACCTCGAACCCGAATCTGCCCCTAGGCAAGGACCTCCTCAAACGGCTAGGCTTTCTGAGGCAGTACAAGTAAAGGAGGGATTTCCTCCGACAGGTGCCCCTATGACTACAAGGACCTTCTCCATTTCGCAGAAGGACCTGACTGAGGCCGGCCTATCTGGCCTGGGGGCTTCTGACGGCGGAGGTGAGAAGCGGGTTCATTTCCCGCCCTCCTCTCCAAAAAAGAAAAGGACGAAAAAGACCAAACCGACAAAGAAGACTAGGGGCTCCTCTCCATCCACGGGGGCTACAGGGACGGATGGGTCTGCTGCCACTTTGGCAAGCAACTAAGCCAAGATCGGCACATCCAGCCCCTCTGCCCACCCCCCCTGGTTGCGGAGCCCCCGACTAAGACGAAAAGTGCACAGGGCGGAGCCTCGGTGACATCGGGGCCCCTGATTCAGAGGTTCCCGGCGTTTTCAAGCCCGCTGGCTTCAAACGCTTCCTAGTTATTCGCTCCACTGATGGCACTATGTTGGCCAGGGGCAACATGATCCATCAGAGGAGAGGATTAGCTAGTGCAATTGGTAGAGAGCCGAAGGTGATCCGTTTCTCGGACGGGAGCCTTCTGGCGAATGCGGCGAATCCCGCCGAGGCGGCCAAGATAAGTGCTCTTCGGACACTTGCTGGCACCCCGGTGAGTGTGACGCCGCACTCTACCATGAACTTCGTGAAAGGAGTAGTTTATGTGAGGAAACTCGTTGACTACTCCATCGAGGACGTCACCTTAGAGCTGGTCCACCATGGGGCGGTTAAGGTTGAACGTGTGATGAGAAAACAAGGAGGGGCCACGAGACCCACCCATACACTATTCATCACCTTCGACTGTGACAAGCTCCCTGAGTCGGTGCGTGCTGGTTGGTACCGCTACCGCGTGAAGGCATTCGTGCCACTGCCGCGGCGGTGCTATTACTGTCACCACTTCGGCCATACGAATCGATCTTGTAGACGTGCAAAGTCGGGGTCACCCGAAGTCTCTGTAAATTGCTCCAAGGCCGCACACGATAAGTCTGAATCATGAGTAGCCAAGTGTGTCAATTGCGGAGAGCTGCACCCCGCTTATTCAAAGCAATGTGGTGCATATCTCCTCGAGAAAGAAATCCTGGCCGTTCAGGCCGAGAATCGAATCTCTTTCCGTGAGGCTAAGGACTTGGTCCTAGAGCGCCCGGCTCTGCCTGGGACGTCATGTGCTTCAATAGCTAGAAAGGCACCCTCTGATCCTGGCCCATCTAGATCAACGGCCACGGTTGTTTCCGCGCCCAAAGGAGCCCTTCTGCGGGCTCTACTCAAACCGGGCGCTCCACTGGTAAAGCTGACGGTAAAAAGGGTTACTACCCAGCTCCGGCTAAAACCAGGGCTATCCCCTCCTTCCCCAGCGTGACCGTTTCCCATAAGGCGAAACGGCCACGCGCCTCCACCGAGTCGTTAGACTCACTGCGGGCAACACCCCTAAAGTTGGTTGCCAGGCCATCTTCTGGGGTTCTTAAAGCTGTCCTCTGAAAGAAGGACAGCAAAAAAAAAGCTTCGGCTCCTTCGCCCACGGCTAGAGGTGGAGCGAGTGGCTTGGAGACGGTGGTTCCTCGAAAAGAGGGCCCCCCGCCTCCAAAGCCGCAACCTTCGCTAAGGTTTCGAGGCGGAGGCAGGAAAATTCTCGCATGGTGAGCCCAACCTCGCATAATAAGTCCTCGAAGGCGACAGCACCTTCAGCGCTTTGTCCAGCCAACAGCGCCCGGGGTTCTGCCTCCTGGAAGCGTAGGCTATTCCCGTGAGGGTATTCTTTTCGAGGAGGGCCCTGACGTCTCCTCTGAGTTAGGCCTGGAGGGCATATTCCTTCAATGGAATTGCCGTGGACTCCGGCCCAACTGGAAGGAGCTGCGGAGGCTCGTCTCGTCCCGTTTCCCGTTAGCTATCTTTTTGCTGGAGAACATGCTAGGCGCATTACCCCTGCCCTCTCTCATAAGGTATAAGGGTGTTGCGACCCCACCACCACGGGATGGCCGGGCTGGGGGATGCGCGGTTTGCACCCAGCATGATGTCTCCGTTCGTCGTTTTTCTTTAAATACCTCCTTTCAGGCAGTGGCTGTGCAGCTTCACCTGGATAGGAGGTATACTATCATTTCTGCGTACATTCCACCGTCAGCTGACTTCGACGCGGGGAACTCCCGCTGCGTCGTGGCACGGTTGCCGAGGCCCTTTCTCTTGCTTGTAGATCTATACGGCAGGCATCCTCTCTGGGGAGATTACTCAACAAAACCAAGGGGACAAGTCCTTGCTAATCTGATCGAAGAGCTTGAGATAGGTGTCCTTAAAGTGGATGAGTTTACGCATCACTTTCCAAGAACCGCTTCATTATCTTGCCTTGATCTATCTTTTTGCTCTTCGATGCACAGCCTGTTTTGATTGGAGGGTGGTCGATGAACCTCCATCGTAGTGAACACTTTCCTATTCCAGTATCATTTTCAGGGCAACTGCCGCCTGAGAGCCCACATCGGTGGTGCTTGGCGCGGGCGCGGTGGCCTACATTTCAGGAAATGACTGAATTCTCTATCTCAGTCGAGGAGTTTAGCTCTGTAGATGAGGCCGTTGAGTTCTTCCCCGGCAACCTCATCGCCTTAAGCCTGACTACTATTTCTAGGACGTCTGGCCGTTTTGCATGCCGACCACTCATATGGTGGTTGGCCGAGTGTGAGATGGCCCTCAAACAGAAGCCTTATGCCTACATGTGCTATAAGCGCCGCGCCGCCCGAACGATTTTACTGTCGCTGAATTTCGTCGGGCTAGGGCTAGGTTCCGGTATATTTCGAAGCACGCCTGCCGCTCTTCTTGGCGGGCATAAGTGTCTTCACTTAACGGGAAGATCCCTTTAGCAGAGGTGTGAAAGCGAGTCAAAAGGATTCGGGGCAAGTTCTCGCAGGACCCCCTTTACGTTCTCCAGGAGAATGGGACCGCAATCTCGGACCCCGCGTCCGTGGCGGAATCCTTAGCGCCTGCTTTTTTCGCATTCTCTAGCCGGGATGCTGCTCCACCAGCATTCAATGCACGTCGTGATGTCACGGAAGGCTACTGGCGAGACTCTACCTCCCGATGTGGAGACCCCTTTAACGACAGGTTTACTGTGAGTGAGTTGCGCTCCGCTTTTGCTTCGTGCGTGGTCACCGCCCATGGTCCAGCAATGTCCCGCACGCCATGCTTCGACACCTGGGTGAGCGAGTTATGGCCTTTCTGTTAGATTTGTTCAACAGGATCTGGGTGGAGGGTCTTCTCCCAGATTTCTGGCTAATAGCTACTGTGCATGCCTTTCACAAGCCGGGGAGAGATAAGTTTACTCCGACCGGTTTCCGCCCAATCTCTCTAACCTCTTCCGTGTGCAATTTGATGGAGAAATAAGTAAATGTTAGACTAGCCTTTTTCCTGGACAGCGGAGGCCATCTGTCTTCTGCACAATACGGCTTCCGCAAGTTCCACTCCACGTCGGATGATCTGCTCCGACTGGAAAAAACCGTCTGCGGGGGAGCCCTCTCCGTCCAAAGGAGCAGAAATAGGGTGTCCCGCAGGGAAGTGTCCTCAGTGTCACACTCTTTGCCCTGAGCATCAACGGCATCCCCTTGGTGCTGCTGGAAGATATTCTTGCTACGCTCTACGTGGACGACCTTTCGATCTCTTTTGGCGCGGCCCAGATGCCAACTCTGGATCGTCGACTCCAACAGTCATTGAAGCACGTCTCTCGCTATGCCGACGCGCACAGTTTCGGTTTTCTTTGGCCAAGACTAAGGTGGTGCACTTCTGCGGCCATCCACGGCTCCACCTTGATCCAGATTTGTTTCTTAATGGGGTGCGCCTGGATAGGGTGGAATCGGACCGTTTCCTTAGTCTTGTATTCGACCTAAGCCTCACCTGGGAGGCTCATATTCGAAGCCTTAGGGTCTTTTGTACCCGCGCCATAGATATTCTCCGTTCCGTGACGTTTAGCGCTTTGGGCGCTGATAGGGCTACTGCCTTACTTTTTTATCGATCCTTTGTTCGTTCGAAGCTCGACTACGGATGCGAGTTTTATGCATCCGCAGCCGAGCGTTTATTGCGGAAGGTGGATTCAATCCACGACATCGGCCTCCGCCTTGCGACCGGTGCCTTCCGCACTTTCCCCATTGAGAGCCTGTTGGTCGATGCTGGGAAGATGTCACTCGCTCTACGCTGCGTGCAGTGCATTACTCGCCTGTACGCGTGAGCCCGACGCCTCCCTCAGTCGCCAACAGATCTCAATGCATCCGCAGCTGATCTCGACGGCGTCTATGCCATCTTAATCTTACCTCCCCCCTCCCTCGGGTCGGAAGATCACATTGTAGGTTAACCGTGAACAGCTTTTATGGCTCCCGCCGCTGGTTGCCCGTCTGGACCGCTGATCCTTGCCTTTGACACCTCACTGCAAGGAGACGCTCGGGTTGTCACGCCCGATAACGAAGGTTAAATAAGGTCTCAATCTTTCTTCCTGTTTTGAAGAACTCCAGGTATATATGCACCCGCTCCAGGCTGACAAACAGATTTGGTTAGACATGACTTCCCCGAAAGGATTTCAATTTAACAAGCTCTCTCCCAAGAAGTGTGAGTGACGGTCGCAAACCATGGAAGAGCTGGAGTTCACACCTGTATCTTTGGGTAGGGGAGAAGAGTTTTGTGAGGCAACGTCATTCTTTCTCATCCGCCTTCGGATCAAGGATTGGAGAAGCCGTCCTGTGAAGTTTTTTTGGTGACCTCTTAAGGACAAGAGGCCCGTTAGCTCGCTCAAGCCGAGTGTGGACAAGTCATCTTCCCCCACCACCTTTCTTAGTTCGTTCGGTGACCCCTGAGGACAAGAGACTCGCATCTCGCAAAGACAAGTCGAGAAACTTAGCCCTACACGCTGCAGGTTCGTGGCTACCCTCGTGAGTAATCAAGGTCACCAAGACCTCCCCCAAGTTTTTCCCCGCTTTACTCTCATGTTTCAAAGGAAGAAAATCACTCCTTACCCTCAATCTCCCATTATATCCATTCCCTAACAACGGTTATCTAATTAGTATTCGGAGCTTAAGTCCGTCTTTTTTATGTACTCATATATATAAATATATATATCCATATTTATTGCTGTCCCTTTTTTTATTTTAGTCTGTATTAAAATCTATTCTTTTCATTGTGTTTGTTATATTCCTTGGTCACGCAGCTGACGCTATCTATTCAAATCACACTCTTAGAACAATAATAGTTGTCGCCTTGCTTGGCGTACTTTAGAGCCAGTGTGCGCATATTCACGTACACTTGGCCATACCTCGACAAACAATAATAGTCTAAAGTTATCTGGTCAGATGAAAGTATTATCAGGTAAGTACGAAACACCATGGTATTGTTGTTTCCTACGTAATATATGTAATACTATTTAAATATACTTTGTAAGAAAATATTTCAAGTATGTAACTGTAATTGCCGAATTTCCTTTCTGTGACTACCTTTGTGAAACGAAGAGATAAAGAGGCATTTCGCCCTACTAATGCGTTACAAATTGTGAAGCTGGGAGTTAGTTCTATCATTGTATGGGGATGAATTTCTTTATTATAGCCAAGAGAGATATTTTTATGCGAGGGAAGAATGAACTCCACAAGTTATGCCACCATGTTTTCACATGATTTAGAGTAATCAATATAGAAATTTTATCCCCCAAAACCAAGAAATGAAGTTATATTTCAGCAGGACAATGCCACGACAGATCCCGGAAATAAATCAAATAGAACACTTGTGGGTAGTGCTTGGGTAAGCAATAAGAAGTATTGCTTACTGTATGAAAAATTACAAACTGAGTTGGGAAAATTAATTTCAGAAATGTGAAAATTCGATGAAATCCTTTACTGAATAATTATGGCTGTAATAAAAGCAATAAGGCGTCAAATAAGAAATAAACTAATTAAAAATAAATAAATATATAATATATATACTAAATTTATTTACTACCAATATATAATTACATAATATGAATGATTTCCTAGGGTGCTGTATATATTTGGTCATGGGTTATAATATTTCATTTATACATTTTATTTATATATATATATATATATATATATATATATATATATATATTTATTTATAGGATTAAATAGTGGTTGTCTTTGATACAGGGAAGGTCACATTTTCATTATTCTGCATATTTTTTAATTAGCCATCTCATTCAGAACACCTTGCAAACATTATTAATATTATTCTGAATGTATAATTTTTATTTCAAGAGTTTTCCTCTTTAAGTGTGTGTCTAAATAGGTATCTGAAAATGGTTAAAACATGTTAATTATAAAATAAATAAATATCTTCATATCACTATAAGAGCGTTGTGCAAAATGTTACTCTGCCATTTGTTCTATGAGGAAAATGTATTTGAATAATTGAGATCGACGATATGGTAAATGTTCATAATTAAGTTGGTAGTTATAAAATGTTTCCTGAAAGCAAAAGTACTATCTCAAACAAAGTCAAATTTGGGGTAATCATTAATGGTGACATCAAAAAAACTTCGCTTTAACAGTTATATAAAAAGGAAAAGAATAAACTATACGTGCAGACGTCACTCTTAATGTTTATGCCACATAATTGAAGAAAAATTAGTAGTGGTCATGTGGCATAGACAAATTATTAGAGATTTTCTGTGGAATATACAAATTTAAATCAATGTGATCTGAGATAGACATATTATTTAGAGAGTTTCTGTGACATAGGCAGATTTGAAGCAAGGTGATGTGGCATAGATAAATTTGAATTAAGGGCATGTGTAATAGAAAAATTTGAAACGAGGTCATGTGACATAGATAAATTAGTAGTAGGTCATATGAGTAATATTTCAATATCAGTGAGAGTCTATCACGCTTTATAAAGTCACAAATAATATTTTAACCTGATTCGGCAAGGCAAAATTTTTTGCACGACGCCATGTTGAAATGCTGTGACAAAGTTATGCTAACCCGCTTGCGGTTTTCAAGATTTGTTTGCGATTCTTTGCTTTTTCCACCCAACACAATGTCATTTTCATTTTGGAAACCGTGTGTCAAGGGTTTTCGCCGCTCGAGATATAACCCTTTTGTGTGAAGATAAATGGAAGTATATTAAATTATTTTCTGAACATAAACTTATACAGAAAGAGGTGCCCTGTCAGACTTCAAACGTGCAACAGTAAATTTACTATTAATATAAACGTTAATTTTCGTTTTAATGGAAACGATATTTACAGTGGTAATCAAAAAAGTGTCTAAATTGCGATACACGTTTCAATATCTACTTCTGTTGGGACATTTTTTTCGAAGGCACACCTTTCTCCTGAGACATTCAATCTTGTGGATTGTGTATTATGTTTACAACAAACTTACCTATACTCAATAATGCGAACAGGTAGAATTATCGACCAGAACACTAATGGACTAGTTTAAGGCGCTCGAAGAAAATCGGAGAGAGGAAAAAAGGTGGAAATAGACGAGGGAAATTCAGAAGGCGAAAGCAAAATAGAGAGCGTGTTACTCAAGGTGTGCGAGTCTTCAATGGGTTTGAACGTGAATCGAAAAAAACTTTTATGGTGCTGGTACCCAATAGAACTAGTAAAACTCGAGTTTAAATCTGATTTCAACAGAAGCGGGTTCAAACTCTGTTTAGCCGCATTTCGCCTTCGACCCCCCAAAAGAGCAAATTTATAAACTGCTCACAAAATGTACAAGTCGTAATTTAATGTCTAGAAACAAATATTACGCTAAAGTAAACAATGACCCAAATTAGTAACGAATTATGGTTGAATATATAAAGTAGTTGTGAGAATACGCGCCTTAGACTAATTACTCGTAGGCTCAAGCGCCAGGCACAAAATATAGATACTTGTCTTGGCCGTAGCAAGGGTTCTTCGCTTAGGCCAGTAGCCTCTACCTACTCTGCCGACCGGGGGGGGGGTTCTCTCAGAGATTTTTAGTTGTCAGATTTGGATCAATTCAAGATAGAGTAACGTCATTTCAAGTAAAGCACTTGGCCTAGAATCAATGTAAGGTAAAGCATCTAAAGTCGTTCAATTCAGGAATAGGCCCCTTGCGCAAATAAAAGGGCGGCTTTGACCTATATACCACTCACAAGTTATTTGGTAACGGAAAAGACAAAGGATTTCGTAAAAGTGAGGTATTCCAAGGTTTTCTCGACCCTAATATAACCTACAGTAGTGATCAAATTATTATGGATTTCTTGAAAATTCGTAACTTTTCTGGGAAAAGGTTATATAGTTATTTTTTTAACGAGTAATCAATTTATTTTCATAAATATGGAAAAAATATCCTTTCTTACATTGATCAATACTGGGTTTCACCTCTTTTAGCCGCTCTTAAGTGCTTTAACACGCTCTGGCGTGCCAGTGATTAAAGTTCTACAAAATTGATTGATTCTGTCAGAGTGAAACCAAACGTAGATAAGACGTTCTATGAGCTTTGCTTTGGTTGTTATGGAAACTTCCTGATTTCATTTTTTAGAATATACTATAAACTCTCAATAGGGTTAATGTCTAGAGAATTTCCAGGCTATTATAGCAGTTTTTCAGTACTTCAATATACTTATACTGGTTCATTATACTTTTACCAATCTTCAAGCGACTTGTCCCATCTACATAAATTACCCCACACACCATGATTTTCTGTGAATATTTTAGTATTTTTTAGACACTCTGGCATAAATTCCTCACCTGACCGCCTCCTTACTGTCTGCACACGGTTATCGAGTAATGCAATAGTTGACACGTCAGAAAACACAACCTGCAACAATATAAAACACTATAGCAGTACTGAAACGACCTATGATGGTACTAGCAGCAGTTGAACAGCTGTTTCATTCAGCATGAACGTGTAATTAGTAGGTAAATCAGAATGCACCTACTACTGAAGGTACAGTATGTTTTCTTATGCTTAATAAAGAAGATAACTTGTAAATGTACCACTATTATGTGTGCCCATTGCTAAGAATTCCAATCAGCAACCCGGCGACTTATTCCCAAGTGGGCAGTCGCCAGATAGGCTTCTAAAAAAAAAAAGAAAAAATCCAATCAGCATGAGCATTAGCCCCAGACCTGAAGTGCCGGTATCATGGTTTTGGTAAGCTTAAGCTTCTTTCTTTGACGGTAGACTTGTAAGTCACTGTCCAGTAACCTCCTATTTACTGTCATTCGAGAAAGACTAATGCTATCTGCTAAGAGTTCGCTTGCAATAATCATACAAGATATGCTTCTGTGCTTAATAGCAATTTGTTTTATTTTCTTGTCTGTTATTGGTATTGTTTTCCTCTTGCGACCATATTACTCAGCCCTTGCTAAATCCAAATTAAGACCGTTATATTTTTTCTTTATATTGCTTACTGTCTGAGAGGCGACTTGCAATTTTTTTGCAATATCTTTCTGTTATAGCGCACTATCCGTTAATAAAACTCTGATCTGTCCAATTTTCCGAGGACTCAAGTCACTGACTTCACCGATAGCTGTTCACTTACTTTTATCTATTACGTTGCAAGAAAAAAAATGTTTACTATTAGCCACAAGCAAGGAAAATACACACTAGCAGAATTACTAGGTCAAAAACAGCAAAAGAGACTATTTCGCACACCTCCACCCTGCGAAGTCTGAATTGAAACTGAGGTACGAGACTAACACTTGTGCAGCGGGCAAAACCGAATCGATGTTGCCTTCTTTTATTTCAACAGGGTTGGCTAGAAAATGAATCAAAACACACTAATATTTAGTCTTCACAAATATACAATAGTTATTTCACACTAATATGATAAGATAACCTTATTATTGACCCCTTAAATAGTTTTAAGTTACCTTTTACCAGAAAATTACCAAATTCAAGGAATCCATAATAATTTGATCGCTACTGTAACTTATATATACCTAACCTAACCTAGAATAGATTAGGTTTGTTTAGGTTATGTAAGTTAGGTTTGATTATGTTAGGATCAACTAAAAGGATTGAAGCATTGGAAAGCAGCTGGACCAGACAGATAAAAATGTGAATTCTTCAAAAACCTGAGGCAGAGTGAAACTTGTATCACAAAGCTGACAGAATGCTATAATAAATACTTAAAAGAAAACATTATCCCAGAGAGATGTAAAACATCAAATACAGTACTAATAATAAAGGTAACAAAGCCAACAGCTAGAGACATGAGACTAATTGCACTAACACCTATTTCATATAAAATATTCATGGCCATTATAATAGACAAAATAGAAAAACACATAAGACAGAACAATAAAGACAAAGAGTAACACTCAGGATTGACTTCAGGAATAAAAATAAAGGAGTTACAAGGAAAGAAAGTACCCTAGGAGACCTTACGGTCCATTCAAAGAGGGTACCTTTGGACTAGCAATCGAGCGGGCACATTACTGCTCAATTGTTATGCGTCCCTAAACGGCCACTTTTCAAGACTTTGTCTAGTCTTGACATGAACTGGTCAACAGATTCACTGTTGACAACTTCCACTGGAAGTGCGTTCCACTTACCGCAGATACTGTAGGTGAAAAAAATTCCACACAGATTGCGGTTGTAACGCTTCAGTTCAAGTTTGAAGCCGTGATTGCGCGTTCTGTTCTCACTCAGTGTGAAAATATCCCGGTAGTCAACATTGTCGAACCCTCGAAGTATTTTGAAAACTTCGATGAGCTGACCACGCAATCTACGGGTTTCCAGCGAGAACAGATCTTTACCCTTAGTCTATCCTCATAACTTTTATGTCGGATAGAGGGAATCAGCTTGGTTGCCCTGGCTTGTACGCGTTCCAATCTCGCGATGTCCTTTCGCAATTAAGGACTCCAAAATTGTACGGCATACTCCAGGTGCAGGCGGACAAGTGAGTTGTACAGGCACAGTACAATCTCCTGGTTCCGATAACCAAACTGGCGCTTAATATAGCCTAGCATCCTTTGGGCCTTTTTCTCCGCCTTAATGCACTGTTTCGAGAACTTTAGGTCACTAGTGATTGTTACACCCAAGTCTTTCTCAGTGTCACTCGTTTCAAGAGCAGTGCCCTTAAGAATATACTGAGATTGGGGGTTTCTGTGGCCGATATGCATCACTTTGCATTTGTTCACGTTAAAAGGCATTTGCCACGTGTCCGACCACTCCCCAATCTTCCTAAGATCTTCCTGCAGGCGAGCAGTATTTCCATCCTTTGAAACGTTCATACCAAGCTTGGTATCGTCGGCAAATTTGGAAATCTTTGCGAACATGACACCGTCCATGTCGTTGACGTAGATGATGAATAGTAGTGCTCCCAGGACAGAACCCTGAGGCACCCCACTAGTAACGGGCACCCACTCAGAAGACTGTCCATTCACCACCACCCGTTGCCGTCTGCCACTCAGCCAGTTCTCTATCCAGCCTGCTACTTTTCCGTCTCTGCCCAGCACTCGCACTTTCCGGAGAAGGCGGCGGTGTGGTACCTTATCAAAGGCTTTCTGAAAGTCTAGGTAGACCACATCCACCGCCTTGTCCCGATCGTGCTCTCTGAAAACGAAGTGGAAGAATTCCACAAGGTTCGTCAGGCATGACCGTTGCCGTTGCCGTTGCCACTGCATAGAAATCAGTTATAAGGAAAAACCAACGTTAATAGTAACGGCTATTAATTCCTCAAAACCTTATGACTTAGTGAAAAGAGAAAAAATAACAGAGACAATGAAAAAATAGATAAACAGGTTCTAGCTAGGATAGCAAAAATATATCAAGATAACCAAACAACAATAAAACTAATTCAGGAAATAAAAAAAAAAATCACAATAACAAGCGGTATACGACAACAGTGCATAGCATCAACATTTTTCAAACGAATTACATATTAAGTAATAGAAAAATTGTAAAATTCTAATTTAACACGATATTCTTTGCGTATGATGGACTACAAATATCTAGATTAATAAAGGAGTTGAGGGAAGGAATACAAGAACTAAAACAAATAAGCCAAGAGTGAGGACTAGACATAAACAAATAAAAGCAAAGTATTAATATTCAACATGAAAGATAAACCAACACATATAGAAAACATAGAAGGAGTAAACGTTCTAAAGTACTTGGGAATAACCATAACAGACAGTAGATACTGCTACAAGGAGCACCAAATACATGATAAAGAAAGCTCAGAAACTATAAAATAATATAAAAAAGCTGCAACAAACTATTGGTTGGCCAAACCTATTGGGGATGCATTGCACTCCCTAGCATATTATACGGAATAAATATAATAAACATAAACAGAGCAGAAATAAAACAACTACAAATAATAGAAAAGTCAGTATACAGGACAATGCTAGGAGCAACAAAAACAAGTATTATCAGCTTCTTGAGAGGAGAAATAAGAGCATCACTAATGACATCAAATATTATGAGTGGAAAACTAAAATATATAAATAGCCTAATGGAAGGAACAGCAAATCAAATAACAAGGGAAATATTACACATAAGGAGAGAAGATAGAAAAACAAATGAATGAGAGAATGCAAAGAATACCTAAAAGAACTAAATATAAATATAGAAGTATTAGATTAATAGAAAACGGAGGAAAATGGAATTTATGATTCGGACACAAAAAAATGAAAAGAAGATTTGGAGAAGAAAACCAGTGTAAAAATATACATATAATAAATGGAGAACTACACTAAGACAAGGAAATTAATTTTACGACTATATACCGGCATCATACACACTTTCCAGATGTGAAACAAATACATTAAAGCTAAATGATAGAAAAACATTAGAAAACGGAATGACAAAGTGCCCATTTAATGAAGCAGAAAAAGAAGATTTTGAACACATCATCCTAGACTGTAGTAAATATCAGGAAGAAACAACAATACAAAGAAAGCAAAGAAGAATTATTGGGAGAATTACTTTTCTTGGAAGAAAATGAGAAAAAAAAGAGATATAAAAATTTTGGAGTAAAAAACAAAATGCATAAAATAACACCAGAACCAGCCCAAGTGAAAGACAAACAAATAAAAAAAAATAGTGAAATACATGGATGTGGCGTTGCAAAGCCAAAACCTCCGACAGTTATCGCATCGCATTTTGAATACAATTCTTATAATTAGGATTTACAACAGGTATCGACAGTAATCACGAGAATAGTAAGTATTCGGGAATGTCAATATCCTTTTTACACTTTACATATTAAATGATCTCATGGAATAACCTGTTTTAACCGCTAACCAGCAAATATATCAGTTATAATCTGGTTGTTTTATAAATGTAATTATTATCACGAGCAATGATCACCTCTAGAATATCCACTCCAGCAACATTCAATTGTACAATCTCCACCCTAAACCCATCTTGGGGGGGGGGGCTGAATTTTATGAATAAATAAAAAAAACGTGACTATTTGGTTACAATGCCAAACGCAATTCCTCGTAGATATCGGTTCACAAGTAGCTGTAGACTGGAAGCCATTGTGCTTAGAAGTTTGTGAATTTAGGCCATAAACCAACCCAAGTTAGATGGAAATGGTAGAAGATAGATGAAAGAAAATTTAGAAAATATAAATATAATAGAGGTAGGGAAGTTACGAGCACTTAGGCATTTAAGGGTATTAAACGAGTATTAAAAAATACTTTTTTTGTTTGTACTGAACCGTTCAGCAGTACGACAGTACATTTTGCCCGGTTCTCTAATTACTTGCGACAGGTGGAAGGCTTAAGATTCATTAAGTGATATTGGGTATACTCATTGAACAGTTAACCATTCTTTAAATTTCTTTGACTCTCAAAATGGGGCCCACACTAAGAATATTGAGAGAATGTGGAAAGATGAAAATCTTGGACACTGCGCTTAAGCAATCAGAAGGAACATTATAAAAAATAATTAAACTGATATTTATTTATTCATGACGTTCCACCTAATGAAAGGATGCATAGTTTTTAAAAGCTATCTCCAGTTATATAATCTAGGAAATTAAAAGTAAATGTCTTGCTTGATTAATTATAAAAAATTATATTTTGTAATGTAAGGTTAACTAAGGATAGCATATGATAGCTAAGAAAACCAGGTAATGGCTTCGCCACTCCACTCTACGGGGGGAGCTTGCGCTTCGCTACTAAGATTGAAATTTAAAATCTAAAAAAAAGCAACCATGGTTAAATTTTTATAAAGTTTCTGAACTTCGCCAATTATAATAATTTTCAAAGGGAACTCTAAACTAAATCTCGCCCCTTTCAAAATATCTTCATGTTTACCGCTTATACTACGAGTTAATTTTTTTAAAAATTCGGGTGGGTGGGGGTTGATCCTCCACATAAAATAGGGGAATGGGATGTTCAGGGCCCAAAAAGTTTATATATTTTCAAAAGATGGTAATTTGCAAATTGTAGGTTAGGTTATGTTAGCTCATGTTATTTTTTCGGGAATTATTTTTTATACTTTGTTAAAGTTCTTCCTTTTTGAACTTTTTTGGTCGTAAGGCAAAATGCGGCAAAATCGATGTTTACCCCAGATTTTGACCGAACAAAGCAAATAATGCTACAGTTATAAATATGTAATAAAATGTACAAAATAAGTAATTACGCTAAAGTAAAGGTAAAACTGAAGACCCATACCCCTTGAGCTTCCCCGCTCGCGTTCCCATAATATTTCGTCCATCTCTCAATATGTTTCCGCTCACTGTCTCATTAACTGTCGTTTTAATACTTGTTCCTGGGAGCGACCGTATTGAGCGGCGGTGTATGCGGGGGCGTAGCCGCCCCATATAGCAACACATAGTACGGCTCAAAATCGGCTTCCAGTAATCAAACATAATAGAACATTATGTAAAAGTGAAGTAGTAAAACGACACTTAATGAGACAAGTGAAACATATTGGAAAATGGACGAAATATTATGGGAACGCGATCGGGAAGGCTCACGGGGTATGGATTTTCAGGTTTACCAAAGTAAATAATATCCACCCTTTTTCCTGGGGGTTTCTATCTCTACCCACCCTATTTTTTTAATTAACTCAGAGTATATATATATAACTCGAAAATAAATATTAAAATATTGGAACATCACGAATGAACGTAGGGTGTATTCCCAAGTCATGAAGATTTTAATTATTAAAATATTAAATTATATTTAAGACATCAGCAAATTTAAAGAAAGCACAGAAATAGTTATTCAGATAGGTATGCTTGTTATTGTTTTTTATTCTTGTGACAAGTATCCAATAATAACAAAAATAAATATAAAGTAAAAACTTGTAATATATTTTTCTTTAACTATTTACTTCTCAACAATTTTTAACACAGTACTAACGCATTCGTATTTATTTGATTCGGCAGATAATCAATTCTCCCTTTTAAAAGATCAATATAGAAGATGCAAGGGCTTCAATATCTCATTCTCTGACCAGCAACTCAATATTCTATCTCAATCATTAAAATCCTATTTCATTTAAAAAATTAATTAAAACATTAAATATGACTTACGAACAATGAGAAAACTACCTTTATTCTTCTAGCAAATTAACAGAAATTTTTTTCAATCTTAATAAGTCATTTAGACAATAACACTGTTTTATCTACGGCCACTGATGGACCAAGACATTGATCCGGCGCACACCCACTCCTTTGCACGACAGAAAGCAAACTGAGTTTGCGAACAAAATCTTTTTAGATCTGCGTACCATGGGATAGTATAAGAACATGATTCCCTATTTTTTTAAGCTTCGTTCGATGCGGAAGGTAAGAAAATGGGTAACAAATGAAACATTTGATTTAAAATAAATTGGGTTTAAAATTTGTCTTTATTTTTGAATTGGCAATCCTTTTAGAAAGAAATGTCAGTTTTTAGGGAAATTTTTTTTTATTGATTAAATAAGAAAATGCATAGCGTGTCCCTCACTGGTGGGTAAAAACAGAATGGTGCAAGAGATTGATAAGATAGATAAGATTTATTAAGTAATGAAAATTCAAGAAGTACACTTTACATTAATCGGGTAATTAATTACCAAATACATAAAGAATTGCATAAAATGAGGATAGTTAATATAGGCAAAAGGGAAATTATGTGGAGAAGAGAAAGCTATGATTCGAAGTAGAAGTATTAAAGAGTCCAGGAGTCAGTGGAAATCAGGTATTTAGGTATTTTATAATAGCAATTCTAATATATACATATTTAAAGAATATGAAAAACTCACAAAATAGGGCGTGAGCAGAGCAATAAATTCAAAAACTCCCACAGAAAAATGAAGGACGGATTCCAAGAACTTTCGAATTTGTTCAGTTCATTCTTAAGGAATATAGAATTACTTAACAGAGGTGGTACTTATAAGAGACAGCTGAGTGGTGCCTTGCCCATGTACAGCGGAAGGACACAGAATAGAGAAATATTATCAGAGACGGGATTAAATACCACTTATGAAGGGTAAAGACATATAGATAAGGTCTACTTCCGGAAATTCCAACTGTGAGAAAAGAATGTAGACATTTAGGTCACAAAGCTTTGGATATATACATAAACATGTAATTATAAATGCATTGAAATAAACAAAAGAAACATAACTAATATAGTATACCAAAGGGCTAAGATTTAAAATATACAATTTTGTTACAATTAAGATTTAATTACAAGTTTCAGTTTAAAGAGACAGAGAGATATATTAAAATCAGGCAAGGAATTAATGAATGAGCATTTAACAATATTTTTAGAATAAAGTCATCAGATTTGTAAATAAATTTAGCCGAATCATAATTGATAGGGTGACTTTTTTCAGATAAATAGAAAAAGGAAGCACTATTACTTTCAACTCTTCTACTATTGATTTTTACTGGTTTGCCCAAAGTATTGCTTAGAGTAAACAGCACGATCGACAGAATAAACCCCCAAACTATTATTATTATTATTATGAATCAACATTTTGTACATGGTAGACTCATACTTGATTAATTAAGACCGAAGCATTTAAACTTTTCAAAAGGCGGCAATGCAAGGAAAAGGACTCAGAAAACCATAAACAAGGGAGTTCTTAAAATTGTATGCGGGAGGAATTTCAGTTCTTTAAAACGATTTTTCTGTCAAATCTAGGCATCCTGAAAGAAGTTTTTACGGTTTCAAAGATTGTTACCTATTTCAAAGATCTTAGAAATCTCAACATCGAAGAATTCCGTGCTGGTGACCCGCAGCCCCCGGAGAAACATTTAAATAAATACAGACCGTTTAACTTTATCATTATGACCTGAGTAAAAATGAATATAATAACCGGCTTTGATAGTTTTCTGATAGACGTAAAATTTAAGTTTACTGGTGTCCTATGTATAAGTAGATCTAGGAACGGGAGGAGACCATTTTGTTCGAGTTTGAGGGTAAATTTAAGAGAGGGAACCCAAAAATTTAGTTGAGTAAGAAAAAATTAAAATCCTTAGAAGTAGGCTACAAAAAAAATAATATCGTCTATATATCCGAGCTAAACAAGAGGAAAAACGATAATGGTGGGAAATGAGGTAGTGTCGAGGTATGCCTGTGTAGACTAGCTCGGCGCTCATAGTCGTACACAAGCACCGGCAGACAGCTGGCCAAAAGTTGCTTGAGATATGTCTGGGCGATTAATGAAGAGTGCGATTACTACGGTTGACCGGGTTCAGATTAATGGCTTTTTCTAAGCTGCAGTCCAAAGGATATATATAGACAATACCCCCAAATATAATTTTAATATATATAAAAAAGGGGACAATTTATATATATATATATACATATATATATATATATATATATATATATATATATATATATATATATATATATATATATATATATATATATATATATATATATATATATATATACAAACGAAGGAACAAATTACCTATGGTAGTTAAATGAATTAAATGAAGATTAAAGAGGTAATATGGGGATGAACGTACATACAAGTTCGCTTGATCGCTTTGCCTTCACGCTCGGGTGAATTTAATGGGGGGTTGGGATGGAAGACAACGGCGCAGGTCTTTCAGAAGATACTTCGGGGAGTCCTGACGAGGAGGACTCGAAGAAGGGGTTGGATTAATTCGTGATGAAGAATGAGGTTTTCTCTGCTCCAGAGAAACATAATCTGAACTTGAGACGGTTCTGCATTTTGACAGGGTGTCTCAGTCTCAAAAGAACGGGAATCTTGAGGGGGGTGGGGTGAAGATGAGAGGGCCGCACACCTTACCGGGAAGTAGGGGGCTCGATAGCTTTCCTCTGAATAGGGGCCAAGGTTTAACGAAGGTAGATTTGCTGACGAGATCTTTGACACGTACGATGAAGGGTTACGATGGTTCACGGGAATCAGACGGTAGTCTGGACATCTCCTCGAGAGATGGTGAGCTTCAGGTTAAATACCAGGGTGGCTGCTCCGATCAACGCCTCAGGGCCTTTTGGTTCATAAAGAATTCTTGGCACCAGTCTAAGCAAACACAATTCATGATAACGCGTCGTTCCAGACGATGAAACTTGCCTCGCGATATGCTGGTCTGGTTAATGTGGCCGCGCACTGCGTTATCGCAGGGGAGGAGGCGACGAATGATTCTTACTATGCTTTTTTTTAAATTCTTACACTCGCTCACGTGGTCTTGAAAGATCAGACGGGTAATTCCAAGGGGCTTCCACTCACGGTAGTCCTTAGAGGGCATTCCCTCACAGATAGTTTCCAAAGACTCCATATATATATATATATATATATATATATATATATATATATATATATATATGAGAAGACAGGAGATAAGCAATTTCCCATAGTTAAACCAAACTTTTCAAGGTAAAATTTATCATTAAAAGAAAACTTAGTTTTTAGTACATATTGAGAGTTCAATGAAAATGTTAACAGGCAAGGGAATATTAAAGTTACCCAATTTAGCACTAAAGAAGGGGGAAAGCTCGTTTACCGATACTTTAGTTTAAAGAGAACATACATCGAAACTAACAAAGGATAAGTTATTAGAGTAAAGAATAGAGTCCAATTTATCAATAAGGTCGTAACTATTTTTAATATGAGATTGGGAAATAGTACCAACACGTGGAGAGAGGTATGAAGTGAGCCATTTAGATAAACAATATAAGACTGAGCCAACAGAACTAATAATGAGGCGCATAGAGTTATTAGGTTAATTGATCTTAAAAAAAAAACATATAAATATGGCAGAGAGGCATTACTAGATTTAAATTTAGTAATTAAATCAGGAAAATGTTTAAGATGGGAACGCACTTTTTTGTGGAAATCACTATTAACTTGAATCGTAGGATCATTTTCTAAGGAGAGATATGTATACTAGTTACTTGTTGCGTAAGAATATAGTCTAATATGATCGGGAGGTCCACCTTGACCCCTTAGAAGAGCCACGTGGTCTTAACCCTGGAAAAAAAGCGAGAGAATCAAGAAATGAATCAGGTGAACATAACTTTATCAAACCAGCCGTGCTCATCTTGCGAGGCCTCTCGGATCCCCTCCCCTATCTCATGTCGAAGCCATCGACTTCAGATCTCAGGAGAGCACACCGTGGCCCAAGGCTATTTCGCCGCCCGCCGACGACCTATATAACCGGAGGTTTCCTGCTGGATCGGTGGTACAGCGCGCCCGCTCACGAAGACACGTCACCTTCTCGAGTCGGATCCTTCGTAAATTATTCGGGTCCCGACGGCTAAAATCTCCCCGCCGTGAACATCGGCCCAATCAATTGGGAGCTCCTTACAACGGCCGTTCTTCCGTGAATTCACGCCAGTACTCCCTCATCGAGAAGCCTGAAGTAAAACCAGTCCTCCTTCATCAGCATCCTGAGGTTGACTCAGTAACTCCTTCCTACCCCCAGCAAGAACCTTGAGGTAAAACATATTCCCTTGTTGCATCCTCGCCTCCTTAATTTACCTCCTCTTCGACGCTTACCCCGTGCAAGACGTTGACGCTGCGGACCTCGTTATATTCTGGTACCCCCGAACCAATTTTATTATTTACATTGCCGCTTAGTGAAGCCGAAAGATAAAAGCATAACGGAGTGCGTTGACTTCTTTAGAAGCACTGGAGATCTCGTAATTCATGAGCGAAATAAGTTGGAAGAGAAGAATACGTTCGATTTTCCGAAAGGTTGACCAGTAATACACTTGTAAGAATTGCCAATAAAAGACGTAGGTACAACCTTCTCAGCCAAGCACTTCTTAAGGGAGGAAAGTTTTTCCTTTCTGTCGTATGCACGGAACAAAGCAGCACGATACCTTTTTATATATGGATTTCAACACCGGATAAAATTGATAGAAGTTGTAAAGAAGGTTATAGTTGAACTTGATGAAAACACAACTTCTGCCCTCAGATTTAACTTGAACTTCTCCATTCCGTTCATACCTTCCAACTTTTCAATTGCTAGGTTTTGAAAATTTAGAAAAATCTAGTGACATTCCTATCGAACATTTTTCTATTTCTAAAAGTTGTTAGCTACTCTGACCCAATATAATTAATTACCACTTGCGTTTCCGTCGAGCTTTAGTTGCCATTCGAAATAATACTTCATTACACATTGCTAAAGAAGATAAATCTGGTGCAGTCGTTATTATGGATAAAGTGCCCTATATTGCTAAAATGAATCTATTACTAAATGACAATTTTACCTATCTCATCCCTAGAAAAAGATCCTACGATTCAAGTTAATAGTGATTTCCACAAAAAAGTGCGTTCCCATCTTGAACATTTTCCCGATTTAATTGCTAAATTTAAATCTAGTAATGCCTCTCTGCCATATTTATATGGTCTTGTTAAGACTCATAAGCCAAAAAATCCTATGCACCCTATTATTAGTTCTGTTGGCTCAGTTTCATATTCCTTATCATAATGGATTACTTCATAACTCACTCCACGTCTTGGTACTATTTCTCAATCTCATATTAAAAATATTTCCGAGTTAATGATAAACACAACTTCATTTTTTACCCTTAATAACTTCTCTCTTGTTAGTTTCGATATATGTTCTCTGTTTACTAAAGTGCGGCTAATTGAGCTGTTCCCCTTCCTTTGGGATAAATTTCGTAACTTTGATATTCCCTTGCCTGTATGTGTGCTAAACACTGTAAGTTTTCTTTTAATGGTAAATGTTACCTTCAAATATTTGGTTCAGCAATGGGAAATTGTTTATCTCCTGTCCACTCTAAGATATATATATATATATATATATATATATATATATATATATATATATATATATATATATATATATATATATATATGGAGGGTATTTAATTAGCCTAGTGGTGTGGAATAGGACGAAAGGACGCTCAGGTGGCCTCTCCTGGACTCAGTTACCAGATGATGGGGTTAAGCTAATGAGGGAAGGGGGAAGGAGACTTCCCCCCCCCCAGTACGAGGGCAAATAACAAAATGAGAGTGCAGATTGGCCGTTAATTATCTAAGCTATGGCTGAATGCTATTCTGGGTTATTTAAAAGAGTAGTACAAAAATAATATTTAATAACGCAACAAAAAAAAGGATAAATATTTACACAAATGAAATGATATTGGAATATCCAAGACTATGGGGTTCTCGATAATCTAGCAAAAAGGGACAAGCTAATGAGCTTAAGGCAGGTAAATGACCAAACTATGATTGAATCTTCAAAGGCTGCGCTGAACTGAAATACAAATAAATCTTTATGGGATCCCTGGATTAAAATAGATACGCACGCGTCGACGCCTTGCAGAAGTTATTGTTTGGGCGAGGAAGGAAAGGGGCAATTCGAGGAGGAGAGTTGCAGAAGGGAAGAACTTGAGCTGGTGAACGAGAACGACCGTTGCGAGAAAATCGCCAATTGACTGGTCGGAGTTCCGACGGGAGAGTTTCTTGCCTTTGCGCTCGTGTAGCTAAAGCGGAGCCCAATTGAGAAGTTACGTGTCTCGTGCCTGATAGTGAGCCGATACTAACTTGACCCTGCTTAGCCTGGTGTTTAATACCGGCTGATGATGGGGCGCAATCGCCTTCGGCCACGGAGAGAATTCTCCCAAGGTAAACAAGAAAATGGGGGGTGGACGTATTCAAGGCCAGGAATTTGCGATAAAGGATCTCCTTCCTCGCTCTTGCAAGATTGCCCTAAGTTTGTGGGGAGGGGGAACTTCCATGAGTAAACACAGGTGCATTCCGAAAGTCGCTTCGCTTGATTCTTAGGCCCGTTCTCTCGTACTTTCATCTCGTGTATGAGAGCCACGTGGGTTTCTGGGTTCACGTGGAACTACTTGACTTTATTATTTCACACAGTTATCTTCAAATATGAGTCTACCATGTACAAAATGTTGATTTATAATTATAAAAATATTATAGGAGGAGGTTTATTCTGTCGATTGTGCAGTTTGCCCAAAGGAATACTTAGGGCAAACCGTTAAATCATTAAGTGTACGCTCAACCCAACATAAATACAATATTAGAAGAGGTGAAAGTAATAGTGTTTTCTTTGTCTATTTATATTAAAAAATGTCACCTATCAATTTGGATTCGGCTAAATTTATTTACAAATCAGATGACTTTATTCAAAGAAATATTGTCGAATGTTCATTCATTAATTCCTTGTCTGATTTTAATATATCTCTCTGTCTCTTTAGACTAAACCTGTAATTAAAATGCTCATTTCTAACGAAATTGTCCATTTTAAATCTTATCCCTTCGATTTACTAAATTAGTTATGTTTCTTTTGTTTATTTAAATGTATTTATAATTGCAAGTGTATGTACTCATAGCTTTGTGACCTAAATATCTACATTCTTTTCTCACTGTTGGAATTTCCAGAAGTAGACTTTTTCTTTATGCCTTTACCCTTCATATGCGGTATTTAATCACCTCTCTGATAATATTTCTCTATTATGTCTTCTTCCGCTGTACATGGGCGGGCACCACTCTGTTGTCTCTTATATATATTACCTATGTTAAGTAATTCGTTATTCCTTGAGAATGAACTGAACAAGTTCAAAAGTACTTAGTCCGTCTTTTAATTTCCTGTGAAATTTTGGGTATACATATTTAAAGTTGAAAATCTACAGTTTTACATTTTAGAATTATGATTTTTAAATGTTTGTTGAAAAATAAAATATTCTTTTAAATTTTGGTATCTACAATATACAGATTTTTTGAATAACTTCTCACTTTACACATTTAAACATTATGACTGTTTTAAAATACTTTTAATGTAGTATTTAAATTTTATTTTGTTATTTTATAATTGTTTCAAGAAAAGATTAGTATTATTATTATTATTATTATTATTATTATTCGGATTTCAATTTTACGCAATTTTATCGTTTTATGCTAATTCGTTTTTACTTTAGTGTCTTTTATTTTTAGACGTTTTTTTATTAATTAACTTTTAAACATTTCGTCACTTTTTATATTTTTATACACTTTGTTAATTAACTCTTTCTTTCCCGAAGTATTGCTTTATGTAAAAAAAACATTTTTACCCTTTAAACCATATTCTATTTAGGTCATAAAACACAAATACAACTTTTTTTTATTGAACATTGAAGGAAATGCATAAAAATAAAATGATACCACATGGCATCATTGGGAAGTATTGACGCAAAACATGAAAAAACATAAAAAATAAAATCTTTGCGAAAATAACAAAGAAAACCTGGAATTTAGTAACCACATTTCCTATAAATAAAAGTTAATTCTTTTTTCATTAATTTTAATAAAATAATATACACACAATTGATTTGTTTATGAAATTTAATAAGACAGTTTTACTCTTTCAACAGGCATAATGAGATGTTGCACTTGTTACACTTCATATGTGCGTAAGCTTTGATGCCGCACTTTAATCTTTGCTTTAGATCAGTAGGCTAAAAAAAAATGATCAAACCAATCCAAATGAACATCATCGACTGGCCTTGTTGCTTTCATTCTTTTTGCATTTAGACTGACTTTGCTTATTCGATGGCCTACCTTTAGGTCTTGTACTTCTACCAGCATTAGTTAGTGAGAGCTTCTACCTGTTACACTTCATACGTGCGTAAGCTTTGATGTCGCACTTGCATCTTTGCTTTAGATCAGTAGGCTAAGAAAAAATTATCAAACCAATCCAAATGAACATCATCGACTGGCCTTGTTGCTGTCATTCTTTTTGCATTTAGACTGACTTTGCTTGTTCGATGGCCTACCTTTAGGTTTTGTACTTCTACCAGCATTAGTTAGTGAGAGCTTCTCCTCTAGTGTGTTTTTAGGAGGCATCTGAAGAGTAAATAAATGAAAATTAGTTATTTTATTTTTTATGTAACTATAGGTTAGGATAGGTTATTAAGACTGGCCTTTTACTCTCAATCAAGGGCCAAGACCGCCACGCCAGACCATTACCTACCTCGGTATGGCAGCACTTCTAGCTAAATAGTCTCTATAGAACTAAAACGATTATAGGTAGCCTCAGCTGGCGGGATAAACCACGTAAAAGGATGGGGTTTACACTGCACCATTGGAGTCGCTGCCTATAGCAGCCAACAGCTAGCCTGGCGGAGGGGATCGTCGAATGATCCATCGGCCAAGTTAAGGGGAGGAAACCTTCCAAATCAGGAGTGGAGCCCCGAAGGCGAAGCAGTGCGCTGTACTCCACAACTCTTTCCTATCTCCAGCTGACATCTCATATGAGCAAACAAATCCAAACATGTCAAATGTCCCAGTCGTCAATCCATGAAAACATTTTGATGCAACACGAACTCATTGGACACATTAAAGGGTAAAACTTTGAAGATAACTATTGATGATGCCATATGGAATCATAAAGAACGAAAGGGTTAACTTAAAAATTAATCACTTTATTTTAACATTTTACATCATTTTAATTTACTTAATCTTATAATATTCACTTTTATTATCTGTCACTATTTTAATTTTAGCCCTTTATAATTTTTCACTTTGCACTTTATCAATTTTTTAGCATTTCATTTCTATTCGCTTTCCAATGTTTTGGGTCAAGGTCTGCATTTTGACCGTGTGGAAGCAGGTTGCCGAGATGTATTCTGTGTCATCCGATAGCAGACCCCCTTGATTTCTTTTAGGGAGTATGGACCTTCACAGGTCCACTTGAACCTCCCTGAATTGATTCCCTGGAGCATCTGCTTTGAGTTCTCCTTTGGCGGTTTGCTTAGGGGTGAGCTGAACCCCCTTAGGCCGACACCTGCTCCGTCGAATATATAACCTTTGTTCAGGATTTCTTTCTTTAATCTGACTGGTACTCCTTCATACTTGTTTATTTATTCTTCGTCGTCGTCTTTTGTACTTAGTGGTTCGTTCTCTTGAATCTGGGTTTTTTCTTTCTTCTTTCCTTCCGTCGTAAGATTATCTGCTGTTTATTTCATAGTATGATTATGTGCCGTTGACTAAATTGGAATAAGGTTCTACACCTATTAATTGAAAAAAATCATGTAATAGAATATGTAATAAATCTCTTTTTCATGTATAGTAAACTAAAGAAAAGTATGAACACGCGCTATAAACTAATTAGAACTAAAACTATCGCTATAAGTAAATACTTGGTAAGAAAATGCGGTGTTACTTTAGCATGCAGTCTACCAGTGAATTACACCTTAGCGTTTGGTCTACTTGAGCGTGCGGTCTACTTACTCTTCTACACTTGAGCATGCGGACTAGCACGCCTTTTTACACTTCAGTCTGCATCTTACCTCCACTATAACAACTTTATACTACAGAATGATAAAATGAAATAGATTAATGTTGAATAATGAGATATTAAAATGGGTTATAAAACATATTTTTAGGTAGTATAATTTTGGGGAATTATGATAATTTTGAAGGTGAATCAGAAAATGACATCCGTTTCCTTCGATTAGGTTAAGGTTTTGTGCTAAGTCGATTTTTTAAAGAATCCGATCATATACCTAAATCGATTACATTTTTGTGACATTTTTGGTTGATTTTTGATAATATCATCCGAAAATATTTTTTTAAGATAAAAAAACAGTTTTCTAACAATAAATTCATTGAATGTTACAAAAATTGATTAGTGTACATTGAATAGTAAATATTGATTAAAGTAGATGGGATATTAGGTCATCATTCTTCAGAATTCAGGGCATGAACTTCCCTTTCTTAGAACTCCTAGAATGCTCAGAGAAAGGGATTAATCTCTTCAGAGTCCAACATTAATCAGCCATCATGACTGCATACCAACGTTCCTAATACCTGCTCTCCACCTCTTTCATGTCCTCATGGAATCCCTCCTTCTGCTCGTCGTTCATTGATCCCAGATCCTTAGGAAACCGCCCCATATATGAGAATAAGTAATGCATTTTGATGCTCATGTTTCATCCCAGGTTTCCTAAAGCAGTCAGCATATTGGTGACAAGTTCTATGTAGTTTCTGGCTTTCTTTTTGCTAAAAAGGTTCTTCACACCAAGAACAAAAGCCTTCACGCTCCAGTTCCACTTCATTCTTTGAGTTTTCAAACTCTGTGTTTCTGATTAGCTAACGGAGTTGACTACCGTCAAGGATGTCAACTGTTAACTTCTCCATGATCAATCCTGGGGTATCGTGTGTTACAAAAATATCTTTGTAGTGCTCTAGGTCTTTTCACCTATTTAGGAGAAGTTAGAACTGCTGAACCTGGAAATGACACGTTCCTCCAAACTGATCAGGTTTTTGTGCTGATTTATTTTTTTTTAAATCAGATCTTCTAATTGAATCGATTATATTCTTTTGACATTTTAGGTTAATTTATTTTAATATTTCTCAGCCGAAGTAGGTTTTTAAGATACAAAAACAGTTTTTTAACAAAATTAATCAATTATATCTTTGAATCTCTAATAAGCTAACGGAGTTAAGGGACCGTCATTGATGCCAGCTTTTAACTTCTTTTTGGTCAATCATGAAAATGCATGGCACAAGTAAGTGAAGTAGCCACCATCCTTGTCCAGAGAATTGATGGACTTTTGATCAAGCCGAGCTTGATGCGCAATGAATGGAAGAGTATCTTTTTTCTGTCCACCTAAGAATTGTTTATGACGTTCCTTGCTCTGCAAAACAGCAATTACTCCCGTACAGAGCAGCCTTCTTCGTGTAATGCTGAGCTCGGTCCCTACTTTTCCACAAGGACAGAGTGCACAGGTACTTGGTCAGTTCAGACTGTGGTCCTCCTAATGGTTCACCATCTTCAGATCAACACAATCACCACTCATGCTGATCATAAAGGATTTTTTCCAGCACTTGCTTCACCGCTTCATAAGTTTCATACATTTTAGTCGAGTAAACGAAGGGTATAGAGGCAAACTGGTTGCCATTGTCCAGCAAAACACATTTCAGCGATCGCTTGCTGCTCTCAATGAATAGTCACCAATATTCGTGTTGGTACTGTGGCACTCCAAGTTGGTGTAGAAGCTGCACAATTCTATACAGTACACCAAATCCATCTCTTAAGAGAAAAACAGAGGTATTGTTGATGTATGTTGCGGTAAAAGGTGATGCAAGCACTGTCAAAGAGGAGGCCTTTTCATTTAATCTGGATGCGAACAGTTCAACAAATAATTTTGACAAGCTGTGAACACGAACTAGATGATTTAGCTCCTTTAGAGAAAAAAAAGGTGTAAAGCAATTCAAGACATTTAGGTGGTATATTATGCAATTATAGCTAAGCTTTAGAAATAAGGTTTTTTGAACTTTGATAAGGATTTTTGCCTTGTTCTTGTTTTTGGACCTAAGCTCTATGCTGACAATTATAATTCTGATATATGCTTCCCTTCTTTCTTGTGAGTAAACAATATGATCCGCCTCATTTTTCATTCTCAAACTCCTCTCCACTAAATTTGTGTGTGATGACCGTGCATGAACTTTCATTGTTGGGAAGTAGGTTAGAGGTGATTCGATCACTCCAGAGTTCCAAACAATAACATCTGATAGTTTAGTTGCATCTTGATTGACAAAATAATCTAGATCTAACTAACACTGTAATTTTCTATTTGTGTATCATCATCTCCTTTGTCTCTGATATCTAGTATCCTAGTTACTGTTTCCTAAGTCTTTTTCACCAACTCACTGCAGGGCATAGCGTGAAGTACAGCCTCAGAGTGTGTATACCAAGCTGATTTCTTCACTGTGAGCATAACTATTTTTACCCCCTCGTATTTCTGACTTGTAAGAAACTCTTTCTACCCAGGTGGCATTTAATTTGATCTAGAACTAGTTAGATATCTAGACTCGCTATAAATAAAACAATCTTTTTTATATTCTTGATTTTCCTTCCTTTTAAACTGTGTTTGGAACTATACAATCCTCAAAACATTAGAGCTGTGGTTAGCCAACTACTATGGCTGACTGGCTCAAACTCCATTATGGTTTAACTCATGAATAACTATCCTGCTATGATATCAGTAATTATTATAAAACCATATGATTGGTATGTGCTCAGCTCTTTGACTATACGCTGACTAAGATGGGTTAGAAGTGGTCCGAGAGTCATTCTCCTGAAATTTTGTTTTATCTCAAACTCAGTAGTAATGTCTAACATTTTCACTATAACATAACTTTACATAATTTCACGGATGACAAAAGCCACCAGAGGCTATCAAAGGTCATTTGCATCTGTCAAAACCCACCCACATAAAGCATCCATAGGATTGTGTCAGATCATGCATATACAATAAGAACCCACCACAGGAATGTGTCAAAAACTAAAAGCATCATCATAAAGACTTTTCAAAATCAAAATCAATCATAAGATACAAAAAGAAAAAAACTGCATCCACATGAATGAGTTCACCCCCCCCCCCCAAGGGTTAACCCTCCTTCACCATATGATCATCTAATCTGCGTTTGAAAATATTCAAGTTTGGACTGTCTACTGCTTCAAATGGCAAACTATTCTAGTAGTCTACCACTCTATGGATGAAAAAATATTTTCTAACATACAACCTGCACCTCTGTTTTTTTAATGTTTAAGTGGTAACCCCTAGTCCTATTACTACCTTCCAACTCAAATAACCTGCTAAAAGCCAACTTATCCATCCAAGAGCAGATTTTAAAAACCTCAATCATATCTCCCCTCATACTTGTTCTTTCAAATGAGAACATATTTATACTGTCGTAGAATAACCCTGACATATAAGTCACTTCTACCCAATAGGCGTGGGCGCTCAAGGTCAACGCGTGACCTTGATTCTACTCTGGTCACAACAGAGATGGAGGATAGAAGTGAGGGGGAAAGGACGAGTGCGAAGGATTTTAACTTCCAAAGATTGAGTGCAATTGGCCAGTATTAACTAATGATGGCTCAATATGAGGCGTATGAAAAAGTAGGTACAAAAATAAACTTTAATATATACACAGTTATATACAATAAATATATTAAATAAAATAATAGCAATATATGCTCGATGAATACAAGAACCGAGCTCAACAGTGTTACTCAGTGCGAGCTCTACAAAGGGGAAGAGCGAGAGGAGATACGAGCCTCTGTACAAACACACACAGGGAGGAGGACTAGCCGGAATAGCCACAGATGATACTTCTCCGGCTGGCTTGCGTTCGAGACCATTCTCTCTCCTCAGCCAATTTATCACATACACAAAACTCTAATTTATGGAATATCTGTACTAATAAAACTAAAAAAGTAATAACTAATTAAAATATTATTATTCTATATGTTTTCTTTTCTTTCTATATTTCTTTGTTTTTAATTTTAAATACATATGTAAAAAGATACGACCTTGTAACACCGCTGATACAAAGAGAGAAGTGAGAGTCGCTTCTAGTTTCAGGTGAGCGTAGTTTTATCTGTGTTCGCTCTAGATTTCTAGATGAATAAAGTTATCAAAAACCATGCCTACGAGTTAGTCTAGATGTGGCCTGTGAACAGCAGGTTTTAGCCCTTTGATCTTACCTATAAAAGGTCAATAGACATTATCGTACAACTATTATTATATATTCTGCCACCTGATTTTAAGTCCTTAACATATCAGCAAAAAACATTTCCATCAAACTGGGATAGGCGCGCATCAAAGCTCCTAACACTCCCCTTCCTATCCCATTCTAAGCACCATAGTTAGTCATAATTTTCTCTATGGCAAATAGCCTCTCAGTGTAATTGAGTTCTGGGGTATTTACTACTTCGTGGATTCAGATTTCAACCCGCAACAGATTGATCCAAGCAAACCCCTTCGTAAACCCACCCTACGCACATCGATCATAAACTATATCATACACTTCTCCCTCTGTCAGTCCTTTCTCTCTCTCTCTCAAACATACTCATTTACATAATCAGCCCACCTTTTACACAGCTTTTATCATCCATTCTCACAACCTGTGACAATTACGTAAATTCTCTTCAGAAGTCTATCTCCTCCATTCTTCCCATATGTCCAAATCACCCCACAACTTCATTCACGGCCTTCTTTGCACCATGCATATCTCTCCCTTAATATTTAATTATTATTTTACTACTTTCAAAATGATGAAATTTTATTAAGAATATTAAATAAATAAATCAAGATGACATCTCAGTCATTTGGTCCGACTGGATGCAAACTTTCCTTTACTGAATTGCTCACAGCCAAAGATCTGCCGAGGTTTGTTAAATAAAGAAAAGAATGAAGCAGACAAGTGAAATTATCCGGTTCAGGAGATGTTTAGAAAACAACATTGTTACAAAGCTACTACTTCAGTGTAAAAATAGCCCACAATCGTTTAACAACAAAATTAGGATTAAAGTAAATGTCCTCTGGCATGAAACAGTGAAAATGTCGATGGGCAATGAAAATTTAGAGGTCAAAGAGAGGTTAATCATGAAACTGGATAAATTTGTAGACATTCTGATCTGTCATTGTCCGATAAAAAGCTGCAGTGAGCTTGAGTCTAACTGTGATTTTAACACTGAGATTCACATTGCAGCTATAAGGTGAAATAATAAAATAACGGTTCAGGAGCTTGGCTTCAATAAAATTTAAAGAGAAAATTTGGGTATTGCGTGGCTATAGCAGATAGGACTAACTGACTACCTTGTAATCAAGAGACAGGAAGTAGTATTGCAAATTTAGAAGCAGTGAAGGGATGCCATTGAGAAGAGAATGAAACCAGAAGAATCTACTAATAAACAACAGCAGATAAGGCTCATGTGAGGAGATTTATTGCTAGATATACTGTAGAATTGGTGAACACTAGAGATACATAGAGAGCTGCTAAAATAAGAAAGGAAGACGAAACCCTAATCCAGAGAAAATTCATCTTTGTATATTAATAGGATTTATAACGCTAAATATATCACGAACAATGATATTACTATCTTAAGATGGCCTATGATAGACTAAAAATATTTCCACTGCTCAAAAGAAGCTAAATAAGGAACTCATTGATAAATGTGAAGAAGAGATCATGGAAAATGGCATCACGTGATAACTTCTTTGGTGAGAGAAGATATGATACAAATAACACGATTGAATCTCGGGTCATGGACAAAAAATCCCTGGCCTCATTTAGTAAGAACAGGACAGAGTGTGCAGTGAACCCTCTGGGAAAAGTTTATGGCATTTCATACATGAGGAAGCTATACAGGGTATGCGTCATGCTGAAATTTTTGCAGATAATCTTGTGAATGGAGTGCGAGAAATAGGAGCAGATCTTACCCATTTGGCGACAGAGTGCGGCATTACTAATGTGAATGAATAATGTTTGAGGTAGAGGAGCCATGCTGTATGTCGAGGCTGAGTTTAATAATTATGCGGTGTGCATTGTTTGCAATTTTCTCACCGCATAGCCGAGTCTCAGAAGCCTAGTGACTGAACTAATGGTAACACTCAGCAAAAACCAGCCGTAATGACATAGCAAAAAAAACCAAAAAAACAGCTGACTTGAGGCCCATAGCACTAACTAATGCTGCATAAAAACTATATATGGAGGATTATGAGAGAAAGGAAAGAAGTTCAATTACGTCAAAACTTATGTCAACTTGAATATCAGCAAGGGTTCACAAAAAGTGAGACGTATTGATGATAAAGTTTTCATGTTATCATATTGCATTGAATATGGTTACCTAAATAAAAAGCCATTATATGTTGAGTCAGTGGATTTCAAAAAAGCCTTTGAATCTATAGAAACAGGTTCGATCATTGAAGCCCCCTCAAAATACAAGATATGTCCAGAGATAATTGATATAATAGCAACTCTATATACAAATGATTATACTTTTATATGTTTGAACAATGATGAAATTAAAATAGAGATAAATAGTGGCATTAAACTGGCTCAAATACCATATTTTTACTGATAACATATAGGATATTAGTGTCGAGGTTTAGTGAGTAGGTAATCCCAGTCCAACTTCCTGGACATATATTTTATTACCGCACCGAGGTACAGCGGAGGTAAAGTGTTTCCAATACACCTACCTTAGCCACATCCGGTGAATAACCCCGGATTAAACTAAGATGATGATCCCTTGAGTGTGTCCCCACTCAGTAAAAGCCAATCATGGATGGATCGGTGTAATATTGATTTTTTTTTACTTTAATTTAATTTTATAGAACCCATCTGGCAACTGCCAACTTATGCATAAGTCGCCGAAAAACACGACAGCCTAGAACTAGACTACTTTAGAATGAAAATATGAAAAAATAACAATGATAAAAAACTTAACAATTAGGAAGCAATCTCCGGCAGCGGGGGGAGGTTCCCCTCAACCCGGTGCAGGAAAGTGCAACCTACAAACAAAACAATAACAAACGAAAAATCAGAAAAAAAACTTTATTAAAGCGAGGATCCCGGCCTTCCCCCAAAGGTCAACAAGTCCACAAGTCAATGTGCAAGAATCCGTCCCGAGTACAAGGGACAGGCGGTAGCGACCCCGCCAATCCCGGTACCGGGACAGGTATCGTGCGCGAAGATCAACCAGACTGGGACATTCGACAAGAATGTGCCGAACAGTCTGGGGGGCAACGCAGTCGTGCCAATAGGGCGCAGGCGAGCGCTCCATCAAATAGCGATGCGTCACACGAGTGTGTCCGATTCGGAGACGACAGAAAGCAACCTGAAGCCGCCGCGGCATTTGGGGATAGGTCCATGGGAACAGTTGCGGTGCAATGGCACGCAACTTTAAGTTACCTTCGACCGTCTCCCATTAACTTTGCCAAGCAGTCCGAAGAGCTGCCCGTATTCCTGCCATGTAGTCGGTGTGATGAAGAGCGAAACGCTGGTCCGGTCGCAGAGTCCTCGTAGACTCTTTAGCTCCCTCATCGGCACGCTCATTCCACGCAAGTCCTACATGTCCAGGAACCCAACAGAAGATAATCTCGACATCTTCCCGGCTTGCCAAAACCGTGGCGTCACGGATATCGCAAACCAGGGTATGCAGAGATTCCAATGCCCCGAGAGCACTCAGGGCGCTTTGTGATTCGCTACAGATCATAATCCGGTCTCCGAACCAGGCTCATCGGGTAATCTCCCGTACCGAGTGGTGTATTGCCACTAGCTTGGCCGTGAAGACAGACACAGCGCCTGGCAGAGCCCCGCTGAATTCAAACAGAGGGGATACGACGTGGAAGCCGACCCCCTCTTGGGACTTGGAGCCATCCGTATACACTGGCACGGTTCCAGCGTGACACGAGGTGTGCTCCAAAAAGGTCGAACGTAATACTCCCGGCGCCGTACAAGCTTGGGAAGCAGAAGCGTGGCGACAAATAGCCAAATGTGGTGCCCTCCAGGGTGGCGTCCTGGGCAGAACCAGGGGCGCCACCAGCCCGAGAGCTATATGTACCTCTCGAAGGAGTTTCATGGCCCTAAACCCAAAGGGCTTAGGGTATGACTGGCGTCTCTCAGCTACGGATGCAGTAAAAACTGTTGGCGACTGAGGAAGGCGCCGTGCTTGCGCGTACAAGCGAGTGATTCACTGTACGCGGCGCAGAGTGAGGGGCATCTCCCCAGCATCGACCAACAGGCTTTTAATGGGGGAAGTGTGGAAGGCACCGGTCGCAAGGCGAAGGCCAGTGTGGTGGATCGAATCCACCTTCCGCAATAAACGCTCGGCTGCGGATGCATAAAACTCGCATCCGTAGTCGAGCTTCGAACGAACAAAGGATCGATAAAAAAGTAGGGCATTAGCCCTATCAGCGCCCTAAGCGTGAACGTCACGGAACGGAGAATAGCAATGGCGCGGGTACAAGAGACTCTAAGGCTGCGAATATGAGCCTCCCAGGTGAGGCGTCGGTCAAATACAAGACAAAGGAAACGGTGAGACTCAACCAAATCCAGGCGAACCCCATTAAAAAACAAATCTGGGTCGGAGTGGAGCCGTGGATGACGGTAGAAGTGCACCACCTTAGTCTTGGCCAAAGAAACCCGAAACCTGTGCGCTTCGGCATAGCAAGAGACGCGCTTCAAAGACTGTTGGAGTCAACGCTCCAGAGTTGGCATCTGGGCCGCGCCAAAAGAGATCGAAAGGTCGTCCACGTAAAGCGTAGCGAGAACATCTTCCGGCAGCACCGAGGTGATACCGTTGATGCTCAGGGCAAAGAGTGTGACAGTGAAGACACTTAGCTGCGGGACACCCTCTTATTGCTCCTTTGGGCCGGAAAGAGCTCACTCCACCCGTACGCGGAATCGACGATCTCGCAAAAATTCAGATATAAACACTGGGAGGCATCCCCTTGCCCCCATCGTGTGGAGATTCTCCATAATACCGTATCGCCGTGCGATATCATAGGACTTCTTCAGATCGAAAAAGACTTTAGCGGAGTGCTGTCTACGAAGAAAAGCCTCGCAGACGGCATTTTCCAGTCGGAGCAGAGCATCCGACGTTGAGTGGAACTTGTGGAAGCCGCACTATGCAGAAGGCAGATCGCCTGCGCTGACCATTAAAAAGGCTAATCTAACAGTTATCAATTTATCCATCAACTTTTACATGCAAGAGGTTAAAGAGTTTGGGCGGAAACCGGTCGGAGTAGACTTATCTCTCCCCAGTTTGCGAAAGGCGAGCACAGAAACGATTCGCCAAGAGTCTGGTAGGAGACCCTCCACCAAGATCCTGTTGAACAAATGTAAAAGAAAGGGCAGCCTCGCTCACCCAGGTGTCGAACATGGCGTACGGGACATCGTCCGCACCATGGGTGGTGTCCGCGCACGAAACGAGAGAGGAGCGCAAGTCACTCACAGTAAACTTGTCGTTGAAGGGTTCTCCGCCTCTGGAGGTAAAGTCCAGCCGGCAGCCTTCCGCGACATGACGACGTGCATTGAAAGCTGGCGGAGCAGCATCCCGGCTAGAGAATGCTGAAAAAGCAGTCGCCAAGAATTCCGCCACGGACGCGGGGTCCGAGATTGCGGTCCCATTCTCCTGGAGAACGGGAGGGGTATCCTGCGAGAATTTGCCCAGAATCCTTTTGACTCGTTTCCACACCTCAGCTAAAGGGGTCTTCCCGTTAAGTAAAGACACGTATGCCCGCCAAGAAGAGCGGCGGGCGTGCTTCGAAATATACCGGAACCTAGCCCTGGCCCGACGATATTCAGCGACAGTGAAATCGTTCGGGCGGCGCTTATAGCGCATGTAGGCATAATGCTTCTGTTTGAGGGCTGTCTCACACTCGGCTGACCACCATGGAAGTGGTCGGCGTGCAAAACAGCCAGACGTCCTAAAAATAGTAGTCAGGCCCGCGGTGATGAGGTTGCCGGAGAAAAACTCAACGGCCTCATCTACTGCCCTGAACTCCTCGACTGAGATAGAAAATTCAGTCATATCCTGAATTGCAGGTCACCGCGCCCGCGCCAAGCACCACCGAGGTGGGCTCTTAGGGGCAGTTGCCCTAAAAATGATATTTTAATGAGAAAGTGATCACTACTATGGAGTTCATCGACCACAACACAATCAAAATCAGGCTGTGCATCCGAAGAGCACAAAGATAGGTCAAGGCAAGAAAATGAAGCATTTTGCGGACAGTAATGCGTAAAGTCTTCCACGTTTAGGAAACCCATCTAAAGCTCTTCGATCATATCGGTAAGGACTTGTCTCCTGGAATTTATGGAGTAATCTTACCAGAGAGAATGCCTGCCGTTCAGATCTCCGAGCAAGAGATAGGGCCTCGGCAACCGTGCCACGACGCTGTGGAAGTCCCCCGCGTCGAAGTCAGCTGCGGTGGAATGTACGCAGAAATGATAGTATACCTCCTATCCAGGTGCAACTGCACAGCTACTGCCTGAAAGGAGGTATCTAAAGAGAAAGAAAGAACAGAGACATCATGCCGGGTGTAAACTGCGCATCTCCCAGCCCGGCCATCCTGCGGTGGTGGGGTCGCAAGACCCTTATACCCTGGAAGGGCGGGCAAGGGGCACGCGCCTCCGCAGCTCCTTCCAGTTGGCCCGGAGTCCACGGCAATTTCCTTTAAGGAATATGCCCTCTAGGCCTAACTCAGAGGATACGCGCGGGCCCTCCTCGATAAGAAGAACCTCACGGGAATGGCCGTACGCTTCCCGGTGGCAGAACCCCGGGCGCTGTTGGCCGAACAAAGGTGCTGTCGCCTTCGAGGACTTATTGGGGGAGGTTGGGCTCGCCATGCGAGTCTTTTCCTGCCTCCGCCTCGAAACCTTAGGCGATGGTGCGGCTTCGGAGGCGGGGCAGGGGGCCCTCTTTTCGAAGAATCACCGTCTTCAAGCCTCTCGCTCCACCACTAGTCGTTGGAGAAGGAGCCGAAGCTCCTTTCTTGCTGTTTTCCTTTCGGGCAACAGCTTTAGGCACCCCAAAAGATGGCATAGCGACCATCTTCAGGGGTGTTGCCTCCTGTGAGTCTAACGACTCGGTGGAGGCGCGTGGCTGTTTAGCCTAACGGGAAACGGTCACGCTCCGGGAAGAGGGGAGAGCCCTGGTTTTAGCCTGGGCTGAGTGTGAACCCTTTTTGCTGCCAGCTTTACCAGGGGAGCGCCTTGGTTGATTAGAACCCACAGAATGGCTTCGAATGGACACGGAAACAACCGTGCTCGTTGGCCTGGATGGGCCAGGAGCAAAGGGTGTCTTTCTAACTATTGAGGCATATGACGTCCCAGGCAGAGCCGGGCGTGCCAGGACCAATCCTTAGCCTCGTGGAATGAGAGTTGATCCTGGGCCTGAACGGCCAGGATTTATTTCTCAAGGAGATATGCACCACATTGCTTCGAAAAAGCGAGGTGCGGCTCTCCGCAATTGACACACTTGGCCCCACACGATTTGGACTTATCGAAGCGGTGACAGTAATATCACCGCCGCGGCAGTGGCACGAATGCCTTCACGCGGTAGCGGTACCAACCGGCACGCACCGACTTAGGGAGCTTGTCACAGTCGAACGCGACGAAGACTCTAGGGGTGGGTCTTGAGGCCCCTCCCTGTTTTCTAATCAGACGTTCGACCTTAACCGCCCCACGGTCAGCCAGTTCTAGGGTGATGTCCTATATGAAGTAGTAAACGAATTCCCTCGCATAAACTACTCCTTTCACAAATTTTATGGTAGAGTGCGGCGTCACACTCCCTGGGGTGCCATCAGGTGTCCGAAGAGAACTTATCTTGGCCGCCTCGGCGGGATTCGCTGCATTCGCCAGAAGGCTCCTGTCCGAGAAACGGGTCACCTTTGGCTCTCTACTAATTGCACTAGCTAATCCTCTCCTTTGATGGATCATGTTGCCCTTGGCCAACATGGTGCCATCAGTGGAGCTGAGAGCGAGGAAACGTTTAAGGCCAGCGGGCTCTAAAACGCCAGGTATCCTCTGAATCAGGGGCCCCGATGTCATCGAGGCTCCGCCCTGTGCACTCATGGTCTTAGTCTTAGTCAGGGACTCCGAACACGGAAGGGGTAGAGGGGCCGGATGTGCCGATCTTGGCTTGGTCGCCTACCAAAGTGGCAGCACACGCATCCGTGCCCGCATCACCCGCGGATGGAGAGGAGCCCCGAGTCTTTTTTGTCTTTCTTGTCTTTTTATTCTTCTTTTTAGGAGAGGAGGGCGGGGAATGAACCCATTTCTCACCTCCGCCGGCAGAAGCCCCAATGCCAGATGGACCGGCCTCTGCCAGGTCCCTCTTCGAAATGGAGAAGGTCCTGGTAGTCGTAGGGGCACCTGTCGGAAGAGATCCCCCCTTCCTCTTTGTACTGCCTCGGAGCCCTCAGCTGTTTGAGAAGGACCTTTCATAGAGGCGGATTCGGGATCGGTGCTTGGTGCCGAGCCCGGATTCCCCCCCCATGGAAAGCCCTACCGTCTGAGGCTGGGTCTCCTCAAGGACCATGTCTATCATAGGAGGGGCCTCCAGTTGGCCACCCCTTCCCAGGACATCGCAGGTTCCCTTGGTAGCGTCAAGAGTCTTTTGTGGGGAGGCACAGGCCTTGACCCCGGCAATGTTTAATATTCTTGCTCGCAGGTCTTTCGAGGGAAGCGACAGAAGGGGCCTGGCTTCCGTTTCCCCCCTAAGGGGGTTTGCCCTTCCGAGCCGCTTATACTAGGGGCGGTTGGCAATGGGCTGCCTGCTGGCTTTCTTGTCAGTCCCCTTAGAAAGAAAAGGAGGGACTGCCACTGGAAATAGGAAGGTGCCCGAAAGCACCTCCAGAGAAGAAGGTGAGGGTGAGTGCCCTTCCCCCGTAGGTGTAGGAGAGGAGTAAGCCTCCTCTCCGGTTAAAGAAATATGGAGGGCCCCCTGCGCAAGCACAGGGGGGGAGGACCTCCATTTTTTCGGGGGAGCTGCCCGAGGGCGGCTTCGTCGATGAGCAAGGGAGAATTAGGGGGAGATTTTGTTTTTTAACATCATTGGGCATGGTGACCCTAAATTTTCTGCGGGATGCAATAGCTTACCACCTCTCACAGTTGCCCGCACTGCAAGAGGTGCTTACAGGCCCAGCAGAGCCAGGCGCCGCCATTTGGGACCACCCCTCCCGCCTGGTGGCCTAGCAGTTTATCGGCATGGCGGCTCCACCTTGAACACGGCGTAAAAAAATTATAGATTGTGAAGAGGAGAGGAAAAGGGATGTGAGGAAGGTATGGGTGGGGATGAAGCAGGTTGTTAAAAACCAACCACCCTAGACCGGAGCCCTGGGGTTAGGGAACATTGGTCCTTCCCGCTCAGCCCCGATCCGTTACGGTTGGCTGAGAAGAAGGTCAGCATGTACTCTGTGAAATTAGAGGCTTGTTACAGAAAGTTGTGTGAGAGGTTGTATGAAAAGCGAGGAAACAAGTGTTTTGAAGGAAGAAAAAAAGGCTAAGCTGGGGTCGGACGGGGTGCTGAGTCCCGTCAGCCCGCCGGCCAGGATGGCAAATATCCGCGCCCCTTACGGGGGGTGTAATATTGAGACTTAAGCCGAGTGGATTGCTTAATAATTGCCAAAAGATCGTCCAAAATGGTTAAACACACAGATCCAAAATAATCTTTAATTCACATGAATTGGAAATAAGCAACAGCGTTTATAAATATAAATAGAATTAATCTTGCACTGAATAAGAAAGTTTACAAAAATGGCGTGGGTATTACTTGAAAATTACAAATTACTCACTAGGGTGCTCGCGTCTTAATGGCACCCACCAGAACGAATGGAATATTATTATTGAGTTAAACACTGAATTAAGCATTTCTAATACTTGAGGTTATGGGCTCGGGATCGGAAATCTAGTTCACAAACAAACTGGTGAAGTTACGGGAGGTGATAATTCAATTAACGATACCTTTGAGTTCGTAAGTATTTTTGAAAGTGACGGTGAAGATCTTCTCCTGGTGACGATGATCGCACCTAGTCCGGCCGTCCGAGGTTACCGAATGAGAAGGTAATCTAGACCAGTGATATACTGATCCTATCCTGGATCACGAAGGCGAGCCAAACTTTGTCTTAAATCGGACTTCTTCCTCAAAGTGATTGTCCGATTATTTGGCTTCTGGAGTGGGTAGACAAAACCGATTACCTAGCTACGTCTAGGGTAATACACAGAGGGAAGTCCTGTCTAACCTCTGACTCTGTAGCAGAGGGGCGGGAGCTGCGAGAAGTTTAGCACCTACAAGTACCGTGACGGCAACACACTAATTCGCCGAGAAGTTCCTTTCTTGCAACGGGCGAACTGTTTCTTATGTGGAATGAGCTCCACCTCACAACGTAGGTCCAAGGTCTTCTGCCTGACCCCAGGGAGAAGTTTTCCTTTTATTTCCCTCGCGAGCAGAAATTGAGAGAGAGCACCGAATTCTCATAAAATCCGTATCGCCGCGTGAAAGATCTTTTTCATCTGTGGGCAGACAATATAAGTCTTTCACACCTTCGAGCCACATTGCAGTTTACGATGGCGCGAAAAGGGGCGATAGAGAATTTGAGGCGACTGGGACATTTAGAAATACAGAAGGGGCACGCAGCTTGTGTCGGAGTATTTCTGCGTACAATTATGTACGCGGTATTTAGACTTCTACATTTACTGAAATAATAAAAAGTAATTATGGATTTAAATCAGTATCATTTTACATACTAGCACTGTTTTATGCTGATGATGGCCTCTTAATCAGTAGCTCACTTATGGAAACCACCTTCCCTATAAATATCTTGAAGGAATTTGCTTAAATATGTGGTCTATCAATAAATTATAATAAAAATAAAGTTATTATATTTAATAAACATTACTGTGAAATAAAAAATAGCACTCAAATAAATAATATACAAGTAGATAATCAAATAAAATACTTAGGAGTAGAAATTAATGCCTCTCGAAATTATTTTAAAAACCATAAAAAAAGCTAAGATTTGCTCAAAAGATGAGCAATATACTTCCTTCAGTAATTAATAAAAGCACAACTAAAATTCTAATTGGAAAATCTTATTGGATAAATGTAATATTACCAAGTACGATTTATGCATCAGAAATAATATATTTTACAAAAAATTAAATAAATGATCTCCAGACCATCTAGAGAGTGGTAGGTTAATAAATGATGCTCAGCATGAGTTTAGAAGAGGTAGATCGTGTTAAAAAATTTACTGCATTTTATAGATTATGTTACTAAACAATTAGATTAGGGAGAGAATGTTAATGTAATTTCCTTAGATTTTAGCTACGCTTTTGATAAGGTTCCACATAAGAGACTAGTTCACAAATTAAAAATGCATGGGATACGTGGTAAAGTTCGGAATTGGATAGCTGAATGGCTGAAAGACAGGAAAAAGAGAATTGTGAGGAATGGGGTGAGGTCACAGTGGAGTGAGGTTATTAGTGGCGTACTTCAGGGATCCATGATATGCCAATTATTATCTATAATTTATATAAATGATCTTGGGGAGGCTGCAAATCGCAAAGTGTCAAATTTTATTGATGACACTAAATTGGCAGCTGTAGACAAAGAAGTTCAGGGTAGCTTTAAACTGCAGTGACTTAAATAAGTTATTGCTTGGGCGCAGAAGTGGCAGATGAATTTTAACCTTAAAAATAAAAAGTTCCTTACATGGGAATGGATAATAGGGAATTTAGCTAGGAAATGAATGAGCATTGGCTGAATTCAGTTAAGGATAAGAAGGGCTAAAGCGTAATAGTAGATAGGTGATTGAATTTTTCAAAGCAGTGTCTTGAGGCAAATAATAGAGCAAATAGGGTGCTAGGATACATTAAAATGAATGTTAGCTACAATAGTAAAGAGGCTATTCTTAAACTCTAAAGCTCGTATGTCACATTTTAGACATGTCATCAACCTGCTAGAGTCAGTACAGAGGAGGGTAACATGAATTATACATTGCCTGAAGCACCTTGAAAATAAAGATAGACTGAGGGTATTTGTCGAAAATAGAGGCTCCTTGCGCACAATATCGGAGATAAACTATTTCCCATGCTAAGGCCAAATAAATAATAAATAATGAGTTTTATAGACAAATATTTGGCCTTAGCATGGGAAATAGTTTATCTCCGATATTGGCATGTCTCTTCATGGAATATTTTGAGACTGAACTCCTTCCCACAATTTCTCCCCTTAACTTTATATGGTTAAGCTACATTGACGATGTATTTTCTGTATGGCCTAATGGCCATGATTTTGATACCTTTTTTAATAATTTAAATAATCTGCATGTCTCCATTAAATTTAAATATGAATGGGAATATGATAATAGATTACCCTTTTTAGATGTCCTCATTAATAAAGATCACCATGAATTAAACCTCGACGTATACAGGAAACCAACCCCCTCGAATGCCTATATACATTATTTTTCGTTTCACGATAATACTGTTAAAAAATCGGTAATTTATAACCTTTTCCTTAGAGCATACAAAGTATGTCATCCTTCCTATTTAGATGAAGAAATTGTCATTATCAGGACCATTTTTTCTAATTTGTATTACCCCGATTGGTTCATATCGTCTGCTCATTTTGCAGCTAGGAAAACATTCTATGGTAATAAGCCTTCCCGCACTAATGACTTCAACAAATGTATAACATTGCCATTTAATAATAAATTAAATAGTTTAAAGGACACATTTGGAAAAGCGGGTATTAGTCTAGCCTTTAAATATAATAATTCCTTAAACCAATTGATGATTGCCAGGAACCCCAAAGGACATATTAACATAGGAGTTTATGCAATGCCATGCAACGATTGCCATAAAGTTTATATAGGGAAAACGGGGAGAAATCTAGACAAGAGATTGTATGAACACAAAAGAGATATTAGAGTGGGCAGCGAAAGCAGTGGAATATTTTGCCATGTTAGAGACAAGAATCATACGATCGATTCTAATGGAAGTAAAATGGTATTTAAATCGGCTAACTATGTTAAGAGAAGAATCGTAGAATCGAGCTTGATATCGTGAGTTCCTAATTTAAATCAATCTGAGAGTCAATTTTCTTTTAATCCTGTAATAACAAAAGCAAATAAACAAAATAGTAAAATGTCAGCCCTTCAATATGTTTAGGCCTCCCTTCCCCAGATTAGCCAGAAGTAGGGGATTGGGGATAAAAGAGGGGATATTTCACGACCTGTTATGCTTGTATGCATTTTTTTCTTATATTTTCTATCCAGTGTCAGTTGAAAAAGGGTGTGAGATACACCGAAACTGTTCTAAATTAAATTTTCTTCGGAAAATGTGGTTTAATTCCTCATATATATATTATATATATTAGAAAATATATATCTTGCACTAACTATATTTATGCTTTCTACTCAATATATCTACATGGCTAAATTTAAGCAAACAGGCTACCCCAAACCCCCACCCCCCTATAACTAAACTTTAATATTTTAAAAACTTTTATAACATTATTTGGAATAAAAAAATTTTCGGGTAGTGAAAGAGTTAAAATTTAAATGTCCTATTCTTAGATTAGAGGTTAAGGCTGCTCGACAAACATGTTACACAACTATTATATATGTTGGACACATGTCTATATTTTGATTTTGCAACCATATGTATTTTGTAACCACATATATGATTAATGTTTTTTTTTTTTCTAGATTTTTGTGAGTTGATACATACGAGTATATCTACAATGGCTTCAGGCACTTCAAAACACCGAAGATGCATCAACGAGGCTAATTCATTCTGTTACTTGTGTGAGGATTTCACGACAGTTGCACAGCGCTGAACAATTACTTCCCTCCAAAGAACTGCTTACTTTCATAATTTGGACTGTAAAATTGGAGTTCAGGACTAATCCTGGGCCCCATACATCTGTTGTAAACCCTGTTAAAATGGACTAACTGCATGGTTTAATGGCAGGAAAACAGCCTTCAATCATGCAGATGATTGTTATTTTTGTCTGATAAATATAACTGGTTTTAATGCTTTTTCTAGAAAAAAGATAAAATATCCTAACCTTCCCCAGGCTATGAGACCGGTTCCCCACTCAGATGATCTCCCTATCCCTACACTAACAGCAATTAAAAATCTTCTTCCTTCATCAGATGAAGAAATGCATTCTAGGCAATATTCTGCCAATTTGATCTCTTCTGAAGACAATTTCTTTGTTAATTCAGGAACAAGTAGTAATGAGTCCCACTGGGTCATGCAGGAAGACCTGAATGACCTTGCCCGTGATTTGTGTCTATCTAAGCAGTAGGCTGAGCTCTTGGCATCCCGGCTTAAGCAGTGGAACCTGGTCAAGGCAGATTTAAGGATCGCCAGTTCCAGGCCACGAAACAAAAACTTCACCTTATTCTTTGACATGGAAAACAGGTTGTACTACTGCAAAAATATCTCTGGCTTGTACAATTTTTTGGGCTTCCCACAAAATCCCTCAGATTGGCATCTTTTCATAGACTCTTCCAAGCAAAGTCTGAAGGCTGTGCTCCTGCACAATGGGAATAAATACCCTAGCATTTCCATGGCCCACTCAGTCCATCTGAAGGATTTTTATGACAATATAGAGCTCCGTTTGGAAGCTGTCAAGTACAATCAGTACCAGTGGAGTTACTGCGGAGACCCAAGGTCATTGGGCTCCTTATGGGTATAAAAGCGGGCTTTACAAAGTACTGTTGCTTTCTCTGTCTTTGGGACAGTTGGGCTGTGTCCAAGCACAATAAGCAGAATGAGTGGAGGTTTAGGAGCACTTTCGTACCTGGTGAACAAGGTGCTTTTTCCTCCTCTTCATATCAAGCTTGGGCTAATGAAGAATTTCGTGAAGGCCATGAACAAAAATCGCGCTGCCTTCCAACACGTGCGTGCTCTATTCACAGATCTGATTTTAGATAAGTTCAAGGAGGGCATCTTCGTTGGACATCAGATCCGAGAGGTGCTGAAGGATAATGAATTCGAGGAGCTTCTTACCTTAAAGGAACTAAGAGCATGGGAAACATTTAAATCAGTCTGTCATGGCTTCCTTAGTAACACAAGGGTACTAGATTACCAAGAGTGTATCGAGAAATTATTACATTCCTATGAGGATATGGGATGACGAATGTCATTGAAAATTCAATTTCTCCACTCCCACCTCAACCTCTTCCCTTCTAATCTCGTGGCAGTGAATGATGAGCATGAAGAAAAGTTCCACCAAGACATTTCTAAGATGGAGAGCAACTACTATGGCAAGTGGAACCCCAGCATGATCGCGTTAGCATTTAGGCTTTTATTCTAAGAAAGAATATTGAAGATCAGGTACATTTTATTTCGTGTCGCGTTATTTGGAACTTAAAAGAAATTTAGTTCTGAAATATAATTAATCATTATAATTTAGTATTACGACCTCGTTACGATCAAGCATTTGAGGCTCTATCGAAGAAAAAGATTTGTAAGTACCGTTTGTATGGTTCATTAATTTATTTAAAAAATATCTCTTCATCATCATCATTACTAACTCTTCAATTTAAGAAGGGGATTTTTTAGTATTTGAATAATAATTTTACCTTAGTTTGGTTCTGACATGTTTTTTTAGCAAAGTTATTTCTAATAATTCTTTTATAATATCTAAAAACAAAATGGTGAAGTTCAGAAATAATTATAAGTATCGAATTTTGTGAATTTTTTGAAACCGAAAGAATTACAAATGGTGAAGTTCAGAAAATTTATTTTTATATATCTTCTTCTATAACTATATTTTAGCAACGTGATACTTTGAAATGGGAAAATTTAGCTTAGAGTTTTTTTTTAAATTATTATCATTGGTGAAGTTCAGAAAATTTATAAAAATTTAACCATGGCAGCTTTTTTTTACATTTTAAATTTTATTCTTATAAGATACCTTGAATTTTCCAACCTGAGGTGTCTGCTGTCTCATAAGTTAGGTAGGGTGGTTTGGGTTTATTAGTTTTATTAGTCATTACATATACGAGGGGGAGTCAAAAAGTTCTCAGATAAATGGCATAAAATTTTTATTTGTAATAATACTGTAATCATTTTTCTACATAAGCTCCATTAACATCTATACACTTTCTTAATCTATTTATTTGTAATAATACTGTAATCATTTTTCTACATAAGCTCCATTAACATCTATACACTTTCTTAATCTATGAATCCAACGGTAAAGACCATCTTTGTAGAATTCACGGGGTTGTCTCTGGCACCAAGTAATGACCTGCTTTTTTGCTTCATCTAATGATTGAAACCGGGTTCCTTTTAGGTGTCCCTTTAAATTTGGAAACAGAAAAAAGTCAGAGGGTGCTAAATCAGGGCTATAAGGGGGATGAGCAAGAGTTTCCCATCGAAATTCCCGTAGCTGAGATCTCACAGCTTTGGACGAATGTGCAGGGGCATTGTCATGGTGGAACAAGATTTGCTTGTGGAGCTTTCCTCGTCGTTTTTTGGCTATTGAAGTTTTCAGCTTCCTTAAAACTCCTTCGTAATAGCTGGATGTAACAGTTTTTTGTCCTTCTAAGAAGTCTATTAAAATAATTCCCTCCGAATCCCAAAAAACTGTAGCCATTATCTTCTTAACGGACCTCTCTGTCTTGAACTTGATAGGCCCTGCTTCCCCCCTTGGGTGCCACTCTTTTGATTGATTTTTACTTTCAGGATCAAACTGATACACCCAAGTTTCATCTCCCGTTACGAGGCGCTCAAAAAAACTATCCTCGTTTGCTTCAATCTTGGTCAAAATAGCCAAAGAAAGGTTGGCCCTATGATTCAGCTGGTCTTCTCGCAACGCTTTTGGGACCCAACGTGCTGAAAGCTTGCTCAGGCCAAGATTTCCAGTTAGAATTCCAAATGCTGAGCCATGAGAGATTTCACATGCATTGGCAACTTCATCAATAGTAATACGGCGATCTTTATCCACTAGATTCCTCACAAGCTCGACATTTTCTGGGTTAATGGAGGTGGAGGGTCTCCCTTCACGTGGATCATCTTCAACTTCTTCTCTGCCCCCCTTGAAGCGCTTAATCCAGTCGTAAACTACCGCTCTACATGGCGAAGAGTCACCATAAACCTGTTGTAGAGCGTCAATAATCTTAACAGGCTTCCAATCAAGTTTAGTCAGGAATTTAATGTTCGCTCTTATCTCAAAATTTGCCATTTTATGGGTTCAAAAAAGTAACCTTTTTGAAGCACATCTAATACAAAGAGTCTCGACAAATTGAATGACGAATTTTGTAGGAATTGTTCAGAAAACATGAAAGTCGTGTTTGACCCTGTATTTACTTGTACAAAATCGAACATTTCAATAATCTGGCATTTGTCTGAGAACTTTTTGACTCACCTACGTAAAAGAGTTGGCTCCTGTGTTTTAGGGGTTAAGTCAGGGTGTTTGGTTTTTATTACACAATAAAGAGGTTTGTTATGTATCTCGTACTTCGTCATCTGCTGGATATATTAGTTTTATTAGATGATAGAGACTTGTATTTTGTGTTGTGTATGATTTTTAGGTGGCTTGAGTTTATGCATTATAGTAGGCAATGAAAAGAGATGTTATGTTAGTATGCTTTTAGGTTAATATTTGAATATGCTTTTTTTAGGAGCTTCTCTAACTTAAAAAAATTATCTCTAAGCCACGGGTGGGCAACCTTTTTAAGTGCGTGTGCTAAATTTGGCCAAACTTTTGAGACAAAGTTTTCTCACGTGCCAATACATTACAATACCTAATCTTTAAATCGTTTGACTTTAAAACAAAGTAAGACGATATAAAATTATATTCTTTTATTGATTTTTACTTTCTTAAGAATGATTCATAAAAATGAGAGGAAGTATAAAGCATTTTACTTACAAAACTACATATTATAATAAAGAGAATTGGATCTTTACTCTGTTTAGCAGAAAACAACAAATCCAAAGTAGAGAAGAAATTTGTTGACCCTTCTATATATTTACCATCAATGAGACTTCTGCTGCTGCATCACTGATGGCAGATAATTAGTAGCAGGGGTGCCATATAAAAGGTTGGAGATAGATTTATTTACTTTTTGTTTAAGGTGAACGTTTGGCTTAGCGTGCCGGTAGGAAGTTTTTGGTGTGCCACGTTTGGCACGAGTGCCAAGGGTTTCCCAGCCATCCTATAAGCTATCTACGCACTGCGGAACGCGTGTTTCGGATCACCGGCCAAAAAGGACAGGACGATATTTTCAAAATCAATACAGGGAATGATGGAGGCTTTATCAGCTGGATTTATCTTTAGAACTAAATAAGTTTTCTTTCGCTTTTGCTACCTTACTGACCTCGCACAGCATTATGCCTGCTGAAATTTGGTACAAGCGCACAAACAGAATGTTTGCAAGTGTCTATAAAATTTATATATATATATATATATATATATATATATATATATATATATATATATATATATATATATATATATATATATATATATATATATATAATATATATATATATATATATATATATATATATATATATATATATATATATATATATATATATATATATATATATATATATATATATATATATATATATATATATATATATATATATATATATATATATATATATATATATATATATATATATATATATATATAGTACAAGAGAAAGATAAATTTGTTGCGAATGAGCAATGAGACAAGAAACAGGAGTTTTTTAGAGTTAAGAGAAAGGGATATTAGAAGAACACTAGAATCAAAAAGAGCAGAGGGCAGCAAAATGAAGGCAATCCCTTACCGAGAAGACAGAAAGAACGAGAGTGGAAAAAGTTGAACCGGGACACAAACCTGGGTCTGCAGATTGCCGGTCAGATGCTCTACCGTTTTGCTACCAGTCACAGTGACTCTACCTCGCCCTAAGCGTTACCCCATCAAACCCAGTGTCTCCCTAAAATAGGAACCTCCAAGGAATTTATATATATATATATATATATATATATATATATATATATATATATATATTGGTGATGGAGTCGTTCCCTGGGAATCTTAATCGTAGCAGGAATATGAAGACATATTCGATGGTTACGAACATTTCATTTTCGTAACCATCGCATATGTCTTCATATTCCTGCTATATATATATATATATATATATATATATATATATATATATATATATATATATATATATATATATATATATATGTATAACTGAATCACGAAAATAAGGAACGTGAGGAATTTATGAATAACGTTACAGCCACGAGGAAAATGAAACATGTTTCATTTTCCTCGTGGCTGTAACGTTATTCATATATATATATATATATATATATATATATATATATATATATATAATATATATATATATATATATATATGTGGGTTAACCTAGCAAACACTTAATTAAATTCAAACTTGAATAATTCAATCAAATATAAAAAGATATAAATGAAAATTATTACTCAACAACTTATATGTATTACCTATTTTTTCCCCAATTTTTAGCAATATAACTATAATAACTTCCCTACTTTTTTTAAAAATAATATAGTCATTCAAAGATTTGCTTGTCTAAAAAAAATAAAATCAATATACATACAAATTGAAGTAAATTACTAATATTTTCACCTTTTTTGTCACATACAATCTTCAATTTTCTGATATCAGATAGCTTTATGTTATCCGATGCAAAAATAATTTTTTCCTGAAGTTCGGATGCACTAAAAATTTTTTTCTATTTATGTAAACTTTTTCTTGTAGTAAATTCTATATGGAATAGACTATAGGGTTACAGTCAGGCGATTGAGGAGGCCATTCATCCTTTTTAATAAAATGAGGATAATTTTCTTCTAAAAATTTCTATTGTTTAGCTAGTATAAGAGGGCGCACAATCTTGTGGAAATTGAAGTCTCCTTCAGTGTTGAGCTAATGCCAATCAGAAAGCAGGCTGATAGATAGTAGTTCGATGTAATTTGTTTGCTAAGCCTTGACGCTTCATGATGATGGTGGGATGGATTTATATCCTTTTTCTTTGAGCCATACCTCTGTTATTTTGACTATTTTGTTGTATTTTATGTGGCACCTCCGTTCAGTGAGGTAGTACGAGGGGAGCCTTATCACCATAAGGCTCCTCTCGAACTACCTCACTGAACGGAGGTGCCACATAAAATACAACAATACCTTCTCACAACCCTTCCCACCACGCTCAGGCGTTCCCCAGGGAAGCTTACTGGCACCCACACTATATATCATGTACACAAACAACACCCCACGCCCACCCGAAAACTGCTGTCACACATCCACAGTGTCCTACGCCGATGTTGACACTATTCTAGTCAGCGGACGTGGACCAGACGAGATCGCGCTCCACGCACAAATAATACTAGATGCTAAGACAAGTTACAACGATAAATGGCTGATTGCCACGAATCCTCAGAAGACACAGATGACACTCTTCGGCGCAAGAGATCACTTTATGCATAACCTACAAATCTTCTCACACACACCAAACATGAACCATCTAAACCCAACAAGGCTCGACTACACACAACATACAAAAATCCTTGAGGTAACTTTTGACAAGACCCTTAGGTTCAATATACACCAGAACATAACACAAGCAAGAGCCTCACCTACAAACACATCGCTGCACAGCTTCTACCATGCGGGAAAAAAACTTCAGTTACACCTATACAAAACACTCATGTGACCTCTTCTCGCGTACGCCTCACTGTCACTCGTAGCGGTGAGTGACACGTGGCAGCAGAAGGCTCAGCACATTCAGAACTCTGCTCTGAAGCGCACTTGCTGCTTTCCCCTGTACACGAGAATGTTCACACTACACGACAACGACAAATTAGCACCCATCAACAAATACGCTCACATTAGACTCACAAAAAAACTCGGGAAGCTCGCGAGAGACCCCTTATACACCGCACTACATGTAAGACAGTATACAATGGCACCGCTATACCCCGTGGCCCATGACCACCCGCAACCCATACCGTTCTTTGCATAAGCTAAAAGCATCATGAATAACGCGTTTCCGAATAAACAGACACGCTCTCCTTCTTGACCACCCTCCAACCCTCGTCCAGTCACGAACACCTCGAGACCCACCAAACCAAACCACGCATCGGTGTCTAGCCACCGACCTATCAACTCTTCCTATCCCCTCTCAAGTTATTTCCGCACCCTTTTCCCCTAGGACTGCAAGTTTGCCTGTGTTACACAGTGATCCCTCTCTGTCCTTTCTATACACATCAGATCAGAGAAAAGAGGAGGATAATCAAGGTAGCAATCGAGAGAAGAAGAGCATCTCTGAGTAAAACAAGGCTCTACGGCTCTAATTTTTTTTAAAACGTTTCAGGAATTTGCAGTCATTGCTGCAAATGTGTCCACAGATTCAGAAGATGGAATCCAGGTAGGTGAAGAAGATCAGGGTGAGCACGAAGTGGAGTATAGTGTCTTAATGAGAAGTGCCTTAGATCAGGAAGAAGACCTTTCGACTGACTCATTCAGCTTTAGCCTACATAAACATGTGCGCTGTGCTCGCCATAACTGATGCAAAACAGGCAATTAAAATATCTTCTTGTCCAAAAATCAATCATGCTGTGATGGGGAAATGCTCAGCATTATGGAACAAAAGCGGTCGTCCAAAATCAGAAGAGATTATCAAAACTGTTATCAACCGCTCATTAAAGGTGTCTTGCATTACAATACAAGGTTTAACTCTTTGTTTGATGCATTGGCATTACTTTTAAAACACAAGGACAAATTACATCAACTCATGACGTCCCTCGAACTTTCAGTGTTCAGAAGTCACAAAATTGAATTTCTTGGGGAGTATGTTTCAGTTTTGGTTCCTAAAGCGGGGGTAATTGATTGCCTAGAGGGAGAACAAAACTGTTTTTTTTTTCAGTGAATTGCTCCCTACTTTGCTCACCCTGGAGAAAAAGCTGAAGAGCCTTCAGTCACCTTCTCTAAAATTTTTCCAAACTCTTCTAAGTGCCGTCACTTATGGCTTTGGAAAGCCCTCATTAAAGGGGTTTTGCATTGCAATAAAAGGTTGAACTCTTTGTTTGATGCATTGGCATTACTTTTAAAAGACTAGGACAAATTACATCAACTCATGACGTCCTTCGAACTTTCAGTGTTCAGAAGTCACAAAATTGAATTTCTTGGGGAGTATGTCTCAGTTTTGGTTCCTAGAGCGGAAGTAATTGATCGCCTAAAGAGGGAACAAAGCTGTTTTTACGGTGAATTGCTGAAGAGCCTTCAGCCACCTTCACTGAAATTTTTCCAACCTTTTCTAAGTGCAGTCACTTAGGGCTTTGGAAAGCGCTACCAATCTTATTTGACCTTGGCAAATGAAGCCAGCGTTACACATGTCATATTGCCTCAACAAGCCGTCCATTCTTCAAACTCCGCTAGTTAGATATTAGTATTTCATAAGACAGTTCAAGCCACCAAGACTCTGATCAAAATATTATGATTCAAGTGATTGAGAATTTAGCTGAGGGACCCAAGGCTTAATCATCCAGTGGTCTATCGGACAGTGACGATTATTTTGGATTTACAAAATCCACTCAAACACGATCAACGGAAGATTTAGAATCGTTCAGTTACCTTCAGGATTCAAATAAAACACTTCAAAGTTTAAATAGATATCCAAACATACAAAAGATATTTATTAAATACAACACCACCCTTCGGTCGTCAGCTCCTGTGGAACAACTCTTCACTTTAGGAGGATTGACCTTATCTCCAAAACGAAATATTTCAGCATCTGATATTACTTAAATGTAATGCTGATATAAATAGCTAACTGAAATTTCGTTATATGGAACTTTCTACTTTTTTGTAGTACCCAAGTCTAATTGTCACCAAATCCTACATTAGTAATTATAATATACAATTTCATTTTAATGGATATTTTTTGTAGTAATACCAATGGTCCTTATCGATTGTCATTATATATCATATATTTGAAATGAATTTAAAAGTGTATCTAAATACATTTAATGTATTTAGTATTTAAATACAAAATGCATTTTCAAAATGTATTTAGTATCTAAATACATTTTTCTCATATATTTAATATTTAGTATTTAAATACTTTAAATTTGTTTAGTGCCCACCTCTGACCATAAGTAATAAGAGATGAGGGTAAAACGTTTGTTTTCGCAGCTGAAAAAAATAAGTATATGACAAATATCTGTGACCGATAAGAAAATTAATAAGAGAAAATAAAAAAATTCCTTTATTTATTTTTGTTAAACAAAATTAACAGTTTTTACAATAATAAAATAGGATGATTCGTGACTAGATAACAAAGTGCAGATTGAGCTGACATTCATGCAAAGAAGCGACATTAAGCAGATTATCACGGCATTTAGTTAAAGTAGTGCTTTATTGAGGGTTTATAAAAGAGAAAAATAGGCAAATAAACAAATTAAGAACCAAATAAAATGAACAAATATAAAACTAATGGTATATAAAAAAGGAAGCGAATAATTCGGCCACCAAACTCTCAGGACAAAATAGGAAACTGTTGAAATTACAACTGAAAATAAAATTTTAAACGATCTTCTCAGTGTTTTTGAATGCAATCTTCCTGTTCTCTCTCAGATACAGTGCCGAATTGAGTTATCTTAGTACATTCAAATGGACTTTTGCGTTGGTGATACTACGTTCTACCTTGCGCTTTGTAAGAGTTAATATATGACTGATTGGCTATGTATAAGTATACCCCTTTTTCTTTCTTTGCAATGATTATCACGTTGCGGGAAGCATTGGGATTAGCCAGACCCCACGTGGGCGAGAGTCACATGGCGAAGCAAGCCCAGATCTCCCCCTCCATCATCGTACTATCCAAGTAAAGTGTGTAGAACATCCTCTACGTGTCATAATTTCCAGCAGTTTCTCCGGCGGATATAGAGAGAGAGGGTAAAAGAACTGTTTATCGCCGACAGTTTGGAGCCTCCGCTGCCCCCTGAAAAATCCGCAAAGTGGGAGTTATTCCTCATCTCCCGCATGAGCACTCTTCATATTTAAACCCCTTAGTCGCCTTGAAACAGCAGTAAGAATAAGGCTCACTCGCAAGAAGACATTCCTCGTCCCAAGTCGATGTGTACCCAACCAAAGGCTGGACATTCTCTCCCCAGTAAAGCATCCACGGTGAAACAGAAGCCTCTGCCCCGCCGTCTTCTGAAGCAGCTGTAACGGATTACTCCTTCGAGTCCTCGAAGCAGCCAGCCCCATCGAAGTTACCCTGATGTAGACATATCTCTCTCAAGAATCACCAAGGATTCCAGCTCCCCCATCGAATCCCAGCTAAAGTTAGAAGTTACGCCTTCACAGCCACGAAAGTAAGGTGCCGACCCTACTCTTCCTTCCCACTCTTCTCCTGACAAAGATCTATCCTTTGAAGACGCTCAAGATAGTGTCGCTGAGCCCCTACTTTCTCTCAAGCCTCCCTGAAGTCTCTTTCGCTCTTCAATTCGTAAGCCCCCTTTTCCCTACTGTAATCTTCTGATCCCATTTGGAACTGAGTAGGTAGCTATAACTAATTAATAGAAATTACATAGACTTTCCCACCGGTAACGATAAATCATTATCCAACCTGAAATTTTCCTCTATATCATTTTGATCGATTTTAATTTCTAAATAAAATTTATATTTCCTATGTTTCTCTTGAATTAACTCGAATGTCACTCTCGGCCTCGTTATTCAAATCTCGCCAAACTCGAACTCGACCTGATTAGTTAAGCGTATTGACCCCGCCTTTCAGCCTGACCTTTCTAATCCGCGCGTCAATGTAGCGTTCAGTCATTGGACGGTTCACTCCAATAGCCTGAGCTCCCCCTTTCATACTAATAATAGATATTATATTATATAGTCAGCTATACCACGACAGACTACGTTCTTGATTACATTACTGAAGAGCCGGCTGGCCAGATGGGGAGAGTCATGTTGAAACTGTGCTTAGGAAGTAGGAACGGGTTTCCAAATCCACATGGATCAGTATGCCCGTATTAACTGGACAGGATATCTTAAGTTGATGTGAAGGGTCTGGTATAGCAGTCGTATGAATGCATTCGTACAGTTACTATGTAATTATTTCTACTAATTTTGCCATACGAAATAATACTGCCGATATAAAAAGAAAGTTCAGCCCCAATTTGCTTAATCTGCTCTAAACCTTGTATGATAAATTCGTTTCTTGCATAACCAAGTGCCTGAATTGTGACGGATCGTATCTTACTTCTTATTAGTATTGTGATCCCAATATGGTTGGAAAAACGGTAACGTCCTTCTACACTCTGAATCTATTTCGTATCAACAAGCAATTAGCGCAGATTGCAAGACCTGAAATCTTTTATACCTCTCAATTGAGAAAACATATTTGGATCCTGGTTTTTCCAGGAATATGAACAAAGTAGCTCCCGCGCAACTTTGTCACCTTTCTGACGGATCTTCCTTTCACATGCCCTACTCCGGTTTTTCTGGCAGGAATCAGAAGTTGAAAAATGTTCTGTCCAAAAGAAGTCAAGCACCCTCCTCAAATCCTGCGTTACTGTTTTGTGGAACACGAAACTGGCATTCTCCTACATTAAATCCCTTAAAAGTTCAGAAGGTGGGTATTTTAGTGCAAAATCTTCACTTATTATTTGTTGCCGGTTTGAATCTGATCACGGAAGGAGGTGGCAAACGGACCTTCGGCTCCTTCACCCTGACACAAAGCTGTAGGTGGCGTGGCGCTAACCTGAAACGACATGAGAGCGCCGACAACACATGCGCTTCTTTAGCCAGATAAAAGTTAAAGATCGCATGAGGAACTAAATATTTTCTAGTAAGACTTCGAATGTGTCAGCGTAAACAGATAATCCGCGGCTGATAACAATGTACAAATTTCAGTATCAAGAAAAAAACATAGATCTTATGTGCATTTTATTATGAAGTTAAGTGTGCTGAATTCGAATTTGATAAGAAATATTATCCCATCACGTATTATTTTATTGTAAATTTTCGTTTAATAATTATGCAATTGATACCGATTTTCACGATACCATAAATGTATTTCGCTCCCAAAGTCATATTAAATGTGACCATTGTAATTAATTCACGAATATGTAATGAATGGCATGTATTTTATCATTATATAATGTAGTCACCTACATTTTAGTATTTACTTCTTCGTTTGTAAGATGTCTCAGGTGTCTCACGCTTCAAGTTCCAACAGAAGTCAGCCAGCATAGAAGCGCTCCATTTTCCCTTATACCTTTTTCCATTGACGCTATATCTTGATGGAACCTCTTTCCATGTTCATCATTCACATTCCATGCATTTGGGAATAAGAACAGATGAAAATTAAGAAAGTGTATCTTCAGTGACATATTGCATCCGAGATCTTGGTAGCACTTGATTAGGCTCTCTACTATACGCTCTTGCAGGGCCCCTTGGTTCTTTCCCAGAAGTCCTTTGCATACATCTTCGAATGCATGCCAAGTCACTAGCGTAGTTTTATCCATTTTGGCCTCGAAGCCCTCATCAGCTATAATTTGACGAATCCGAGGGCCTACGAATATGCCTTCTTTAATCTTGACATCATATATTTTAGGGAAAATCACATTGAGGTACTGGAAATATGGCTTATGTTGCAGTGCTTTGGGAAATTGCTCTATTAGGCCTAGCTTTATATGTAGTGGTGGCAAAAGATTTTCTCCTTTCTAACTAGTGGCTCATGAATTACATTATGGTATCCAGTCATCATACTTTCACGAAATGACTATTCTGTGCATACATAATGTTCTGATCTACCAATACTGCCCCACTTGCAAAGAAAGCACACAAACTAGGCCCGCAAAAATTAGCTACTCATTCTACTTGTAATTTTTGCGGTGTAGAATATAAGCAAGATTCTCATATGTAGCACTTAAAATGACTTATTGAGCAGCTGGAACTAAAGGCATGGTGTTTGCAATGTGAGACAGAACCACTTTTATGCTGTAAAGGGATGCATCTATGAATAACCTCGAGTCATTCAGACAATAGGTCAGTTCAATGGCATTGAATAGACCTCTAATATCATTACAAAAAGTCAAGTTGTTTTCAAAAGTGAAGAATTGCTGTAGATCTGCAGAATGCTTCTTAAATCTTGTATTTCGAGCATGTTCATCCAACAAGTTCTATTGTTGCAGACATGAGGACAGGAGTTCACTCCGTTGCTTAATAAGTGTAGATACCGAACTAGATCATTGAGCTCTGCTTACGTGATGAGGTGTGGTTTCTTGTCAGATTCAAGCTGTGCCACATATGGTCTATCTTGAGATTCTAAAGCTGACAGGATCCAACGCTCCGTTCGGCCCCAGCTTAGCCTCTCTTCCTCCCTTCTGATAGCATGTATTTCTCCCCTCTTCCTCAAATCCCCTACAACCTCGCACAACTTTCTCTGGTCAGCCTGTAATTTCACAGGGTAGATACTGACCTTCTTCTCAGCCAACCGTCCCGGATCGGGGTGGGGGAAAGACGACAATGTTCCCTAACCCCTGAGCTCTGGTCTGAGGTGGCTGGTTTTTAAAAACCTGCTTCATCCCCACCCATACCTTCCTCATATCCCCTTTCCTTCTCACTTCACCATATATCTTTGGTTTTACGCCGTGTCCAAGGTGGAGCCGCCATGCTAGCGGACTGCCAGGCTACCAGATGGGAGGGGTGGTCCTAAATGGCGGCACATGGCTCTTCCAGGCCAGTACGCACCCTTCGCAGGGCAGGCTACTGCGATGGGTGATGAGCTATTGCATCCTGTAATTAAAAGAGGGTCACCATGCACAATGATGAAGAAATAAAAAACACCCCTTAATTTTCCCAGTTCCATCGCCGGAGCCGCCCTTGGGCGGCTCCAAACTTCTTTAACCGAAGAGAAGGCTTACTACTATCCTTGGCCTACTGGTGTATGGGAATCTCCTCACCCCCTTCTCCGGAGGTACTTTTGGGCACCTAGCCTTTACCAGCCGCAATCCCTCCTTTTTTTTCCAAGAGAAGGGACGAGAAAGCCAGCAGGCAGCCAGTAGCCGACCGCTCGCCATTATAGCGGCTCGGTAGGGCAAATGCTGTTAGGGGAAAGAAGGAAGCCAGGCCCTTTCGCTCGCTTCCCTCAAAAGACCTGCTAGCAAGAATACTGAACCTTGCTGGGGTCAAGGCCCGTGCCTCCCTCCCCAGACATGACTAGTGTCGCTGCCAATGGAACCTGCGATGTCCTGCAGGGATGGGCAACTGGATGCTGCTCCTGAGATAGACAGGGTCCTTAAAGCAACCCAGATTCAGATGGTAGGGCCTTCTATGGGAAGGAATCTGGGATCAGCGCCAAGCACCGAACCCGAATCCGCCCCTATGTAAGGTCCTCTTCAAACCTTCGGGTTTTCAAGGCAGTATAAAGAGGGGAAAGATCTCCTCCAACCAGTGCTCCTGCGACCACCAGTATCTTCTCCATCTCGAAGAAGGACCTGGCTGAGGCCGGTCCATCTGGTCTGGGTCTACCTGCCGGCGAAGGGAAGAAGCAGGTTCATTCCACGCTCTGCTCTCCTAAAAAGAAAAAAAATAGAAACAAGACTAAAAAGACTCGGGGCTCCTCTCCATCCGCGGGAGCTGTGGAGACGGATGGGTCTGCAGCCACATCCGTAAGCGACCAAGCTAAGAGCAGCACATCTGTCCCCTGTGCGCCCCCGAGTGCAGGGTCCCGAAATAAAAAGGAATGTGTGCATGGCAGAGCCTCGGTTACATCGGGGCCCCTTCATTCAGAGGTTACCTGGCGTTTTCGAGCCCGCTGGCTTTAAACGCTTGTTAGTTATTCGCACCACTGATTGAAGCAGGTTGGCCAAGAGCAACATGATCCATCAAAGGAAAGCATTAGTTACTATAATTGGTAGAGAGCCGAAGGTGACCCGTTTCTCGAAGGGGAGCCTTTTGGCGAATTCGGCAGATCCCTCCGAGGTGGTCAAGATAAGTGTTCTTCGGACACTTGATGGCACCCCGGTGACTGTGACGCCGCACTCTACCATGAACTTTGTGAAAGGAGTAGTTTATGCGAGGGAGCTCGTTGACTACTCCATTGAGGACATCACCCTAGAGCTGGCCGACCATGGAGCGGTCAAGTCCAAACGTGTGATGACAAAACAGGAAGGGGCCTCGAGACCAACCACTACACTCTTCGTCATGTTTGACTGTGACAAGCTTTCTGAGTCGGTGCGTGCCGGTTGGTACCGTACGGCGTAAATGCATTCGGGCCACTGCCGGGGCGGTGCTATTACAGTCACCGCTTCGGCCATACGAATCGTTCCTGTAGACGTGCACATTCGGGGTCACCAGAAGTCAGTGTAAATTTCTCCAGGGCTGCACACGATTATTCCAAATCGCGTGTGGCCATGTGTGTCAATTGCGGAGAGCAGTACCCCGACTCTTCAAAGCAATGTGGTGCATATCTCATTGAGAAAGAAATCCGGGCCGTTCAGGCCCAGGATCGACTCTCATTCCGCTAGGCTAAGGACTTGGTACAGGGTCACCCGGCTCTTCCTTGGACGTCTTACGCCTCAATGGTTAGAAAGACACCCTCTGCTCCTGGACCATACAGGCCAACGAGCACGCTTGTTTCCACGCCCATTGGGAGCATTTCTGCGAGTTCTACCCAACCCGGGTGCTCCCCTGGTAAGGCTGGCAGCACATAAGGTTCACACCCAGCCCCGGCTAAAACCAGGGTTCCCCCCCTTCCCACAGCGTGACCGTTTTTCGTAAGGCGAAACGGCCACGCCACGCCACCGAGTCGTTAGACTCACAGGAGGCAACAGCTGTGAAGTTAGTCGCCAGGCCACCTTCCGGGGTTGCTAAAGCTGTCCCCCGAAAGGAGGACAGCAAGAAAGGAGCTTCGCCTCCTTCAACCATGCCTAGTGGTAGGCTGAGTGGCTCGGAGACGGTGGATCCTCGAAAAAAGGGCCCCTCGCCTCCGAAGCCGCAACACCCGCCTAAGGTTTCGAGGCAAATGGAGAAAAAGACTCGGGAGGGGATCTTAGCCTCCCCCAATAAGTTTTCGAAGGCGATAGCACCATCAGCGCTTTATTCGACAAAAGGCGATCGGGGTTCTGCATCAAGGAAGCGTACGGCCATTCCCGTGAAGGTCTTCTCTTTGAAGACAGCCCCCGCGTCTCCTCCGAAGAGGCCTGGAGGGCATATTCCTTCAATGGAATTGCCGTGGACTCCGGGCCAACTGGGAGAAGCTGCGGATTCTCGTCTCGTCCCGTTCTCAAGTAGCTATTTTCTGCAGGAGACCATGATAGGCGCGTGCCCCCTCCCGGGGAATAAGGGTTTTGCGACCCCAGCGCCACGAGATGGGGGCCGGGCTGGGAAATGCGCGGTTTACACCCGGCATGATGTCTCCGTTCTTCTTTTCGCTTTACATACCTCCATTCAGGCAGTGGCTGTGCAGCTTCACCTGGATAGGAGGTATACTATTATTTCTGCGTACATTTCATAGTCAGCTGACTTCGACCCGCGGGACTTCCGCTGCGTCGTGGCACGGTTGCTGAGGCCCCATATCTTGCTTGGAGCTCTGAACGGCAGGCATCCTCTCTGGGGAGATTACTCAATAAATCCCAGGGGACAAGTCCTTGCCGATCTGATCGAAGAGCTTGAGATATGTGTCATAAATGTGGATGAATTTACGCATCACTGCCCGAAAACCGCTTCATTTTCTTGGCTTGAACTATCTTTGCGCTCTTTGGATGCACAGCCTGATTTTGATTCGGGGGGGGGGGGCGTCGATGACCTCCATGGTAGTGATCACTTTCCCATTCCAATATCATTTTCAGGGCAACTGCCCCCTGAGAGCCTACCTCAGTGGTGCTTGGCGCGGTGGCCTGCATTTCAGGAAATGACTGAATTCTTTATCTCAGTCGAGGAGTTTAGGTCGGTAGATGAGGCCGTTGAGTTCTTATCAGGCAACCTCTCGCGGCGGGCCTGACTACTATTCTTAGAACGTGTGGCCGTTTTGCACGCCGACCACCCCCGTAGTGGTCAAAGAGTGTGATACGATCCTAAAACTGAAGCGTTATGCCTCATGCCCTATAAGCGCCTTCGAACGATTTTACTGTAGGTGAATTTCGTCTGACTAGGGCTAGGTTCCAGTATATTTCAAAGCACGCACGCCGCTCTTCTTGGTGGGCATACGTGTCTTCACTTAACGGGAAGAACAATCTGGCAGAGGTGTGTAGGCGAGTCAAAACGATTCGACGCAAGTTTTCGCATGCCCCTCTCCCGTTCTCAAGGAGAATAGGACCGCAATCTCAGACCCCGCGTCCGTGGCGGAATCCTTCGCGACTGATTTCTCTGAATTCTCTAGCAGTGATGCTGCTCCACCAGCATTTAATGCACGTCTTGATGTCGCGGAAGGCCGCTGGTTGGACTTTACCCCTAGAGGCTGAGAACCCATTCTCCGGTTGATGTCTTATACGCCATTCTTCGACACCTGGGTGAGCGAGGCATGTCCTTTCTCTTAGATTTGTTCAAAAGGATTTGCGTGGAGGGTCTCCATCCAGAATACTCGCAAAACGCTACTGTGCTCGCGTTTCGCAAACCGGGAGGAGATAACTCTACTCCGGCCGGTTTCCTCCCAATCTCTTTAACATCTTTTGTGTGCAAGTTGATGGAGAAATTGGTAAATGTTAGATAGACCTTTTTTTTGGACAGCGGAAGCCATCAGTCTATTGCATAGTTAGGCTTCCGCAAGTTCCACTTCACGTCGGATGATCTGTTTTGACTGGAAACTGCCGTCTGCGAAACCTTCCTTCGTAGACACCACTACGCAACAGTGTTTTTCGATCTGAAGAAGGCCTATAATACCGCATTGCAATACGGTATCATAGAGACTCTTCACACGATGAGGACGAGGGGACGCCTCTCGATGTTTATATCTGAATTTTTGCGAGATCGTCGATTCCGGGTACGGGTGGGGAGGAGCCCTCTCCGGCCCAATGGAGCAGGAAAAGGGTGTCTCACAGGAAAGTGTCCTCAGTGTCACACTCTTTGCCCTGAGCATCAACGGCATCCCCGTTGTGCTCCCAGAAGATTTTCTCGCTACTTTTTACGTCAACGACCTTTCGATCTCTTTTGGCACGGCCCAGAGACAACTCAAGAGCGTCGACTCTAATAGGCATTGAACCGCGTCTCTCTTTATGCCTAAGCGCACAGGTTTCGGTTTTCCTTAGCCAAGACTAAGGTGGTGCACTTCTGCCGCCATCCACGGCACCACCCCGACCCGGATTTGTTTCTTAATGGGATGCGCCTGGAAGTGGTTGAATCGCACCGTTTCCTTGTTCTTGTATTTGACCAAAGACTCACCTGGGAGGCTCATATTCGCAACATTAGGGTCTCTTGTACCCGCGCCATGACTATTCTCCGCTTCGTGACGTTCAGTGCTTGGAGCAATGATAGGGCTACTGCCTTACTTTTTTATCGAGTGTTTGTTCGTTCGAAGCTCAACTACGGATGCGAGTTTTATGCACTCGCCTTTGAGCGTTTATTGCAGAAGGTGGACTCGATCCACCACACCGGCCTTAGCCTTGCGACCGGTTTCTTCCGCACTTTCCTTATTAAGAGCCTACTAGTCGTTGATGAGGAGATGCCACTCACTCTACGCCGCGTACAGTGCTTCACTCTCCTGTACGCACGAGTTCGGCTCCTCCCTCACTCACCAACATCTCTCACTGCATCTGTAGTTGATTTCGACGGTGCCTATGCCGCCGAGAGACGCCATTCATACACTAAGGCCTTTGGGTTTAGGGCCAGGTAACTCCTTTGAGAGCTAAGTATAGCTCTCGGGCCGGTGACGCCCCTGGTTCTGCCCAGGACGCCGCCCTTTAGGTTACTACATTTGGTTATTTGTCGCCACGCCTCTGCTCCCAAAGCTTGTACAGCGCCGGTAGTATTGTTTTCGACATTTTTGGAGCACACCTCGTGTCACACTGGAACCGTGCTAGTGTATACGGATGGCTCCAAGTCCCAAGAGGGGATCGGCTCCACGCCGTATCCTCTCTGTTTGAAGTCTGCGAGGCGCTGCGTCTGTCTTCATGGCCTAGCTTGTGGCAATACACCACTCAGTACGGTAGATTACGCGAAGTGCCCGGTTTGGAGACCAGATTTTGATCTATAGCGACTGACAAAGCGCCCTGAGTGCTCTCGGGCCATTGTCATCTCCACATCCCCTGATTCGCGATATCCGTGACGCCACGGTTTTGGCAAGCCGGGCGGATGTCAAGATTATTTTCTGCTGGGTTCCTGGACATGTAGGAATTGCGAGGAATGAGCGCGCCGATGAAGGCGCCAAAGAGTCCGCAAGTATTTTGCCACCTAGACCAGCGTTTCGCTCTTAATCACACCGACTACATGGCAGGAATACGGGAAGCTCTTCGGTCTGCTTAGCAAAGATGGGAGACGGTGGAAGGGAACTTAAAGTTGCGTGCCATTGCGCCGCGACTGCTCCCATGGACCCACCCCCAATGCTTCAAAGGCTTCAGGTTGCTTTCTATCGTCTCCGCATTTGGCACACTCGCGGGACCCACTACCATTTGATGGAGCGCTCGCCAGCGCCCTAGTGTGAATACTGCGTTGTCCCCCAGACTGTTCGGCACATTTTTGTTGATTGTCTCAGTCTCGGGGATTTTCGCGCACGATACCTGTTCCGGTATTGGGATGGGCGTTGTCGCTACCGCCTGTCCCTTGTACTCGGGATGAGTGCCTGCAAATTGAATGGTGGACTTGTAGACTTTGGGGGGTAGGCTGGCCTTCTCCCTTTTATTTAACTAGATTTTTTTGTTTTGTTGTTTATTTTTCTGTTATTGTTGTATTCTTCGTAGGTCTCACGCTCCTGCACCGGTGGAAGGGGGACCACCCCCGACGCCGTAGATTGCTTCCTAATTGTTGTGATCTTCCTTTTTCTTCATTGTTTTCATACTCTTATTTTTAAGTAGCCTAGTGCTAGGCCGTCTTTATTCCGGCGACGTATGCCCAAGTGGGCAGTCGCCAGATAGGCTCTTAAAAAAAAAGAAAGTTATTGAGATTCCAAATCGTCTGATTGCCCGTGTCATCGATTAGTAGTTCAGAGGCAGGCTGTGGTACAGGAATAGTACTTCAATATCGAACTGAGCGAATAGCAGATTGATGATCTGGATAAATAAGAGATGTATAGCCTTTTCTGTTGCGCCATTCACTGAAATTAAATAAATTCAGGCTAAAAATGATACCAGCCGCTTTCTTTTGGGGATAGATAGAAATGGCAAACTGAAAATTGATCTTCCCTGTTCGTAAGAGGATGTTTCCCAGGGGCACTAAAGGAAGCGGGCGGTATCATTTTGTGCTATCCACTAACCGCAACAAGTGTTATAATTTTCCATATTTGTCAAAATGTGCTTAGCATTGAAACCCAAGAAATCATGTTTAATTTCCCGATTTCTCCTCAAAAAAGCAAGAGATCTTAAAGTATAAGGTTGCTATTTAAAATGAGTTTTGGCTGGGCTTGCTAGAAATGGCAAAGTGAAAGCTAATCTTCCCTGGTGGTAACCAGGGCGTTGCCCAGGGGGCTATAGGAAGCGGCCGATATCCTTTTGTTCTATCTACTAACACCACCAACTGTTATAATTTTCCATACATATATATATGGTAGTGTATAAAAAAACATAAAGGAAACAACCCCCTTAGACCAATCATATTCCATCTCACAACTTTCGCATATAGCCATATACCTCAACAGCATCATCACCCCGAATTAACCAGAACATAATACATTTTAATTAACAAAGGCTATTGAAACAGATTAAGATCATTAAAAAAATAATTTTGACTCAACTTCAAGGTAAAAGAGGAAAAAAGATTGATAAACACACCTCATTTTCTACAAAAATCAGATCGCAGACGCATACAGCACCGATAAAACTACTCACTAAAATCGTAGAAAAAATCAACTCGAAACACGGGCAAAAACAATATGACTTAAAATATACTCCAAGAACCTTAAAACTAGCAAATCATTAATGAAGATCAACATCAGTAGAATGTGAAAAGATAATTGTATAGCCGTTCATTTCTTTTCAAATGATGAGGTTAGCATTAAAAAAGCCGTTGCGACAGGTATGTTCTTGGGAGCACTTTGAATCTGACAGAGATGTCGAGAGAGAAAGATAGCAAAGTTGAAAAGCAGAATTATTGTTGTTACAAGTCAAAGGCCAATAAATAATAGCTATAGGGGTGTTGTGCCGACGGATTTTAAGAGGAGATGAATGGAGCTTACATAGTCGCTGGGTGATACTTAATTGTAAGAAAGAAGGAGTACATGAGTGTGCACTACTTTTGTGTACATTAATCACAATATATAAGCTTAAGCCCACACACTATGACTATTCCTTGCTTTGGCGCACACAAAGTGTGAACTGCCAACTAGAACAAGAAGTTGCAACTTTCTGCTTGAGAAAATCAGTTTCCCCTCTTGGCGCCACAAAATGAAGTATTTCTGAAATTTATCCTTGATATTGCCCTCTTCCATAGCTGGAGTACACTACGATTTGTGTTTAACTTCTCTACTTCTAAAGTTTAGCAAACTATACTCTGCAGCATGTAGCTTGGAAGTAATTCTAGAATACTCGGAATAATTCCTTTGAGCGTAAAAATGCCCGGAACAAAATAAATGCATTGACAAAATAAGTAAATAACATACGAGGGGAGGTTAATTAGTTTTGCGAATCGGTAGGGCAAAACAGAGAAAGGGGGGGCAGTTTGTGGGGGTGTTAGGACAAGTTATGACAAGTCAGAACCTGCAGCCGCACGCACCTACCTCGTATATTTAAGAAGCATTAGCTGATCGCAGATCGTCAGTCACAAACTTTTCAACAATGGAGAAGGTTGAACACCGCGCAGTGATCAAATTCTTGACCAAGAAAGGCAAGAATGCAAAAGAGATCCATGAAGGCATGGTTGCAGTGTACACCGACACCGCCCCTTCTTATGCAGCCATTGCTCACTAGAATATGGAATTCCGCCATGGTCGTGAGTTCCGTAAAGATAACCCCCATCCAGGATGCCCATCAAGTGTGACCAACGAGGACAATGTGGCCCGTGGGGAGAGAATGATCCTAGAAAATCGACGGATGGAGATCTAAGAAATCGAGCGAGAACTTTGAATATCACATGGAAGTATTATAAACATGATCCACGACAATTTGGCCATGACGAAGTTCTCTGCCCGTTGGGTCCCTAGAAACATCACGAAACCTCACGCCCCATGATCGACTTCAACGTTGTCAAAGTTCAGAGGAGCTGCTGCTCCTGTACAACCAAGACCCGGCGGCATTCGAGTCACGCATAGAGACAGGAGATGAAACGTGGGTACATCACTGGGATCCCGAGACCAAGCTCGTAGCATGGCCTGGAAGCACAGGGGCTCTCCGACCCCCATTAAGTTCCGGACCCAACCCTGGGCCGGGAAGATCATGGCCACTATCTTCTGGGATTCTAAGGGAGTGTTGATGGTGGACTATGCGCCTCGTGGAAGGACCATCACAGGCCAATATTACGCCGAGGAACTGGCTGGGTTGAAGAATTGCATCCGTCAGAAGCGGCATGACAAGTTGAAACGTGGTGTCCTGCTCTTCCACGACAATGCCCCTGTCCACAAGGCCAGAGTTGCACAAGCTGCCCTTACGCGAGAGCGGATTTGAGGAACTCAACCATCCACCCTACAGTCCAGAACTGGCCCCTAGCGACTACTCTTTATTCCGCGAGCTAAAGGCTGCACTGCGTGGACGCCGGTTTGGGGACGATGAAGATGTCCAGCTGTCCGTCCAGAAGTGGATTGAACAGCAGTCGGGAGATTTCTGGTTGCGTGAATTCGAAGCCTCAAGGACAAGTGGCGCAAGTGCATTGAAGTCGAGGTAAGTTATATTGAAAATAATAAAACACTTTTCCTTTTATGTCGTTTCCTTATATCCGAATTGCAAAACTTATTGACCTTCCTTCGTATCCTCATCACTTAATCTAATCAATTGAAATCCAATATTGATTTTATCTATTTCCTCGAAAAAGGTATTATCCCAACAGATAGTAAAATAATGAAAGTGATGGGCACATTCAAGACAACCTGTAGTTAGATCCCCAGCATTGCTTTTTCTACACAAAGTCCATGTGCGCACGCACATGGACTAATTGTCTTGGTAAACGATTTCGCCTAATCTCCTAACTCTCTCAATTAAGCCACACCATTTCTGCGCAGGAGAGGGAACTAATTCTTGACCCGTCATTTACTATTCCATTTTTAAGCAGAATATGGCAGCGGATGGCAGTTAATGCCAATACTTTAATAGCCAAATTATTTCACCAATTGTGGGCCCTGCTTGCACTACTCTTTGGGGGCTTAGAGTAGTGGTCTTGAATTCTGTGGAGAATGAACGCTAAACACAATACGCAGTGAGGGCAAATGTAGGAAATGAGATTGACATTTTGGTCTTATTAAACTTAATATGAATTGATATACTTTAATAAATCGACAGTTCATTTTTATGAGCGTGTCAAGAATAGAGAACCCAATTTTTCTTGGTCAAGAATAACCACCTCTAAAGTTCCCATGTGAAGAATAGCCACCCTAAAGGCTCTCACGTCAAGAATAGTAACACCAATACAAATATTATGTAAAATAAACCCGTGATATTCAATTTTTTGATGAAAAATAAATAAAAGTTTCCTAAATAAGAAGAAACGAAGGAATAAATTAAGTAAATTACTGAAATGAAAATTTAACTGAGCAGTTGTAAATAACCTGAAAGAAATTTTCTTTTGCATACTCGAGTGTGGCTAATTTTTGCCTAATGTTTGCCCCAATACGATTCAATATTTTGGGTATGAAACCTTTTATGTGGATCACTAAAGGATAAGAGTGATTAACGGTTCTGTACTGGTAGTTGGTATTATTGGCCAGGTTTCTGTGGACTAACCATTCATTACTATGTATAATTGATCCATCTCTCATCATTTTTAATATTATTGTCAGAAGTGATTTTTGATCTTTGTGTCCAACTACCTTCATATACTCATATATCTTACCTAACCTAACAACAGCTAATGTAACTTAAGCCTACTCTCTTAGGTTAAGATTACGTCTTTGGGGAACCCCCAACCCCGAGTCAAGAATAGCGAACTTAATTTTACCATATCACGAATAGCTTCCCCTAAAATTATCTTATCAAGAGAGACACCTATGCAAGCAATGGGTTTCCTATTCTTGACATCATTCAAATATTTGCAGTCACTAAATTTGATAATTTAGAATAATTAGCAATTAAATTGAGTATTGTTGCATGGAGAAATCTGTTCTCGTTACGACCGCTTTTCGAAAGTGATATGAATGAGATTTTACTTTGTCAATAATAGGACAGTACGCTAACTGCGTTATGGAAACTTAACTCCGGCATGAAGAAGAATTTGTATGCATTGGGCATGACGAGGGAGAATGTAAAAGAGACTCCTTGTAGATTATCCAAGTGAATGGGAAAGAATGTGAGTTCTTGGGACAGAAGATATAGGTGGGCAATCACTATTTATATGTGATTGTCGTAGGAGCGCCACAGACAACCATCTAAGAGATGAGTGGTAATGATAACTCTTTTTGAGAAGAGATGGAAGGTTGTGCGATTCCCTAGTAAGCCTAGGTTCTCGTCGTAGATCCTATAATTTAGAGAATTTCACACGTTGCCCTGTTTCGACAAACCTTGCCAAAAAGCAGATGATGCCAAGCTTAGCTGTCTCCATGATTTTGTATTTCGCAAATTGAGGGGATTGGTCAGCTGCCTGTACTAGGTGAAGTGTTAGCGAGAAAAATGGAAAAAATTTGTCGGAAAAAGAAAAGATAAGAAATCTGCTATCAATATAGTTTGTGAGTCCTGCTTTTACGGCAGAAGTATAACACTTCTCCTTTTTCAGCACGTTAATGCTCTTTTGGCGCTGATTGACATCAATTAATCTCCAAAATTTCCATATCCTTTTTATCCAAACCTCATTCTCACATTTGTTCAACGCTAGATCATAAAAGTTTTTCCAGATCATGTGAAATTCACACACCACGATTAACAACTAGCGTTCCGTTTTTGTCTTATTATAGTATAAATACATTAGGATTTATTGTAAGTGTGCTGCTGAAGAGGATACTAAGTTAAGGATTGAATTAAATTTCTAAAATGCAAGAAGCATTTATTTGATAGTCATTAAAACCAAAGTCTGAAAATAAAAATTCATCCAAATTGGATCTAGAAAGTTCTGAAAAAGTATTTATTAAAACTAAAGAGCGAAATTTTTTTACCCTACCCATAATTAGCTACTTTTAGAGTGCATCCGAAAAATGAAGGGTATTAGCATGAATCTGGTCAAAGGAATAAGAATAAAAGAGACAGTGAAGGGAATTGGAATTCAGGAGGAACTTCATGAACCTGTGGGGCAGTGTAGGTCTTGTACCGTATGGGGGGTAGAGGTGGATAGAAAGAGACATAATCTATTTTCTAAAAGCTGAATCCCCCAAGTTTCCACTTGTCAAATTGGATAAGCATAGGGGGTGGCTAAGCAATTGCGATCATTTCTTCCCAATTATTCATAGTTAGGATGGTCTATATTGCTAATTCCTTCCTAATTCAATAACTACTTTAAAAAGCACTAGGGAAAATTGAAAATGTGGGTAAAATATACTGTACATATATCTAACTGTCGATCACTTTACAAGCTTACTGCCGGCAAGAAAAACTGAGGGTTTGAGGAGCGGAAGGGCGCAAAAGTCCGTAGATGCTGGAAAATAACTTTATGTTACAAATGAGGTTGCTTATCATGTTGATATTCTCTAACATAATTTCTTGACACATGATCTTAAAAGTAACTTCAATTTGAAAAGTAATATCTCATTTTTTGTAAGATTGTTATCTGTTTATTGATAGCCTCATGCTCTTTAACTGAACCTGCAATTTCTTTGCAATAATCGAATAAATAATTTTACATAATAATGATTTTAATCTATATGCTCGATTGCATTTCTTGAAAATAGGTGCATTTGCTCCTTTTAAATCCTTTGAATCGCTTATTTTATCGGAAACTAAATGAATCAAAAGGACAAAGCCAATTTCTATTTTCGTTTTTAAGACTACGCGCATAAATTCCCTCTACCCAATTAATTTTATCATATTATCTGAACTCATATTATTAATTATTTCCATTATATGCCCCACCTTAAATATATCTTTCATTATATGTACGAGTACATTGATATATATTTCTTGCGTTTTTTATAATTTAAATTAGGAGTATCGTTGTTAAAATCAATCAAGATAATTAATTAAAAGTAGCTCTTTCTCTGTCATCATGAACAGTTCTACTTAATTTAACACTTGAATTCATTGTTTGTTTTAATGTCGAGAATAAGAAAAATATTGTTTAAGCCTATTTTGTGACCTATTTGTATAATCTCTCTTCGAACTTGCATTTTACAGCTTAATCTGTCTAGATAATTCTCAAAAGTTTTTCCTTAATAATCTGTTGGAATCTTCTCGTTTTATGTAACTAACACTTTTCGATGCTCTCTTTGACTTAAGACGCCAGTTAATTTCACTAAAAGCATTAGGATCTTTTTGTAAATTTAGTAATGGTAATCTGAAAATGCATTCATGCAATAATACACATTTCCTTTTTTTTTATCAACCAATATGACTAATTCAGAAATATATATAAGTTTAATCGCTGATAAGCAGTAATAGAGCAGCTTGGTAGGAGGACTGAAACCAGAGAACTTTAACTTTAATATACCACAGTAAGGGAATTGCGACAAAAAAAATCATTTTAATTAAACATAAATAAAACCTGATTCACATCGCATATATGAAAGATGCTAGCAATATATATATATATATATATATATATATATATATATATATATATATATATATATATATATGCATGCAGAATGTACGAGGGGCGGTCAATAAGTTTTGCAATTCGGATATAAGGAAACGAGATATGAGGAAAAGTGTTTTATTATTTTTCAATATAACTACCCTCGACTTCAATGCACTTGCACCACTTGTCCCTGAGGCTTCGAATTCCCGACAACCAGAAATCTCCCGACTGCTGCTCAATTCACTCTTGGAAGGCGAGCTGGACATCTTCATCGTCCCCAAACCGGCGTCCACGCAGTGCAGCCTTGAGCTGGCGGAATAAAAAGTAGTCGCTAGGGGCCAGATCCGGACTGTAGGGGAATATGGTTGAGCTCCTCAAATCCGCACTCGCGGAGGGCAGCTTGTGCAACTCTGGTCTTGTGGACTTTGACGACGTTGAAGGCGATCATGGGGCGTGAGGTTTCTAGGGACCCAACGGGCAGAGACCTTGGTCATGGCCAAATTGTCGTGGATCATGTTGATAACACTTCCATGTGATATTCCAAGTTCTCTCTCGATTTCTTCGACCTTCACCCGTCGATTTTCGAGGATGATCCTCTCCACGCGGGCCACACTGTCCTTGTTGGTCACGTCTGACGGGCGTCCTGGATGGGAGGCATCTTCAAGAGACTCACGACCATATCGGAACTTCCTATTACAGCGAGCAATGGTTACTTAGGAAGGGGCGGTGTCGGTGTACACTGCAACCATGCCTTCATGGATCTCTTTTGCATTCTTGCCTTCCTTGGTCAAAACTTTGATCACCGCGCAGTGATCAACCTTCTCCATTGTTAAAATTTTGTGACTGACGACCTGAGATCAGCTCCTGCTTCTTAAATAGACGAGGCAGGAGCGTGCGGATGCAGGTCTTGATTTGGCATAACCTTTCCTAACACCCCCATAAACAGCCATCCCCCTTCCTCTGTTTTGCCCAACCGATTCACAAAACCTATTAACCGCCCCTCGTATCTCCATTAACACGTTTCCAAATTTTAACCTTAGCCCTGGTTTGCTTATGCTATACCTCATTATCACTACATACATAAAATCTGAGATAAAATTTATTTCAGGATTTTGTACCCCTTAATTAAGGTTCAGAGGTGGGTAGTCTAATACCCCCTTCGACTATTTATGGCAATGTATGTCCAGCTTCCTGTTCATTCCTTGAAAATTAAGAATAAATACTCAAGCGCTCGGAATCGTTTTTTTACTTTCCCTTTGTGGGTGTATCTGCATAACTTTGAATCACTCGCACTTTGTGAGCTTGTTCATATATCTATATATATATATATATATATATATATATATATGAGGAATTAAATTGTCTTCGGAGAATGTGGTTTAATTCCTCATCTTTTCTTGCGATATTGCATTAATTTTCATCATATATATATATATATATATATATATATATATATATATATATATATATATATATATATATATATATATTGTCGTAGAATGGACTCTCGAAGATATACCATATCTAACTATTCGTTGAGGGAACTTCTTTAATTATCTTTAGAGTGCGTGATGTCTGGCGGGCCGATATTATGTATCTTCGATATGCTTAAGAAGTGGAACTGAGCTCAAGGATAATAATATTGCTATCATTAATAAAATAGAGTTTTATTAATAATAACTATCAACAAACAACGAACGGAAAATATTGACATAAACAGAGAATGGAAAGGGCCGTGGGGGCTCGGGCTAATCCGAGGATTAAAGGATTTAAAAAGGTAAAACAAATATAGAGTTAAAGAGATGGGATGGTTCGCTAAAACATTTAAAGCACAGGATAGAATTGACAAAAGGGTTAAGTACTCAAAGGTGACTTTTGGCTTACGTAACTTTATTCTAGTGGTGCAGTGGAAGGCGACGTGAAGGAATTTTCGGTCCGCTGTTAAGTTCCAGCCGAGGGGGGGAAATAAAATGATCCTGACGTGGCGTATTGGGAATGAGAACCGTTTCTCGGCGAACGGTTTCAAGAACAATGGCTGTTCTACGTTGTTCTCTTCCGAACAACAGTGGGGGGTGGGAAGAACCGTCTCTTGTCTACGGGCTCAAAAACAATGGCTGTTCTACGTTTTTCTCTTTCTGAACACGAGGGGGAAGCCTTTTGGACTCGGCGTCACAAAGGCTCGAACTTTGGCACACAAGGGATTTTGTCCTCCTTCTGGACAAGTGATGGTCAATCTCGAGGTCAAGGTCCCTTGGCGCACAAAGTGAGAGAGGGTCGTGGTGGTGTTTCGCGACGAAAAGCTGGATCTCCAATCTGATCTTAGTGGTAAATTTTCCATCTAAATAGTCGAGACACTCCCTTGGCGTGGGGGACAATGGAGTGGGAACTTCGAGGGAATGCACAGCCGAGGCTGGGAACAATGCCTTATCTGCCCATAAGCCTAACTCAATCTGGCAAGGTCGGCGTATGGGGGCGAACGGGGGGGACGATAACCTCCTTGTTTAAACGCATCCGGTGGCTGCGATAAGACGCCAAGCTTCGAAGCGAAGATGCACGTGAAAGCATCGTGGTTTTAAATAATATGTGATAAGAGTTAAAACTAACGCTGCCTCAACCCGTTCTATCATACCCCTCCATTCCGGGGGAAGTTGTCACTTCGAAACAAGAGAGAAGGGACAACGATAGAGCTCCGTTGTGGGAAACTCGTCTTCTTGTACCAACCGTACCTTCCTGCACCTAACTAGTATTACCTCAATACATATGATTATTTTGATCTTTTGATTATAAGGGAAAATAACCTTTAATACAAACTTAATAAAAAAAAGGCATGGAACAATGAAATGATATAAAGTTAGTACAAACGGGACAAAATAATTTATACGTAAATTAATGGGTACAAATATATACATAAAAAAAAAAATTAGACATTGAGCGTTACAAAATTCAGACATATACATTAACTAATTATATTACAAGAGAATCTTAATTTAAGTCGGACAAGACGGTATATACCTACATGGAGATACTAATTCTATGAATACAATTACTCTACGCTATTCGGTAACGCATTCCTACTGAGTGCGTCAGCGACCTGGTTATCGGAACCTTTTATATAATTTATTTTAAATTGATACTCTTGCAAGAGTAAACTCCAGCGCATGATTCGGCCATCGGAGTGTCGCACATTCCTAATATAGGCTAACGGACGGTGGTCGGTCCTATCTGAAATTCCTTACCTATCAAGTACAGCTTGAATTTGTCTATGACCCAGATAATTGATAGAGCTTCCTTTTCTATAGTGGCATATCTCTTTTCGCGTGGTAATAATTGACGACTAGCATATGCAACTGGATGACTTGTTCCGTCATCCTCGTATTGAAGGAGTACACCTCCATGCCCTCGTTGCGCACGTTGGTCTTAATCCCAAAGGATTTTTCCGGGTTGGGCAACTTTAAAATGGGGGCAGAAATGAACTTACTCTTGAGCTGATTAAAATGGGGAATAGCGACATCATTCCAACGTAGACGATCGGGTGAATTCTTTTTTAAAAGGGAGCTGAGGGGCTTCGAAATTGCAGCGAAATTTGGAACGAGTCGCCGATAGTACGAAGCTGATCCTAAGAACGATCTTAATTGCTTCTTTGTAATCGGGAGAGGCATGTCGGCGATTGCCTTAATCTTATCCTCTTGGGAACCCAACCGGCTTTGTCCTATTTTGAAACTCAAATATTTGATGGTTTCGTGGGCAAAATGGCATTTGCTAGGCCAATGGTGAGGCCATTTTCGCGCAGTCGTTCGAAAAGAGCTAATAGGGTGGTTAAATGGTGACTCCATTTAAATAGTTCTTGTAGCTGACTCTTTTGATGTGGTGTCAGCTGCGCGTCAATATCCAGGTCAGAGGGCTCCAAAGACTCGCCTGGTAGGGAAGGAGGAGGGTAATTGGCATCAGGTTGGGTGCACACTATCTGTATTACATTAAGGGACTCCGCGGGGTAATCTTCTTCAAGCGCCGATGTTTCGTCCAGTTCTACGAAGGTATCTCCATGGGCGCGTTGGGGGTTCTTTTTTTCTTGGGGTCCACGGACAGTCTCCGTGTCCTTGTCTTGGGCCTTATCGCCTAAGGGTGTTAGTAATTCACACTCCTTTTGTCTCGTCCTAAAGTCCTGGTTAGGGGTCTCCGAGAAATCGGACGGTATCGGGGTTCTGATGGGGACGGGCTCCTGGGCTTCTTTCTTAGCTCAGCCTCGAGGAAGGGCGGCCTGAGACACAGGGTCTGAACTTACTTGGGGGCTCTGTCCTATAAGTACGGAACAAAATTGTATGGGTGCTGAAATGACTTCAGCCCAACCATCATAATATTGACACTGCAGGTAACATCTAACGACGGGGAATTGGTTCGCCCGCCTAAGGTAGTCATGTACCACCGCAAATTTTTCGTGGTTAGGGTCCACTGGGGGGAGGAGTTCGTCGGACACGATGAAACACGTACATCCTGTGTCCCTGACGAGAGTCGATACTGGGCAGCCGTTTACGCTGCCCTCCTCAAATTTCAAAGTTCCCGATGAACTTTTATCAAAAATAAAATTTTCCAGGTGGCCTGACGAAGGGGGAGAAGTTTCTGCTTGGGTCTGCACCACCGGGGGAGCCGGGGTTGCATTAATCTCGTGAACTTGGTGGGCTGGTCCGCTTTTAAGCATAGAATTTTGGAGGCAATTCCAGCTCATGTGGTTTTCTACACCACAGGTGAAGCATATGATTGGTCGCTTCGGGAAGAGAGATGGAGGAGAAATCTTAACGGGAGGTTTGGAGTCCCGTTGTTGGTTTCGGGGAAAGAAGTTTTGGGGTTTTACGGGGCTCGGAAACTTCGTCGGCTTTCCTGTAAAGGGGCGCGAATCCTTCCTTCTTTCCTTGTAGGGAGATTGGTAAAAAGTTCGATTCTCCTTTGGGTATAAATTATGGCTTGCGGCATAGAAATCCGCTTCTTCGGTACATGCTTTAAAGGTCTGGCACCGACGATCCTTGACGAACGCGCGGATCTCCGTCGGGAGAGACGCCAAAAATTGATCTCGCAACACAAAGTCTGTTAAGGACTCGTAGTTCGGATCAACCTTTGAGGATTTTAACCAAAATTTAAAATTCCTCTGAAGAATGTATCCGAATTGACGGAACGTCTGTCCGGGTTTAATACGACTTCCTCGAAATTCTTGGCGGTAGAAATGGGGAGTCATATTATGAGCGGCCAATAACTCAGCTTTTAAGGTGCTGTAGTTAATTGTACACTCAGATGGTAAAGATATAAAAATTTCGCGCAATTTACAATTTAACTGGCAAAGTAATCTGGCTACACCTTCAGCCTCCAGATCCATGTTATTGATTTCGAGGATCTTTTCGAAGTGGGCTAAAAATGCTCTAAAATCCTCTCCATCCTTGGAATTGGGGAGCTTTAGTGAGAGATCGGGGGGGATGGGCTTCGGAACGGGAACTGGCGGACTGTATCTCTGCTTCAACACGAGCTAATTCAATCTGATGGTGAAGCTCAGCTTGTCTTATCCGTTTCTCTCTTTCTCTTTCTTCTCGTTGGATTTCTCTTTCTTTTCGTTGGATTTCTCTTTCTTGTTCTTTTCGTTTTATTTCTCTCTTTCGTTCTTGTCGTTGTATTTCTCTTTCTCTTTCTCTTTCTCTTCCTGTTCTTTGCTCCTCTTGAACGTACTCAATTAGTTCTTTTCCGGAGAGTCCCAAGGATTCTTCTTGCGCTTTAAAGATTTCGAACTGAGTCATCTTTGCACTTGGGGGCGCAATAGTCAACCAACTAAAATTCCTTGCAACAAGAATTATGCCTTCTAGAGAATTAGCCTACCTAAATATGGGCACAGACCTATTCGTACTTGGTTTCTCAATCTAAATAACCACTGACTAAAATCACAAACAAATTATTATAACAGTTCCTTGAGCTACTCCAGCTTCTTAAGTTTCAAAAAAGGGGATAGCAGGCGCTAAAACAAAAGGGAACTACTATACTCTATTATTATAACGAATAACACTATGCTTTACTCGACTGAGACCAGTGTTTGCAAAGATATAGCGTTAAGCCTTTCACACCTGATACCAAATTTAAATAGTATATATATATATATATATATATATATATATATATATATATATATATATATATATATATATATATATGTCGTAGAATGGACTCTCGAAGATATACCATATCTAACTATTCGTTGAGGGTACTTCTTTAATTATCTTCAGAGTGCGTGATGTCTGGCGGGCCGATATTATGTATCTTCGATATGCTTAAGAATTGGAACTGAGTTCGAGGATAATAATATTGCTATCATTAATAAAATAGAGTTTTATTAATAATAACTATCAACAAACACAAGACGGAAAATATTGACATAAACAGAGAATGGAAAGGTCCGTGGGGGCTCGGGCTCATCCGAGGATTAAAGGATTTTAAAAGGTAAAACAAATATAGAGTTAAAAAGATGGGATGGTTAGCTAAACCATTTAAAGCACAGGATAGAATTGACAAAAGGGTTAAGTACTCAAAGGTGACGTTTGGCTTACGTAACTTTTGCACTAGTGGTGCAGGGGAAGGTGGCGCGAAGGAGTTTCGGTCCGCTGGCGAGTTCCAGCCGAAGGGGGGGGGGAATAAAAGGATCCTGACGTGGCGTCTTGGGAAGGAGAACCGTTTCTCGACGAACGGCTTGAAGAACAATGGCTGTTCTAGGTTGCTCTCTTCTGAACAAAGGCGGGGATGAGAACCGTCTCTTGTCTACGGGCTCAAGAACAATGGCTGTTCTAATGTTGTTCTCCTCTGAACAACAGGGGGGGGTGAGAACCGTTTCTTGGCGAAGGGCTCAAAACGAACAATGGCTGTTCTAGGTTGTTCTCTTCTGAACAAAGGGGGGATGAGAACCGTCTCTTGTCTACGGGCTCAAGAACAATGGCTGTTCTAATGTTGTTCTCCTCTGAACAACAGGGGGGTGGGGTGGGGGGGTGAGAACCGTTTCTTGGCGAAGGGCTCAAAACGAACAATGGCTGTTCTAAAGCTGTTCTCCTTTGAACAACAGGGGGGGGGATGAGAACCGTTTCTTGGCGAAGGGCTCAAAACGAACAATGGCTGTTCTAATGCTGTTCTCCTTGAACAACAGGGGGGGATGAGAACCGTTTCTTGGCGAAGGGCTCAAAACGAACAATGGTTGTTCTAATGCTGTTCTCCTTTGAACAACAAGGGAGGAAGCCTTGGGGACTTGGCGGCGGAAAGGCTCGAACCTTTGCCACTCAAGGAATATTGTCCTCCTTCTGGACAAGTGATGGTGAATCTCGAGGTCGAGGTCCCTTGGCGCACAAAGGGAGAGAGGGTCGTGGTGATGTTTCGCGACGAAAATCTGGATCTCCAATCTGATCTTAGTGGTAAAGTTTCCATATAAATAGCCAGGACATCTCCTTGGCGTGGGGGAAAATGGAGTAAAAGCTTGGAGGGAACGCACAGCCGGGCCGGAGAACAATGCCTTATCTGCTCATAAGCCCAACTCAATCTGGTTAGAGGCCACTGGGAGGAGTTCGTCGGACACGATGAAACACGTACATCCTGTGTCCCTGACGAGAGTCGATACTCGGCAGCTGTCCACGCTGCCCTCCTCATATTTCAAAGTTCCCGATGAACTTTTACCAAAAACAAAATTTACCTGGTGGCCTGACGGAGGGGGAGAAGTTTCTGCTTGAGTCTGCACCACCGGGGGAGCCGGGGTTGCATTAATCTGGTGAACTTGGTGGGCTGGTCCGCTTTTAAGCCTTGAATTTTGGGGGCAATTCTAGCTCATGTGGTTTTCTACACCACAGGTGAAGCATATGGTTGGTCGCTTCGGGAAGAGAGATGGAGGAGAAGTCTTAACGGGAGATTTGGAGTCCCGTTGTTGGTTTTGGGGAAAGAAGTTTTGGGGTTTTACGGGGCTCGGAAACTTTGTCAGCTTTCCTGGGAATGAGCGCGAGTCCGTCCTTCTTTCTTCTCGTTGGATTTCTTTTTCTCGTTCTTCTCGTTGTATTTTTCTTTCTCGTTCTTCTCGTTGTATTTCTCTTTCTCGTTCCTCTCGTTGTTTTTCTCTTTCTCGTTCTTCTCGTTGTATTTTTCTTTCTCGTTCTTCTCGTTGTATTTCTCTTTCTCGTTCCTCTCGTTGTATTTCTCTTTCTCGTTCTTCTCGTTGTATTTTTCCTTCTCGTTCTTCTTGTTGTATTTCTCTTTCTCGTTCCTCTCGTTCTCTTTCTCGTTCTTCTCGTTGTATTTCTCTTTCTCGTTCCTCTCGTCGGATTACTCTTTCCCTTTCTATTTCTTCCTTTTCTCTTTGAAATTTTGCTTCAATCCGAGCTAAATTAATCTCATGGTGAAGGTCTACTTGTCTTATCCATTTCTCTCTTATGTACTTAATTAGTTCTTTTCCGGAAAGTCCCAAGGATTCTCCTTGCGCTTTAAAGATTTCGAACGGAGTCATCTTTGCACTTGGGGGCGCACTAGTCAACCAACTAAAATTCCTTGCAACAAGAATTATGCCTCTATAGAATTAGCCTACCTAAATATGGGCACTGACCTATTCGTACTTGGTTTCTCAATCTAAATAACCACTGACTAAAATCACAAAAAAACACAAACAAATTATTATAACCGTTCCTTGAGCTACTCCAGCTTCTTAAGTTTCAAAAAAAGGGGATAGCAATCGTTAAAACAAAAGGGAACTACTATATTCTATTTTTATATCGAATAACACTATGCTTTACTCGACTGAGACCAGTGTTTGCAAAGATATAGCGTTAAACCTTACACACCTGATACCAAATTTAAATAGTATATATATATATATATATGTCGTAGAATGACTCCCGACGATACCATATATCTCTATTCGTTGAGGGAACTTCCTTAATTATCTTTAGAGTGCGTTACTGTCTGGCGGCCGATATTATGTATCTTCGATATGCTTAAGAAGTGGAACTGAGCTCAAGGATAATAATATTGCTATCATTAATAAAATAGAGTTTTATTAATAATAACTATCAACAATACACAAAAACGGAAAATATTGACATAAACAGAATGGAAAGGGTCGTGGAGACTCGGGCTAATCCGAGGATTTAAGGGATTAAAAAAAGGTAAAACAAATATAGAGTTAAAGAGATGGGATGGTTCGATAAACCATTTAAAGCACAGGATAGAATTGACAAAAGGGTTAAGTACTCAAAGGTGACGTTTGGCTTACGTAACTTTTGCACTATGGTGCAGGGGAAGGTGGCTCGAAGGAGTTTCGGTCCGCTGGCGAGTTCCAGCCGAAGGGGGGGGGGAATAAAAGGATCCTGACGTGGCGTCTTGGGAAGGAGAACCGTTTCTCGACGAACGGCTTGAAGAACAATGGCTGTTCTAGGTTGCTTTCTTCTGAACAAAGGGGGGGATGAGAACCGTCTCTTGTCTACGGGCTCAAGAACAATGGCTGTTCTAATGTTGTTCTCCTCTGAACAACAGGGGGGGTGAGAACCGTTTCTTGGCGAAGGGCTCAAAACGAACAATGGCTGTTCTAGGTTGTTCTCTTCTGAACAAAGGGGGGATGAGAACCGTCTCTTGTCTACGGGCTCAAGAACAATGGCTGTTCTAATGTTGTTCTCCTCTGAACAACAGGGGGGGGGGTGTGAGAACCGTTTCTTGGCGAAGGGCTCAAAACGAACAATGGCTGTTCTAATGCTGTTCTCCTTTGAACAACAGGGGGGGGGGATGAGAACCGTTTCTTGGCGAAGGGCTCAAAACGAACAATGGCTGTTCTAATGCTGTTCTCCTTGAACAACAGGGGGGGGTGAGAACCGTTTCTTGGCGAAGGGCTCAAAACGAACAATGGCTGTTCTAATGCTGTTCTCCTTTGAACAACAGGGGGGGAAGCCTTGGGGACTTGGCGTCGGAAAGGCTCGAACCTTTGGCACTCAAGGAATATTGTCCTCCTTCTGGACAAGTGATGGTGAATCTCGAGGTCGAGGTCCCTTGGCGCACAAAGGGAGAGAGGGTCGTGGTGATGTTTCGCGACGAAAATCTGGATCTCCAATCTGATCTTAGTGGTAAAGTTTCCATATAAATAGCCAGGACATCTCCTTGGCGTGGGGGAAAATGGAGTAAAAGCTTGGAGGGAACGCACAGCCGGGCCGGAGAACAATGCCTTATCTGCTCATAAGCCCAACTCAATCTGGTGAGGTCGGCGTATGGGGGCGAACGGGGGGACGATAACCTCCTTGTTTAAACATTGACATCCGGTAGCTGTGATAAGACTCCAAGCCTCGAATCGAAGATGCACGTGGGCAGCATCGTGGTTTTAAATAATACGGGATAGGAGTTGAAATTAAACGCAGCTTCAACTTGTTCTATCACAGTGGGAGTTGAGAAATCAACTAACTAAACATATAAAACTACTGACAAAATTTATTCGGTTGGTCGGTTGGCTAGTTAATCTATTGAAGTGTTGGTTGGTTATATCGTGAATAGTTTAATTGAGGAGGAATAATTATTTAGGTCTGAATTTATTTTATTGATATATAGTGACTCTAAGATTTTCAAATCGAAAGAAGTTAAGGCTGAAGATAATATAGTAAATGAATTAGAATTAATAGGATGATGGTGATTCTTTAAATGTTGCCTGATGGAAGAGGCTTCAGGTTTAGAAATGGGAACTCCAGTCCTATGAGACAAACCCAAGTGCTTCGCGATCCTGCATTTAAGTTGTAAGCCAGTTTGGCCTACATAACGACTGTGGCAAGTCGTACATGTATAATTGTAAATTATACAGGATCGCAAGCCCAAAGGGATTGTCTGCTTATAGAGAAAAAAGGAATTTAATGAAACAGGGTTGGAATTTATACAAATGAATTTGCATTGAGGGAAATGGTTGTTGAGGGTAGAGAGAAGGAGTTTGTTAAACTCGGATGTCAAAAATGCTCGAGATAGGGTAGCTTAATGAAAACCATCTGTTTAGAAACAGTATTAAGTTAGGGTCGAAGATAGTATATTTTGGAGAGAAATTTGAATACTAACTGGTCGAAGATGAAATCGGGGTAATAATTAAATTTGAAGAAATCCTTTAAATAAGTAAGTTCTTCATGAAACGATATCCAGTTAGAGCATATATGGTAGGCTCTAAAAATTCGGCTTTTAATACTGGATAATTTAAACTGACTGGGAGAGCTACTAAAAAAATGTGTACCTAATCTAGAGGTGGTAGGTTATCTGTAAATGAGTTTTAGGTAAACCATAGATGACCCCAGGGGATGAACAGAAACAAAAAGCGTATGATAAACATCAATTAAAATATTTCGTTTCGTAAGAGAACGTAGAAAATTATTAATTCTATCTTCAATTTTCAGAATATACTTAAGGGGTTCTGTATTCACTTTGGAAAATTTCGACAAATCTGATAGAATGGTATACATTTTGCGCATATAATCAGTACGATTTAAGATTACTTACCCTTTGCCTTTATCAGGTTTACAAACTATGATAGATTGATCTTAGCGTAAGGTGGAGAGGACACTGAAAAGTTTAAAAATGAAAACCGGATTAGAAACTTTGAAACTGTCCCACTTGTAGTAGAACTTATTAGCCAAGCCTTTGATCTCATTAATCAAATCGGGAGTTGATCGAACTCCTCCTCCATTTGCTACTCAAAGCCACTAAATAAATAGAACTGCAGTCTTCTTGTTTTTATCACCATTTTGCTCGAAGGCAAAATCATATCAGAATTTCTACTCATCGCCCAGCCAAAAATATTCATCTATTACCTTTTGGAGTCGGGTAATATTTTCTCGGAACGTTATCGTATCACCCAAATCCGGTTTAAGTATCGACGTTTCGCATCAATCTTATGGGGAGCGCAATAGCTAAGAGGATTACAAAACGATGTCGAATATAATTATACTTGGATCCCATCATCTAGGTCCTTTCATCATCCAAACTCATCCAAACCTTCCAAAACCATCTCAAGCCCTCCCCCTCCCCCCCACACACAAAAGATGCTTCTGAGTGTGTTTTTAGATATGATTCTTATAAATTCGTTAGTCATTTCAATTATTAATTACTCACTTTGTACATTTAACTTTCCTCAATCTCCGATTTTCTCAGAATTTTAGTGAAGGGTTCAAAAAATGGTTGAAAGTGAGATTTGCGCCTGAAATACCTACCAAATTTTAAAGAATCACCCCCAAAACATACGATTTGACCGCAAATCTAGAATGTAGATAGGTTGTGAGTGAAAGGAAAAACTTTCTTAACTTACATCGTGTTACATTAAGTGTAGGCAAGTTCTTTTAGAGAAATGTGAAGAGAAAAGCCTAAATTTTCTTAAGAATATTATGAGTGAATATTATTAAGAAACAATATAAATGTTACCTATTAAAATATTCGTTTTCTATAAAGTGTCAAAGTTAGAATGCTAACTCATGTATTTTTACTAAATATGATACATTATTTAACGTTGCAATCATAGCTTAATGATGACAATAGGTATAGTAATAAATACATAAAATATATATATATATATATACAGTGGCGGCTTGTGCATAAGTCCTAGAGGGGCCGAGCCCCACCAAAAGAAATGAATAAAAAATTAAACGTATACAAGCAAAACTTTAGATATGTTTTATTACTTTCCCATAAGTAAATCCAGGTGATTTTAAACTCTACAAAAACTCCTTTCTTACCGATCATATTGAGTCAATTTCTGCCAATATCCTTATTCATTGCTTAATAAAGAGAAATCAAAATGTGAATTATCCGTTTTGCATGCAAATCAAATGATACTTTCGTTAAAATTTCAAATATTAGTAATTACTGAAATTCATAAATAAAACAGCTTTAATGAAACATTCTCTGAAGTATCAAAATTGCTCGAAATTGTCCTTATAACACCAATTCCAACTGTTGATTGAGAGAACAATGAAACGAATAAAGACCTTTCTACGAAATACCATATCACAAGATAGGTTGAAGAGTCTCGCATGCATATCCATTCATAAGGAATATATAAGCGAAATCGGAGATTATCAACACCAGAGTAATTAATACCATTGCTCAGATGAAGAACCGAAGATCTGATTACTTTATGGGGGGCTCTTGAAGGAGGTCGTCCATAATTATGGGGGAACCTTGAAGGTAATCGTGAGGACAACACAAGAGCCTTGGAACGGAGACGCTGGTTGCCAGTAATGGTGATTGCTTACTGAGTTATCGCGTAATCTTTTGGCAAGAGCTCTGGTTGATACAGATGCCCCGGTTAGTTTGCGTTGCCCGTACTTATTTCCCACGAAAGTTATTTGTTGATTGCTATAGGGTGCCCTAAGCGGAGTGGTGGTCTTATTCTAGCGACAGGGTCAAATAGCCCGGAGGATGGGGATAGACCACACCAGGATAGAACACCGGTATTTCGGGAGTTATGTAATCGCGAGGAATTGCGATTAACGAGGAGAATGCGTAACGGCTGTTTTCCCGATTAATAAGTCCTTGAAGCAGTAAGATTGAGGAACGTCAGGATACTGAAGTCACCAAAGTAAAAATAGAATTATTATTGAAACTAGATCTTATTGCACTTTACTAAAGTTCTTTAATTAAGTTTAAGTTCTAAGTTGTGACATAAATTAAGTTCGAGGTCAAGTGCGGGCAAGGTCAAAAGGAGGCCGGACGAATAGAGCCGTTAAGAGTTACACCTTAATGTCTGCATTATGTACACGACTATATACAAAGATGAATTACGCGAATCCGAGAGATCGGACTGAATAATATATAACGCGATATATTGCTATATAAAACAGTAATCTAATTCTCGGTTAATTAATTACTCTTTATTCTGGCTTAACACAGTTATGTATTTAATTTAATCCACGCCGTACAAGTTCCTCATCCAACTAAGCCCACACCTCCCTCTTATGTACAGTCCTGTTCATTTGTCGGTAAGGCTACTACCGAACATATTGATAAGGAAGGCTCTCCGACTATTGGGTAAAATTCTCTGTGAGGGGTGGAATGTTGCCATGGAGACAGCTTCCTAATCTGGTTTCTATTTGTTGAATAGTGATAGCTATCCGGTTTATTCTGAATTCTGCCTTGATTATAATGTTTGCCTAAGATTGCCTCAACCAACTCTATCATAGATATCTGTGCTCTGATAAACGGCGCTAACTTTACCTTCCTCTCTCTCTGTACTTTATGTGTGTAGCGACTCTCGCGTGTGTCCTAGTTTGGACGTATACGCCTGTCGCTACAACTTATACAAATAAATAATGGTTAGTATCTGAGATTTATTCAAAAAATTTGAATTATAGTACTTAAATAGCTAAGTAGCCTAAATATAAAAATTTTTGGTACCTTAACTAACTAATAATATTCCTTTTCTGACCCCACCCTTATTGATACCCACAAGCCGCCAGTGTATCTAATATAAATATATATATATATATATATATATATATATATATATATATATATATATATATATATATATATATATATATATGTATATATATATATATATATATATATATATATATATATATATATATATATATATATATATATATATATATATATATATATCATTCTTTCTTGAATGCAAATATTTTGGAAGACTATGGTGTATTTCCTTTGGCAATTCTTTATTCTTCTAACTGTCTTTTTTACTGCATCTTGTAGATGGTAGATTACTTGTCCTGTATTCATCTCTCTTTTAAATATATGGGTTTAGTAAAAACCAAACTAAATTGTTGAGCTTTCGATCTTATTCGATCATCTTCGGAGCGTGTTGATATATTCTTACCTCCTTTACCAATGAAGTGTGGAGTCTGAATCAAAGTAAATGAACACCAGAAATAGTGGCTTTGAGCGAGGAGATCGGGCGCTCGGTAGAAAATATAAGATTCGCAACATCAAGGGAAGCATACAACGCACAAAGAGAACTAATATCACTAATTTATGAAAAAAGAAAGAGATATGAGATCATCACATGGAAAAAATAGATGTGGAAACATCACCAAGGAAATTTTGGAAGCATATAAACAGATTAAAGACATACATCAAGGAATAAAATCAAAATTAAGGACGCAGAGAACAACATTTTAGAAGATGAGGAAGAAATAGACGCATTATTTAGAGAGCACTGGAGAAATGTATTCAAAATTAGCGAAGAAGAGAATGAGGACTATGACATTGAGTTCGAACATCAGATCGTGGACGAACTCAATGGAGAGATCAAAAAGGACATACCTTTTCCACTTTTTCGAGGAAAGGAGAAACAAACGCGACGGAATAGATGCAATCATTACATCTGAGGAATTAAAAGTAACCATAAAGTACTTCCGACAATGAGCCCCTGAAAGATCGGGACTCACCAGATTAAATTACATCGAAACACTCACGAACATACTGGAGGGAGTAAGAAACGTCTTCAATGCGTGCTTGAACACGGGATACTTTCCTAATCAGCTAAAAGTGGCGAAGATGATATTCATACACAAAGCGAGAAAACCGCCAGATCAAGTGGGTAACTACCGCCCCGTATAGCGGCAAGTGTCATCGGTAAGGTATTGAAATAAATTATAAAGAACAGACTGTCGAAATTCCTCGATGATAATGGAGGAAGAAACAGCTGTCATTTGGCTTCGGAAAAAACAGAAGCGCGGAGATGGCCCTTGGAGTCATCCTTGAAAGGATAGGGGAAGCAAAGAAAGAAAAAAGGAGCGTAGACATCGTATACCGGGACGTGTCCAAGGCATTCGACAAAGTATGGCAGAGGGGTATACAACTCAAGATACTCAGATTAGGAATGAACAACAAGATCGAAAGGATTTTATGTAGTTATGTAATGGAGAAACGTGCTTATGTGGAAATAGGACGACATCAGGGAGAAATATTCTAGCTCGCTGCAGGTTTTCCCCAAAGCGGATGTCTGAGTCCGTCTCTCTATTCAATCTACACAGCAGATATACCACCACTAAGAAATGAAGGCTGCTTGAACATCCAATTTGCCGAGGACCCCACTCAAATCATGGTTTGCCCCCAAAGGAGCGGCCTAATGCAGGCTAAGATGACTGCAGGAGAGATAAGAAGCATTAATAGATACGAAGGAAAATGGAAAATTAAAACCAACAGGGCTAAATTTAAAATGGTTCCCGTGTACAAGAGGAGTATCTAAGATGTATATATAGAAGGACAGCGCTACAGATACGACAAAGAATGTAAGCTGCTTGAACTAACCATTACGAAATTAGGTTATAAAAAGCACGTAACTAAGAGGGTAAATCGAGGGAAGAGCAGCCTGGCATTACTGTACAAGTTAGTTAACCTAAGCATGAAAAACAAAAGAAAAATTATCAAGCCATAGCACAGTCTGCGATTATTTATCCAACCATCTCGATGTACACGATCTCGAGAAATAACCTATTAAGACTCCAAAAAGTCCAAAACAAAGCTATCTACTTAATAACAAACATCAGAAGAGGAGAAAGAAGAAGACTACTAGACTTGCACAGAAAGGCAAGGATAAAGCCACTTTGCAGAATAATTGCGAAAAGACCAAACAAAGTAAGTTTCAGAAATCATACAGAATGAAGTAGGAGTGGAATTAACCAAATAAATTGCCCAGAGAGAAGGTTGGAGATCACACAAATTATTCCCAAGTTTTCCAAGGATAGATGTGGCAGGAAAAGAAGACAAAGAAGAAGAAATCTACACCTAGAGAAAGAGATTAATACTCGACGACGACTAAGAGTAATTAATTAACCGAAGCAAAGAAAGTTTTAGAAATGACACAGAATGAATTAGGAGTTGAATTAACCAAATATATTGCCCAAAGAGAAGGTTGGAGATCATACAAATTATTCCCAAGTTTTCCAAGGATAGATGTGGCAGGAAAAGAAGACAAAGAAGAAGAAATCTACACCTAGAGAAAGAGATTAATACTCGACGACGACTAAGAGTAATTAATTAACCGAAGCAACACCAGAGAATAGTGTATAGTCAATTATAACTAGGATAGGAATACAAAAGAATAGATGGAGAGATATAAACCTACACCAGTTTTAATAAGAATATTTACTAATAACGGTTTAAACACCTTATAAATACCAATACTACTTTCTAACTGTATCACGCTAAATAGACAGAGATAAGCTTGACCTCCAGGCAACCTGCATCTCTTTGTAAACCTCTTACTTCCTTCAGCATTTATTCGTTTATTAATATCACATTCACACACGAGACTCACAGTGATTCTTTGGACAAGGTTCACGATAAACTGCAAGGTTATAGTTAGAGACAAGCAAAACATCGTGGTTTGGATTCCACGTTAAGCTTTAGGTCCCATAACTAACTAAGTCCACTCTTGTCTCCTACTATTAAATTGCTGTCCTATCCTAACACCTTCTTCTTCCTCTCCCTCTCATTCATAACCACCGTACTCACAGTGCTTGAAGCCTACTTTGGCTCTAGACTGTGTGGCTATGAGGGTGTATAAAGGAGTACCGGGCCTTCCCTCCTCCTTCCTTGGCGGATCCATAAGGGCCAAGGGGGGTGGGAGGACATTCGGAAGAGCTGTTCTTTGTCTTCCACCTCTCTTTTCAATTCATTTCATTATTAAAATGGCTTCTAAGATGTTCAGCCTAGCTTTATTTCCCTCTTTTCTTTTAATTATGGTGTTTTCAACTAGAATGTCTCTCGTTAGATTGGTTATATGCGCTCTCCATATGATTTTTGGGTCGTCGGTTTTGCAGATGGATCGTTAACTTTAATATAGCAGAATTAAGGAATTGGGACAAAAATTAATTTAAATTAAACATAAATAAAACCTGATTCAAATCACATATATGAGAGATACCAGCAATATATATATATATATATATATATATATATATATATATATATATATATATACACGAGAAGCAGTTAATGAGGTTTGAGAATCGGTAGGGCAAAACAGAGGAACGGGGATGGCTGTTTGTGGGGGTGTTAGGACAAGTTATGACAAGTCAGGACCTGCAGTCGCTCGATCCTGCCTTGTCTATTTAGCAAGCAGTAGCTGATCGCAGATCGTCAGTCACAAATCTTTCTACAATAGGCGAGGTTGAGCACCACGCAGTAATCAAATTTTTGACCAAGGAAGGCAAGAATGCAAAAGAGATCCATAAACGCATGGTTGCAGCGTACATCGACACCGCCCCTTCCTATACAACCATTGCTCGCTGGAATAGGGAGTTCCGCCATAGTCGTGAGTCCCTTGAAGATGGCCCCTGCCCAGGACGCCCCTCAGACGTAACCAACGAGGACAATGTGGCCCGTGTGGAGAGCATGATCCTTGAAAATCGACGGGTGAAGGTCAAAGAAATCGAGCGAGAACTTGGGATATCACATGGAAGTGTTATAAACATGATCTACGACAATTTGGCCACTGAACCGTTGGGTCCCTAGAAACCCACAAAACCTCACGCCCCATCATCAAATTCAACGTCATCAAAGTTCACAAGGCCAGAGTTGCACAAGCTGCCCTGCGTGAGTGCGGATTCGAGGAGCTTATCCATCCTCCCTACAATCCAGATCTGGCCCCTAGCGACTACTTTTTATTCCGCCAGCTCAAGGCTGCACTGCGTGGACGCCGGTTTAGGGACGATGATGATGTTCAGCTCGCCGTCCATGAGTAGATTGAACAGCAGTCGGGAGATTTCTGGTTGTCGGGAATTCAAAACCTCAGGGACAAGTCGCGCAAGTGCGTTGAAGTCGAGGGTATTTATATTGAAAAATAATAAAACGCTTTTACTCATATCTCGTTTCCTTATATCCGAATTGCAAAACTTATTGACCGATCCTCGTATATATTGCTTTGGGTTTTATATTCTTTGTTAATCAGGATTTAGCTGTAAATGAAATTGCATAGCGGCACTTGTATTTGTTACATCCATCCCTGACTGTATGGCGACAAAGACATCCGTAATTCAAGAGACATTGATCACAGCGATGCATAAAATAACCATTCCTTACAATGATGATTGGTATCACATTGAAGTAAGACATAAATTTAACTACAAAACAGATGGTTCGAGTGATGCGGTAATTTAAGCGAGAGTTAATTTCTAAATATTCAATTTAAATGGTTTGTGGTGCTCTGATTTATAAATCTCGGTTTCATGAAACTTAACAAAAGGCCACTGAACCGAAATATAGTGCAGTGGGAAAGTTTTGAACACAAATGATTCACGGAATTGAATGTGTGGTTTTGAGATTGTTTTTAGATATGATTTTTATAAATTCGGTAATCATTTCGATTGTTAATTACCTATTTTGTACATTAAACTCTCCTAAATCCCCGATTTTCTCAGGATTTGAGTGAAGGATTAAAAAAAATGGTTGAAAGTGGGACTTGAGCCTGAAAGTACCTAGATCGCATTCATATATATATATATATACGAGGGGCGGTCAATAATTTTGCGAATCGTTTGGGCAATACAGAGGAATTTTGATGGCTGTTGGTGTGGGTGTTAGAACAAGTTATCAGAAGTCAGGACCTGCAGCCGCACGCTCCTGCCTCGTCTATTTAAGAAGCACGGCGCTGGTCGCAGATCGTCAGTCACAAATCTTTCAACAATGAAGAAAGAAGGTTGAGCACCGAGCAGTGATCAAATTTTTGACCAAAGAAGGCAAGAATGCAAAAGAGATTCATGAACGCATGGTTGCAGTGTACACCGACACCGCCCAATCCTATGCAACCATTGCTCGCTGTTATAGGGAGTTCCGCCATGGTCGTAAGTCTCTTGAAGATGCCCCCCATTCAGGACGCCCGTCAGACGTGACCAACAAGTCAATGTAGCTCACGTGGAGAGGATCATCCTCGAAAATCGACGGGTGAAGGTCGAAGAAATCGAGCGAGAACTTGGAATATCACACGGAAGTGTTATCAACATGATCCGCGACAATTTGGCCATGACCTAGGTCTCTGCGTGTTGGGTACCTAGAAACCTCACGCCTCATGATCGACTTTAACTTCGTCTAAGTCCACAAGGCCAGAGTTGCACAAGCTGCCCTGCGCGAGTGCGGATTCGAGGAGCTCAACCATCCCCCCTACAGTCCAGATCTGGCCCCTAGCGACTACTCTTTATTCCGCCAGCTCAAGGTTGCACTGCGTGGACGCCGGTTTGGGGACGTTGAAGATGTCCAGCTCGCCGTCCAGGAGTGGATTGAACAGCAGTCGGGAGACTTCTGGTTGTTCGGACTTCGAAGCGTCAGGGACAAGTGGCGCAAGTGCATTGAAGTCGAGGGTAGTTATATTAAAAAATAATAAAACACTTTTCCTCATATCTCGTTGCCTTATATCCGAATTGCAAAACTTATTGACCGCCCCTCGTATATATATATATATATATATATATATATATATATATATATATATATATATATATACAAAGAAAGGGCAAATACAAGTTCTGCGGGTGATAACCACAACAGTGATTTCGCCATATTTATTTTCTGCCTTTCAAAATAATTTTAAAGGCAAAAAGAAAGATCCAGAAGCCTTGTATTGTTAAATTTATAACTGGCGTTATTTCTCTCTTCTCGGTGAAGCATTGCCTTCATTGTGCCGCCCTCTGCTCTTTTTGATTCTAGTGTTCTTCTAATGTCCCTTTCTCTCACCTCTAAAAAACTCCTGTTACTTGTCTCATGCTCTTTCGCGTCAAATTTCTCTTTCTCTTATATATATATATATATATATATATATATATATATATATATATATATATATATATATATATATATATATATATATAAATATATATATATATATGAAATGAAAAACTCACAAAGTATCACGTGAGGGTAGCAAATGAATGCAATGTCCCGCAGGAAAAAAATGAAAAGGTGTTTCCAAGTACTTTCGAACTTTATTAAGTTCCTTATCAAGGAAAACTACGAAAGTACTTGGAAACACCTTTTCATTTTTTTCCTGCGGGACATTGCATTCATATATATATATCAGGCAATGGCTTCGCCACCTCGCTACTAAGGTTAAAATTTAGTTATAGAAAAATAAAATTTCGGAACTTCACCATTTGCAATTCTTTGGGTTTTAAAAAGTTTACAAAATTTTGATACTTATAATTATTTCTGAATTCATCATTTTTTTTATATTATAAAAGAATTATTGAAATAATTTTGATAAAAAAACATGAGTCATAACTCCCAAAAATCACCTTCTTAAATTATAGAGTTAGTGATGATATATATATATATATATGAATGGGTGAAGGAAGTAAGAATCCAGAAACACTCGAGTTCTTTATTGACGTTTCGGCCTTCAGCTTCTTCAGAATAGAACTACAGAAGAAAAGAGATCGATATATATATATATATATATATATATATATATATATATATATTTATATGGGCATATGCCCATATGTCGTCATCACGGGTCACGGCTACCAATCGTAGGTCTGCTCTTTAGAGTTGGTGAGCCAGAAGAACCCGTCCCGGTGATTGATTTATAGGGGTGTCGCAGCTATGGAGTGTTAGTTAAATGGTATATTAGATGACAAGATTACCAGTTATATAGGTCCTGACGACGTTAAGCAAAGATATGTGAATGAAAGATGTTTTCCTAAACCACCACTATATGAGGGAGCGACTAGTTTCACTTTATAAGTGAAGGATCGTGTTACGGTAAATTATTTATCTGACTCCAAGGATAAATGATCTTCCGGTGTTCCTATACTTTGTTGGGGTTATCGAAGGTTCAAGGCAAAGATGAACAAACGAAAATAAACGCTTTATTCTAAATACGGAATATGAGGATACAAGCGGCGCGACACGGATTGTACTAGGCAAGAGACTAATGGTCTATATATTATCAAAGCGAGTACGAGTTAAGGGTGAGACAAGACTCAGTGGATTCAGGCGGAAGCGTGAATGCGAATGAAATCGTTATAATCCTCCTTCCTCTTTCTTTCCTTATTTATATGTGCAATCCGACTGCAAAGGCCGTGGCCTGGAAATGACCGTGAGATGACCTAACTCCGTTATGGTCGCATTTCTTAACCTTCTTGGCAAGGCTAGTAAGCCTGTACAAGGTGTGTACATTTACATGATAAACTCTTACATGTATAATCTGATACGATTGTCACTGCGCAATCTCCTACGGTCAACAGCTGTGTTTACTCGGGCTCCTCCTTAAATATCCGTCTTTTATAATTATATCTCGAGACACACCCTGGGCAGCTTTATCCAACGCAGGTGTTCAACCGTTTTCCTTTGCTCCACTCTATGTCTCACGCTTGCTTATATATATGTACATTTACAAATCCCCTCCTATTTCCCATATAGTATTGAATCTATATTATATATATATATATATATATATATATATATATATATATATATATATATATATATATATATATATATATATTTATATATATTTAATAAGGCATGCCTGGATTTAATAGAACCAATTCGCATCCATTTTTTGGAGGTATCTTTTGGGCCTACTGAATCGAGCAATTTGGGTGCCAGTGGTCTACCAATTGGGTAGTTCGATCACTACAGGGACTCCTTCGCCAGTGATGGAATCACTAAAGAGTCGTATAACATTACATCTGAAATAATTTTTTGGCACTCCTAATACAGCATTATCAATAATGTCGCAGAAGGCATCGACATTCACTTATGAGCATCGCTGTGTCCAAATTGGCCTCTTTCTGAAATATCTATTACAGTAATGAATTGATACACATAGTAATGCATGTACTAAGGCTATGGAGGCAACGAGGCGTGTATATAATGCATGTACTATGGCTATAGAGGCGACGAAGCGTGTATATTTTGGGCCTTTTCCTCTCTCATTTATATTTCTCAATAATACTGCCACACAGAATTAAAAATATATAAACGACCGATTTCTAGGAAACGTGACTCGTCTCCCGGAGAGTCTGAACACGTTCGTCTCCCCGTTCCTCCCCTTGGTGTCTGGAGACGTCAGTCTGGATTTCCGTGGCTTCGTCCTCTCGCATGTTCTTTACACTGCGAGACGAAGGGTACCTGATCATCCTCCTTTCTTCAGCCTGAGTCTGAGGGCGTCTCTGATCGCTCGGCGCGTCACCATTTTGAGGGAGAGGTAATTTCGCCGGTTTTATCCTCTCTATTGAGACAGTGTCCCGTCTTTCATTGGGGAATTCCAAAGTCCAAATTCTATTGGCGCGTTCTATAACCTGGAAAGTGCCAGCATAGGGCGCTACAAATGGTTTTCTTACACGATCTATTCGAACCCACACACGAGTTACTTTGTAGAGATTGTGGGGCAGGAAAGGCTTTGGCTTCGAGTGCACGTAACCTAAGGATGCTTGCACGAAGTTTATGTGCGCAATGGTGGATGCCATTTATTTTATGTATTTGGAGTTGGTCCTTGATAAAGATGATGCCGCTAAAAGTTTTTGGCATAAGAATGTGCTTCCCTTGACTGCCGAAAAGAGTGAGAATCCCGAATCATTTGGCAAGGAGCGAATTTCTAACAGGACAATTGTGAGTGCCACCAGCCAACCTTGTTTATAGGCCATTGTTGAGCACTTCAGAGTCCTGTGTACCCTTTCCACCATCCCGTTCGTAGACGATCTGTACGCCGTGATGCGAAGATGGAAACCAACAGCTCTTAGAATAGTTCTGATTCAAATTGGGCGCGTCTGTAGGTTAACACATAAAGCGGGATGTGATAGAACGGGTTGAGGCCGCGTTAATTTCAACCCTAATCACATATTATTTAAAACCACGATGCTCCCACGTGCATCTTCGCTTCGAAGCTTGGCGCCTTATCGCAGCCACCTGAGTCAATGTTTAAACAAGGAGGTTTATCTTTCCCCCGTTCGCCCCCATACGCCGACCTCGCCAGATTGAGTTAGGCTTATGGGCAGATGAGGCATTGTTCCCAGGCTCTGCTGTGTGCATTCCCTCGAAGCTCCCACTCCATTGTCCCCCACGCTAAGGGAGTGTCTCGACTATTTAGATGGAAACTTTACCACTAAGATCAGATTGGAGATCCAGATTTTCGTCGCGAAACATCACCCCAACCCTCTCTCACTTTGTGTGCCAAGGGACCTCGACCTCGAGATTCACCATCACTTGTCCAGAAGGAGGACAATATCCCTTGAGTGCCAAGGTTCGAGCCTTTCGTGACGCCAAGTCTACAAGGCTTCCCCCTCGTTGTTCAGAAAGAGAACAACGTTAGAACAGCCATTGTATGTTCAAGCCCGTTGACCAGAAACGGTTCTCACCCCTTCCCCTGTTGTTCAGAAGAGAACAACGTAGAACAGCCATTGTTCTTTTAAGCCCGTTCGCCAAGAAGCGGTTCTCACCCTTTCCCCGTGTTGTTCAGAAGAGCACAACGTAGAACAGCCATTGTTCTTCAAGCCGTTCGTCGAGAAACGTTTCTCATTCCCAAGACGCCACGTCAGGATCCTTTTTTCCCCCTCCTTCGGCTGGAACTCGCAAGCGGACCGAAAATTCCTTCACGTCGAGTTCTTCTGCACCACTATTATAAAATTACGTAAGCTAAACGTTACCTTTGAGTATTTAACCCTTTTGTCAATTCTATCCTGTGCTTTAAATGCTTTAGCGAACCATCCCATCTCTTTAACTTGATATTTGTTTTACCTTTTTAAATTCTTTAATCCCTGAATTAGCCCGAGTCTCCACGACCCTTTCCATTCTCTGTTTATGTCAATATTTCCCGTTTTGTGTATTGTTGATAGTTATTATTAATAAAACTCTATTTTATTAATGATAGCAATATTATTATCCTTGAGCTCAGTTCCACTTCTTAAGCATATCGAAGATACATAATATCGGCCCGCCAGACATCCACGCACTCTAAAGATAATTAAAGAAGTTCCCTCAATGAATAGTTATATATGGTATATCGTCGAGAGTCCATTCTACAACATATATATATATATATATACTATTTAAATTTGGTATCAGATGTGTAAGGTTTAACGCTATATTTTTGCAAACACTGGTCTCAGTGGAGTAAAGCATAGTGTTATTCGTTATAATAATAGAGTATAGTAGTTCCCTTTTGTTTTAACGATTGCTATCCCCTTTTTTGAAACTTAAGAAGCTGGAGTAGCTCAAGGAACTGTTAAAATAATTTGTTGGGTTTTTTTGTGATTTTAGTCAATGGATATTTAGAGTAAGAAACCAAGTACGAATAGGTCAGTGCCCATATTTAGGTAGGCTAATTTCTCTAAAAGGCATAATTCTTGTTGCAAAGAATTTTAGTTGGTTGACTATTGCGCCCCAAGTGCAAAGATGACTCAGTTCGAAATCTTTAAAGCGCAAGGAGAATCCTTGGGACTTTCCGGAAAAGAACTAAATTAGTACGTTCAAGAGGAGCAAAGAAAAGAGCGGGAAGAAAAAGAAAAAGAAAGAGGAACAGAAATACAACGAGAAGAAAGAGAAAGAGAAATCCAACGAGAAAAGAAAGAAAGAGAAAGAGAATTTTAACAAGAAGAAAGAGAGGAACGGAAAAGACATGCTGAGCTTCACCATCAGATTGAATTAGCTCGTGTTGAAGTACAGAGATACAGTCAGCCAGGTCCCGTTCCGAAGCCCCCCCCCCCCCAATCTCTCACTAAAGCTCCCCAATTTCAAGGATGGAGAGGATTTCGGAGCATTTTTAGCCCACTTCGAAAAGATCCTCGAAATCAATAACATGGATCTGGAGGCTGAAGGTGTAGTCAAATTACTTCCCCTGTTGAATTGTAAATTGCGCGAAATTTTTATATCTTTACCATCTGAGTGTACAATTAACTACAGCACCTTGAAAGCTGAGTTATTGGCCGCTCATAATATGACTCCCGATTTCTACCGCCAAGAATTTCGAGGAGGTCGTATTAAACCCGGACAGATGTTCCGTCAATTCGGATACATTCTTCAGAGGAATTTTAAATTTTGGTTAGAATCCTCAAAGGTTGATCCGAACTACGAGTCCTTAACAGACTTCGTGTTGCGAGATCAATTTTTGGCGTCTCTCCCGACGGAGATCCGCGCGTTCGTCAAGGATCGTCGGTGCCAGACCTTTAAAGAATGTACCGAAGAAGCGGATGTCTATGCCGCAAGCCATAATTTATACCCAAAGGAGAATCGAACTTCTCACCAATCCCCCTATAAGTAAAGAAGGAAGGATTCGCGCTCCTTCACAGGAAAGCCGACGAAGTTTCCGAGCCACGTAAAACCCCAAAACTTCTTTCCCCAAAACCAACAATGGGACTCCAAACCTCCCGTTAAGATTTCCCCTCCATCTCTCTTCCCGAAGCGACCAATCATATGCTTCACCTGTGATGTAGAAAACCCCATGAGCTGGAATTGCCCCCAAAATTCTATGCTTAAAAGCGGACCAGCCCACCAAGTACGCCAGATTAATGCTACCTCGGCTTTCCCGGTGGTGCAGACCCAAGCAGAAACTTCTCCCCCTCAGTCAGGCCACCAGGTAAATTTTATTTTTGATAAAAGTTCATCGGGAACATTGAAATTTGAGGAGGGCAGCGTGAACGGCTGCCGAGTGTCGACTCTCGTCAGGGACACAGGATGTACGTGTTTCATCGTGTCCGACGAACTCCTTTCCCCAGTGGACCCTAACCACAAAAATTTACGGTGATACATGACTACTTTAGGCGGGCGAACCAATTCCCCGTCGTTAGATGTTACCTGCAGTGTCAATATTATGATGGTTGGGCTGAAGTCATTTCAGCACCCATACAATTCTGTTCCGTACTTATAGGACAGAGCCCCCAAGTAAGTTCCGATCCTGTGTCTCAGGCCGCCCTTCTTCGAGGCTGAGCTAAGAAAGAAGCCCAGGAGCCCGTCCCTATCAGAACCCCGATTCCGTCCGATTTCTCGGAGACCCCTAACCAGGACTTCAAGACGGCACAAAAGGGGTGTAAATTACTAACACCCTTAGGCGATTACGCCCAAGACAAGGACACGGAGACTGTCCGTGGACCCCAAGAAAAAAAGAACCCCCAACGCGCCCATGGAGATACCTTCGTAGAACTGGACGAAACATCAGCGCTTGAAGACGATTACCCCGCGGATTCCCTTAATGTAATACAGATAGTGTGCACCCAACCTGATGCCGATTACCCTCCTCTTTTCCTACCCGGCGAGTCTTTGAAACCCTCTCACCTAGATATTGACGCGCAGCTGACACCACATCAAAAGAGTCAGCTACAAGAACTATTTGAATGGAGTCACCATTTAACCACCCTATTAGCTCTTTTCGAGCAACTGCGCGAAAATGGCCTCACCATTGGCATCCGCAAAGGCCATTTTGCCCACGAAACCATAAAATATTTGGGTTTGAAAATAGAACCAATCAAGTTAGGTCCCCAAGAGAACAAGATTAAGGCAATCGCCGACATGCCCCTTCCGATTACAAAGAAGCAATTAAGATCGTTCCTAGGATCAGCTTCGTACTATCGGCGATTCGTTCCGAAATTTGCTGCAATTTCGGCCCCCCTCAGCCCCCTTTCAAAAAAATAATTTCCCCGATCGTTTACGTTGGAATGATGTCGCTATTTCCCATTTTAATCAGATCAAGAGTAAGCTCATATGTGCCCCCATTTTAAAGTTGCCCAACCCGGAAAAATCCTATGGGATTAAGCCCGACGCGTCCAATGAGGGCATTGAAGGTGTACTCCTTTAATACGAGGATGACGGAACGAGTCATCCAGTTGCATATGCTAGTCGCTAATTATTACCACGCAAAAAGAGATATGCCACTATAGAAAAGGAAGCTCTATCAATTATCTGGGTCATAGACAAATTCAAAAGGTACTTGATAGGAAAAGAATTTCAGATAGGAACCGACCACCGTCCGTTAGCCTATATTAGGAATGTGCGACACTCCGATGGCCGAATCATGCGCTGGAGTTTACTCTTGCAAGAGTATCAATTTAAAATAAATTATATAAAAGGTTCCGATAAACAGGTCGCCCACGCACTCAGTAGGAATGCGTTACCGAATAGCGTAGAGTAATTGTATTTGTAGAATTAGTATCTCCATGTAGGTATATACCGTCTTGTACGACTTAAATTAATTCTCTTGTAGTATAATTAGTTAATGTATATGTCTGAATTTTGTAACGCTCAATGTCTATTTCTTTTTGTTGTATATATATTTGTACCCATTAATTACGTATAAATTATTTTGTCCCATATGTACTAATTTTATATCATTTCATTGTTCCATGCCTTTTTTTTTATTGAGTTTATATTAAAGGTTATTTTCCCCTGTAATCAAAAGATCAAAATAATCATATGTATTGAGGTAATACTAGTTAGGTGTAGGAAGGTATGGTTGGTCCAAGAAAACGAGTTCCCCACAACGGAGCTCTATCGTTGTCCCTTCTCTCTTTTTTTCGAAGTGACAACTTCCCCCGGAATGGAGTGGTGTGATAGAACGGGTTGAGGCCGCGTTAATTTGAACCCCAATCACATATTATTTCAAACCACGATGCTCCCACGTGCATCTTCGCTTCGAAGCTTGGCGCCTTATCGCAGCCACCTGAGTCAATGATTAAACAAGGAGGTTTATCTTTCCCCCGTTCGCCCCCATACGCCGACCTCGCCAGATTGAGTTAGGCTTATGGGCAGATAAGGCATTGTTTCCAGGCTCGGCTGTGCATTCCCTCGAAGCTCCCACTCCATTGTCCCCCACGCCAAGGGAGTGTCTCGACTATTTAGATGGAAACTTTACCACTAAGATCAGATTGGAGATCCAGATTTTCGTCGCGAAACATCACCCCAACCCTCTCTCACTTTGTGCGCCAAGGGACCTCGACCTCGAGATTCACCATCACTTGTCCAGAAGAAGGACAATATCCCTTGAGTTCCAAGGTTCGAGCCTTTCGTGACGCCAAGTCCACAAGGCTTTCCCCTCGTTGTTCAGAAAGAGAACAACGTTAGAACAGCCATTGTTTGTTCAAGCCCGTTGACCAGAAACGGTTCTCACCCCTTCCCCTGTTGTTCAGAAGAGAACAACGTAGAACAGCCATTGTTCTTTTAAGCCCGTTCGCCAAGAAGCGGTTCTCACCCTTTCATCTTGTTGTTCAGAAGAGAACAACATTAGAACAGCCATTGTTCCTGAGCCTGTAGACAAGAGACGGTTCTCACCATCCCTGATGTTTAGAAGAGAACAACGTAGAACAGCCATTTTTCTTCAAGCCGTTCGTCGAGAAACGGTTCTCATTCCCAAGACGCCACGTCAGGATCCTTTTAGTCCCCCCCCTTCGGCTGGAACTCGCCAGGAAACCGAAATTCCTTCACGTTGACTTCCTCTGCACCACTAGTAGAAAATTACGTAAGCCGAACGTTACCTTTGAGTATTTAACTCTTTTTTTAATTATATCCTGTGCTTTAAATGGTTTAGCGAACCATCCCATCTTTTTAACTTGATATTTGTTTTACCTTTTTTATCCTTCAATCCTCGGATTAGCCCGAGTCTCCACGACCCTTTCAAATCTCTGTTTATGTCAATATTTTCCGTTTTGTGTATTGTTGATAGTTATTATTAATAAAACTCTATTTTATTAATGATAGCAATATTATTATCCTTGAGCTCAGTTCCACTTCTTAAGCATATCGAAGATACATAATATCGGTCCGCCAGACATCCACGCACTCTAAAGTTAATTAAAGAAGTTCTCTCAACGAATAGTTATATATGGTATATCGTCGAGAGTCCATTTTACGACACGGGAGTCCAAATCTGTAAGTTCACTCCTCCAGGAAAGCTAACGTAACTGTTGCGGAACTTATGTCCGGGATCAGTAATGCTTCGATCAATCTTGTCGCTCGGTCCATGCATGATAACAAGTACCGATTGTGCGAGGGGTAGAATTATATAGGCAGTATACAAGGTGGGATTGTTCCAACTATATCGATGTGTAGCGTCTCAAACCTCGAGGAAAGAATATTAATAGGGGGTCGTCAACCATCTAATGTACTGCAACACCTGCCAGGTACTAGGAATAACCCGTCACCAGCTGGCATGGGGAATCATTGGGCAGCCGATGACAGAGTTTCGGGGTGCCGATTGAGGCTGACTTGTTACTTTTAAATGCTTTACTTGCCTCTTAATTTCACACGAGCTCTCGAGCCTTATGTTGCAAGCGAACAAGCTCAATCAGCGGGACTGCAACGTGGCAAAATTGCGATCATCATGTGGTAGTATCCTGCCATCCACAAATATGTCCGAAGCTCCTTGTTGTGTTTTGGGAGCGGCATGTTTCTAATATCTTCCATCTTCTTTGCCGGTGGGCATATACCTTCTACCGAGACGTGGTGTCCTCAAAAATCTCTTTCCTCCTTCGACAACTCGCACTTCTACAGTGTTATTCTGAGAGGGATTTTTACCATGATGTCACTCCAGGGTAACCAGTTATAGGGTGTTAGATAAATGATGTAGTAGACGACTATTTCATCAGTTATATAGGCCCTGACGAAGGTAAACCAATGGTATGTGAATGGAAGATGTTTGTGTAAACCAACTCCTTATGAGGGAGCGAATAGTTCCAGTTTATCAATTAAAGATGGCGTTACGGCGAATTATTTATCTGACTCTAATGGTAAATGATCTTACGGTGTTCTTCTAATTGGCTGGGTTTATCGAAGGTTCAAGGCAAAGATGAACATACGAAAATAAACTCTTTATTATAATAACGGAATATTAGGATGAAAGCAGCGCAACACGGAGCGTACAGGGCGGGAGCCTCGTAGTCTATATATTATCAACGCGAGTACGAGTTAAGGTAGAGACAAACTTATTGGATTTAGGCGGGAGTATGAGGGCGAATGATTTTTTTATGATCCTCATCCTCATTCTTTTCTTATTTATAGGTGAGCTCCTACTGCAGAGGGCGTGGCCTGGAAATGACCGTGGGATAACCTAAAACCGTTGTGGTCGCATTTCTTCACCCTCTGGGTGGGGCTACGAAGGCTGTGCATGGTGTATACATTTACACGATGGCCTCTTATGTGTATAATTTGAATGGATTGTCGCTGCACCATCTTTTACGGTCAACAGCTGTATTTACTCGGGCTCCTCCTTAACTATCCGTCTTTAATAATTATATTTCGAGACACAACTTGGGCAGCTTTATCAAACGCATGTGTTCAAATATTTTCCTTCGATCCTCTCTTGTGTATCACGCTTGCTTGATTATATATATATATATATATATATATATATATATATATATACCTTTACAAATCCCATACTATTCCTCATACAATATTGAATCGGTACATTATATATATTTAATAAGGCATGCATGGATTTAAGAGGACCAATTTCCGTCCATTTTGTTGAGGTATCTTTTAGGCCTATTGAATCCAGTAATTGTGGTGCCTGACGTGCACCGCTTCAATCATTATTCTCTCTTTTTGCTAAACCTTTATGAATTACCCTGCTTGCACCCAGTTAGTCAAATAAACGTATTCTTCGACATGTAATAACATTGCATTTTATCTCCTATGGGCTCGAATATCCCTCTTATGCTCATTAATCCTAGTCTTAATATCTCTTTTTAACTCCCAATAATAACTGCGGTCGCATCCGTCACAGGGCATTTGATAAATAATACCCTCGTCGTTTTTGCTCTCGAATTCCTATGCTTCACTACCTCCCTGACTCAGGTCCCGCAGATTTTGATTTCAAAATACCTGCTTTCCTAGTGACCTATTTAATCTCTCTCTCGCTATAAAGTACTGGGCAGACACGTACCTGACTCCTTCTAATCCCTTTCGAGCGGCTCATAAATTTCCTCCGCCTCTGTTAGCCTCTCCGTTCTACCTTGCCCCGCTATTTTTAATGCTTTTTGACGTAATTTTATTAAAAGACCCTCTGGATATTTTAGTTTCATGAAGGCTTTCTTAATATACTCGAATTAATCATTCAAACGACTTTCCCTACAAATGCGAATAGCCCTTAAATAAAACCCAATCACCACTCCCTTCTTCGTTTTCTTACGATGTCCAGAGAGAAATGAATAAAATCGTCCTTATTCGTGGGTTTCCTGTACACGGAGAATTTATCCCTATCGTCATCTCTATGGTTCAACGTGTCTATGAACGGAATTTTATTGCTTTCTTCTTCCACGGTAAACCCAATGTCCTCATCCACTTCGTTCAGCCGCTCCAATTTGTTGCCTATATCGTTACTCGCTGGAATTACGGTCAGAACATTGTTTACGTACCTATACCAAAGTGAATTTCTCCCCATAGCCCTCGTCAGTTTCTCCGTCTCTATAACTTCCATAAACAAGTATGCCGTACGGCACTAAGAGGGGATCCCATGGCTAGTCCCCTGTGCTGCCTATATTAGTCCCACTTAAAGGTAAAAGCACCAAACCTTACACATAAGGATATTAAGCTAATATAATCCCTCCTGTTAATAGGTACATCAAAGTCATTGATGTTTGCTATTGCTTTCTTCACTGCCTTCAGGGCGCTATCTACTGGGAGATTGGTGAATAACGCCTTCACATCGAAGCTAACGACTTTCTTTACACTGAAGTTTACCATTCCCAGTGACCGTTGACGGGTGCCTCTGGTAGCATCGTTCCGAGTTGACGGCCCTTTGTTCCCAGGTTGGTTTTCTTGGTTCAACTCTCTTGGTGTGGCAGGATATCCATTAAACGCTACTTCGAAAACCTGGCCGTCGTGAAGGGAACTAGTAGGAGTTTAGTATGGGGCGTGCTTCGTTGTTTACCTGGTGAAAAATCGATGGCCCCTTCGGGGATCGTCAGTGCTGCTTGGTTGGGAGCCACAACACGCCAAAGTTGACGTCTCGTTCGGACGAACAGCAGCACATGGAGCGTGCCTTCTGAAAGATCTGAAAAGTCTCCGATGGATAGGCGGGAGCGACTCACGCGGGGCAAACTCACAAAGTATTCCGAGATATAAAGTGTTCAGCATGAATGGAAAGAAAGGACCTGGTGCGCTAAAATACACGTGCTCTACATGCCAAAAGGACAAGCGTTGTGTAGATTTCCCTGAGGGGTGTTTCTCAAAATGCCACCTTGGAAGTATCTGCACGGACTGCGTCTTAAGGGCAGAACTGCAGGAGCTTAAATAACTGTTCAAATTTTCTGAGGAAAAATCATGACGGCTGGAAGAAAAAGTACAGATCCTCAAATCTGAGCGTGCGAGTCAAATCCGTCGTCTCGAAGATAGAGATGACAGCCACCAAGATAGAGCAACAGGAAATTCCCAACGACGTGGGCGGCTCATCTGTTGAGCCCTCAAGCCTTTCGTCGACAGAGAGAGACCACCCATCCGACGTCCCAGAGCCAGCTGCTGCTGGAGTTACTCATGGCGTCAAAAAGAAGAAAAGGAAGAGTAAAAAAGGAAAGACAGCAGAAACAGTAGATAAAACAGAAGAAAAAGTAGAAACAGAAGAAAAAACGAAGAAGATAAAAACGAAAAAGTGGGGAAGAAAGATGAATCAAAAGAGCTTCTACTGAAAGGAAAGCCTCTGTCCCCTAAGCCCAAATGCGCGGGAGTCATCGTGATCGGTGACTCACAAGGGCGGGATCTACAACCCTTGCTAGCGGCCCGCCTTCGTACCTGTGTGAATGTAAGCTGCCTTTCAGGAAGAGGGAACAGAGAAATAAGGGTGGAGGCTGAGAAATCTCAGATCTCTGAGAGCTCAGTAGTTGCCCTGATGGCAAGTGGCAACGATCTCTACCTACGAGAAGGTAAAATAGGCGCCAGCGGGAAGACACTGACCATATTATGGGAGGAGTTGACGACTGTGGGCTGAAAACCCGCAGACGTGTCGTGGTTGGGATACACCCAAGACGACGTCCATCCCTCAATGCTCACGCGAAGAACTTCTCCATAAACAAACACCTGGGAGATCTTTGTATGGGGGAAGGAGTCTTTTTTATAGACCCCTACCGCACCTTTCACGGGAGAAACGACCTGTATAAAAGGGACGGAGTGCATCTTTCCTTTAAAGGAAAAGTTGTACTCGCAAACATGATCCAGGATGTTGTGGAGCGGACCCAAAGAAGTGCCAGGCCCCGATAAAGGAGTACGTACGCCATTACACCCATGTTACACCAGGAACGACCTTTTCTGAGGTCACAAAGAGAGGAGTGACCCTGCCACAGAGAAACAAAGCAGGAAACGGAAGAGCATAGGGAGTCCTACAGTCGGGAACTCCCTCAAGGTTCTTCTGTTGAATGCGAGGTCTATAAGAAACAAGTTCCTTGAACTTAGTGGCCTCGTAGCAACAGTAGAACCTAAGATGGTGACTATAACGGAGTCGTGGTTAAAACCTCAAGCCGAGATTTTGAAGGTGAATTCACGATTTCCGGTTACCAGCTTTTCCTGAAAGATAGGCCAGACAGAGAGGGTGGCGGTGTGATGTTGTATGTCAAAGATACTCTCAACTCGACGGATTGCAACATCGTATCCGACCATGAACTACTAGGTGTTGACCTAGAGATAGGTCCTGCCAGATACAGGACCCTGGTGCTTCACAGACCCCCTGCCCAACTCTTAGAGCAGAACAGGAGTTTGTAGTAGCTGTTGGGTGAACTTGTAAAGACAGTGTGTATTGCCATGGGGATTTACAACACACAACGTGACTGGGAAACCAGAGAACCCTGTGGCGAGAACGCACTACTCTTAACGTTCACGAACAACGAATTCCTGACTCAGTGGGTGAGAGAGCCAACGAAAGGAGACAATATCCTTGATTGGTTTTCACCTCTAGAGGATGACATCGTAGAGGACCTCTCTGTTGGCGAAGAGTTCGGTGGCAGTGACCACCGACTAATTAGAATTGTAGTCAAAGTCCCTAAGGCATGACCTGCAAATACTAAATCTAGGAAACTTGATTTGAGGCGAGCAGACTTTGCAGGTCTTCGTGCTGGACTGACTAACGCGAGGTAAGAAGTGTGGGAAGCTGTTGAAGACTCTTAAAACAGTTTCAAAACCACATTCATGAGTCTTCAATCACGTTACATCCGTCTGAAATGCCCCCGTCGCTCTTCTGTTCAACCAAAGTGGTTTAATCGAGAAATCAGCCAACTGCTTAGGGAGAAGAGAAATGTGTACCGGCAATCGAAGATCCCGGGGGACTTTGACGAATACTGGAGGCTAGCCAGAGGAGTGAAGTCCAGCATAAGGGCGGCTAAGCGGTCTGAGGAGCTCCGAGTGGCGAGACTCTGCAAGGAGAATCCCAAGGAGTTCTTTGGATATGTAAACAGCCGTAAACAAATCCGTCGAACGATTGCACCTTTGAGAAATGAGGAGAGGACAGTAAAGCACTCAGATGAAAAAAATGCTAACCTCCTCAACCGCTATTTCTCTTCAGTGTTTACCGAAGAGTGTGGTCCCATCCCCAATCCAACTGATTCCTACTCGGGGGAAAAGCTAGCGGATATGGAATTCACCGAAGGAGAAATAGAAAAGAAAATCACTGACCTAATGACGAATAAGTCACCTGGTCCGGATGGGTTTCTACCTAAAATGTTGAAAAAGTGCGCGATCAAGTGTCACGACACCTGAGCGCAATCTTCAACGTGTCAATCCGGACCGAATGCGTTCCTAGAGACTGGCATGAAGCGGAGGTGACTCCTATCTTCAAGAATGGAGACCCTAGCCAACCATCGAACTACCTACGAATAAGTCTGACTTCGATAGTCGGTAAACTCATGGAAAGCATGATGGTGGACAAAATGACGTCGCATTTAGAGTCAAAGCTGCTACTGAGGAGTTCCCAGCATGGCTTCCGAAGGCAACGGTCATGCCTGACGAATTTTGTGGAATTCTTCCACTTCGTCTTCAGTGAGAACGATCGGGACAAGGCGGTGGATGTGGTCTACCTAGACCTTCAGAAAGCCTTTGATAAGGTACCACACCGCCGTATTCTCCGGAAAGTACGAGCGCTGGGCATAGACGGAAAAGTAGCAGGCTGGATAGAGAACTGGCTAAGTGGCATACGGCAACGGATAGTGCTGAATGGACAGTCTTCTGAGTGGGTACCCGTTACTAGCGGGGTGCCTCAAGGTTCTGTCCTGGGACCACTACTATTCATCATCTATGTCATCGACATGGACGGTGACATGGTTGCCAAGATTTATAAATTTGCTGACGATACCAAGCTTGGTATGAACGTCGCAAAGGATGGAAATACTGCTCGCTTGCAGAAAGATTTTTGGAAGATTGGGGAGTGGTCGGACACGTGGCAAATGCCTTTTAACGTGAACAAATCAAAATTATGCATATCGGCCACCGAAACCCCCAATCTCATTATATCCATAAGGGCACTGATCTTGAATCTCCTGACACTGAGAAGGATTTGGGTGTAATTATAACCAGTGATCTCAAGTTCTCTAGGCAGTGTATTGAGGCGGAGAAGAAATCCCAAAGGATGCTAGGTTTGAATATTGGAACAAGGAAATAGTACTCTGTTTGTACTATTCACTTGTTCGACCACACCTTAAGTATGCCGTACAATTTTGGAGTCCATTTCGAAAGGACATCGCGAGATTGGAACGCGTGCAACCAAACTCTATCAGACATAAAAGTTATGAAGATAGATTAAGGGAATTAGAACTGTTTTCGTTGGAAACCCGTAGACTGCGTGGTCAGCTCATCGAAGTTTTCAAAATACTTCGAGGGTTTGACAATTTTGACTACAGGTATATTTTTAGACTTAATGAGAGTAGAACAAGAAATCACGGCTTCAACCTTGAGCTGAAGGGGTTTCAACTGCGATCTGTGTGGGAAATTTTTCACCTACAGTATCTGCGGTAGCTGGAATGCACTTCCAGGGGAGGTTGTCAAAAGCAATTCTTTTTACCAGTTCAAGACAAGACTAGACAAAGTCTTGAAAAGTGGCCGTTTAGGGAGGACGTAAGGCAATTGCGCGGGCATGTATCTGCCTGCTCGACAGCCAGTCCAAAGGTACCCTCATTGAATGGACCATAAGGTCTTCTAGGGTACTTATTTTCCTTGTTACTCACATAATCTATCTTTGAATTCGGCCGAATTCCTCAAGTGAACTTTACTGATTTTGAGGATTGCTTAATACAATGGTTTGGCTAATTCCTTAGCAATCTTATGAAGAGCACTACCTACTCCGTGGGTGATTGGTCTAAGTGGGATGCCTTGCTTGTGAGATTTAGGAAGCCCTCTTATTTTAGGAGGTCAGGGATTTTTCTCAATGAGGTTGACTACCTTCTTACCTCTCTCCGTCTCCTAAAAATTTTCCTAACTTTTTTTCCGAATAATATAGCTTTGTTATCGGCACTCGCTCCAGTCAAATAAAAATTAAAATTTTCCAGTACATATGTCTACCTTAATATATAATATACTCTTGGTCTACTTCTTTAACATCGATTCTTATTTTCTAGGCTTAAAGGCCAGAAAATGTTTTATCCGAATTCATTTTAAATACCAAAAAAGAATGCTTACTATTCTTTTTGTTCTCAATCGAAATTTGGTTTAATAATTTCATTTTGTTTTAATCCATTTAAGGGCCCAGTAGCTATTTTCTCCTGATAAAGATTAAAATTGAAAACTATTTTAGAAATAAGTCGGATAAAACTTTTGAATATACGAAAAATATAATAAAAAAGCAGCCACGCCTCTATTTTAATAAATTTTCTTAACTTTACTATTTATAATTATTTGCTGAATGAGGACAGTCACTATCATTCTCACAGTGCGAGGGACAAATACTAACAGCTGCGGCCAAGGAGAACCGCTTGATGAAATCAAAGAAGATAAAGCATACTGTTGATAAGGGAACGATCTAGTTCTTTTCAGACGAAAAGAACTTCCGCCAGGACCTAGAACAACATGTAGCTTGCCTACAATCCATGCGACGTTCCATGTATCACGAAGACCAAGTTTCCACCTATTGTGAGGGACTTTGGGTGTGTCTCTCGTTAAGGTGGCGCCATGCTGCCGCACATCATTGAGTAGAGTTTAGGGCACAATTCACATAACTATGTGGCACTGCTAGAAAAGCGCTAGAAATATCTAAATATAGTTAAATTTTGCGCAGAAAATCGCTAGAAAAAACGTGTGCTAGCTTTCTAAAAATGCCCAGAAGTGATTTTTGGTGAATTTCTACGACTTCACCAGGGGTAATCTTTGCCCTCTTCCTTTTTCTGATATTAATCACATCGACTTGTATGTTTGGGGCGCTGTTGAGAAAGAGACCAAGTGCAGTGCCTGTTGTGGCAAGAGATACAGTGAGGAATGTATGCAACAAGATTTGGAGCAGTCTTGGGGTCGCGGTGGAAGCTGAGGTCGTCTACTTTGAGTAAATTTTTATATCCTAGCCATAATCTAGTTCCTATTTTTAAAGGCAAACCGTCAAATTTAGCCCAAACATGGTGTATATATGCACCAAATCCCACAAGGAAAATGAAACGAAAATTTCAGATACTTTCAAACTCTATTCCATGTCCATTATGGAGTAGTGACGGGAAACAACGGAAAACTATAATATATTAGCAATATGGTAGGAGAGAGAATACCTAAAACAATATATTTAACCTATCATGAAAAGAATTAATGGCATTTAGATTAAATCCCGCGAATCCATTTATTTTGTGGGGATCCAAGTTTCTGCTCCATAGTTCATTTGTTTATACTTTTTTCAGGCACATTGGCATTTTGCTTTTGAAGACGATGCTTGCCTTTCCAAATACTTTCTACCCTAGAGTGACCAAAATATATATATATTTGTATTCTAGTTCAATTTTCTCGTTGTCAATTGCGAAGTCTCTCACGTCAACCTTAAGTTGGTTTATCATGACTTGTTTTTCCGGAATTTATTTTTAGGCCGACTTTTTTGCGTTCATCGATCTCAATACTTTGGTTTTGACCGTTTAAAGCCCTGAAGATTTCCTCTGGACTGGACGTGAATAATTTCGGATTAATATTATTTCCTTTATGTAATTGAAAGATCTCTGAATCCTTATGAAATCTAATGGAGGATCTGCAATTTTGTTATGTGTTCTATAATATTTATTTAGCTCGGAGCTATACCTTAATTCTTCAAGGTTGTTATGACAGCTGTGTTTCTATTGAATAAAATGTTTTCTCTTAGTCTACATATGTATACAAGTATAGTGGTAGATTTTACTCGTTTTTCCAATGAGCTGGTTGAGAGTATAGTTGTGGTCAGCGTATTCGTCGATTCTTGGTAATCTAGCTGGTTTTGCGGTCTGTTAGTAATAATTAGGACAGTTAAAAGTCAATAAAGTCAACTTGTCTTTTACAAGACACTTTCCTCTAGAACTGCTATTAATGCATTAAAAATGACTGTAGGTGGTATAGTAACAAAGTTAATACGTTCATAAAAAGTTAACTTTTACACTTCAGTTAAACAAATTCTTTGTCAAGGAAGTAAAAAATATAGAATAAAAATATATCTGGCAACTAGTGGCCTACCAATTAGCAGCTCCTGCCTTTTTCACTTGCCGTTTAACGGCTATTGTGCGCGTTTGTGCTTGTTTTGTGGTGGTCTTTTTGGTAGTTTTGAATTATATATATATATAGACATGCCTAAAGTTTGGATGTCATTTATTTCTAAAGTGCGTGCTGTAATTGAAAAATATCCCAATGAATTCACTTTTTTAGGAAAAAATTAACTTTATTGTTAAATGTTTTCGTGAAGAAAATTCGTTCGATTCAAAAACACCAGCGTAGCCTACCTAAACGTGTGTAAACTGGAAAGACACAAACAGTGTGAAAGTTAAGGTCTTCATATTTTACTGAAAAGCTAGTGACTACATTTTTGTCAGCCGACATACCCCTTCATAAATTGTGCAATCCTCAGTTAAAAATTATTCTCTGATTTTGGTGTAACAGTCCCCAGTGTGACAACTTTTAGATCAATATCCATGAAAATGGCCGAGTGAATCAGCTAGGATAAAGCAATTACTAATGGAAAAACTAATTTTCCTCGTCGTTGACGGAAGTGAAGTAAGAGGTTCTAGATATTTGAATATACTTGCGGGAATTATTGATGTTCCCGAAAAAAAACTTATTTAATAAAATATGATGGTCTTGTCGGATCTGTTAATGCGCTAAATGTCGTACACAAGATTGATGATACCATAAAAGAATTTGAGATTGCAAGAGAAAATTTCTGCTTACTTCTATCTGATGCAGTTCGTTATATGTTGTCGACTGGAACAACACTCAAGAAACTTTTCCCTAGACGTTTCCATGTGTTGCACATCTGTTACATAACTGTGCAATGCATATAAAATAATTTTATAGTGAATTCGATGCTCTAATTGCATGCGTCAAGGCATATACTGTTGAAAATAAAGAGAGGAAGGCTTTGTTTCAAGAAATTGGTACTCCCCCAGAACCAATTTTAACACGTTGCGCAAGTTGGCTAAACGCTTCTTTATATTATGCAGACAATTTTCCAAGCGTCAAATGCATTGTTGAGAATTTTGAAGGTGATGGAATTATCGTTCGGAAGGCTAAAGATTGTGTGTCTAATAAAAACCTACCAACGCAACTACTTTCCATTAAAATGAATTACAGTCAAATTGCTCACTTGGTGCCTAGGATGGAAGCAACTGATTTCACAATTAAAGAGGCATATGAGACTCATACTACCATTAACTTTGATGACGATCCTTGTGAAATCAAGCAGTACATTGAAAGAAGACTTAAGGAAATTTATATGTGTGAGATAGTTGAACTCCGTAGGCCGGAAATATCACCAACGATTTATTCTTTATCTCCTTAAATGTCAGCCAACAACAGAGTTTGTGGAGAGATCATTATCCATGCTTTGCAAACTCTTAAATAGAGACCGCAACTTTCTGCCTGAAAATATTGGAAAATACTTTATTATGTACCACAATTAGTCAGCGCTAGAATAAGTAAGTAAAGTTTATTCATATCAGTCATTGAGAATAAAGTCAACTTTTAAGTCAACATTTTACAATTTTGAGGTTAACCTTTTCACTTTTTTAGGTCAACATTGTACTGCCCTAATAATAACCTTTGTGAAAAGTTTAGAGACACAAGAGGGAAGGCTGATTATTCTGTAGTTTGTATAGTCTGGTGATCACCATTTGTGTAGAAGTATTATTATGGTATTGTGCCATTCCTCAGGAATCTTGTCTTGTTTTAGACATTCAGTGACAAGACAAGCTATTTTGTCCACAATTACATGTCTAGAATCTTTCAGCAAGACCGAAGTGATGTTGTACTGATTGGTGTTTGTGGTCCTTTATTTGATTGATTGCAATTTGAATTGCTGATTTGAGAACGGTGGGGACATTATTGGCTGTTTTTGCTTGGTTGGGATTCTGAATGATGTTCTTACTTAAGTACAACTTTTCATAGTACTCTATAGTACTTCTAACTATTCTTTTTCGAGAATGGATGAATTTACCATCTTCCTCTTTTATAGCCTCTATGTGAGATTTTCTTTTTCAAAGTCTCTATTCAGCGAATTTATACCCTTTTATTTATTTGATGGTGTGTTCGAGAATAGTTGTAATATATTTTCTGATGTCAACACAATTTTTTTTATCTTGTTTATTTCTGCTAATTAAATTTATTACGAATAAGTTTTGCAATTCGGATATAAGGAAACAAGATATGAAGAAAAGTATTTTATTATTTTTCAATATAACTACCCTCGACTTCAATGCACTTACGTCACTTGTCCCTGAGGCTTCGAATTCCCGACAACCAGAAATCTCCCGACTGCTGTTCAATCCACTCCTGGATGGCGAGCTGGACATCTTCATCGTCCTCAAACCGGCGTCCATGCAGTGCAGCCTTGAGCTGGCGGAATAAAAAGTAGTCGCTAGGGGCCAGATCTGGAGTGTAGGGGGGATGGTTGAGCTCCTCGAATCCGCACTCGCGCAAGGCAGCTTGTGAAACTCTGGCCTTGTGGACTTTGACGACGTTTAGGTCGATCATGGGGCGTGAGGTTTCATGGGTTTCTAGGGACCCAACACGCAGACCTTGGTCATGGCCAAATTGTCATGGATCATGTTGATAACACTTCCATGTAATATTCCAAATTCTCGCTCGATTTCTTCGACCTTCACCCTTCGATTTTCGAGGATCATCCTCTCCACACCGGCCACATTGTCCTCGTTGGTCACGTCTGACGGGCGTCCTGGACGGGAGACATCTTCAAGGAACTCACGACCATGGCGGAACTCCCTATTCTAGCGAGCAATGGTTGCATAGGAAGGGGCGGTGTCGGTTTACACTGCAACCATGCGTTCATGGATCTCTTTTGCATTCTTGCCTTCCTTGGTCAAAAATTTGATCACTGCGCGGTGCTCAACCTTCTTCATTGTTGAAAAATTTGTGACTGACGATCTGCGATCAGCTACTGCTTGTTAAATAGACGAGGCAGGAGCGTGCGGCTGCAGGTCCTGACTTGTCATAACTTGTCCTAACACCCCCACAAACAGCCATCCCCGTTCCTCTGTTTTGCCCCACCGATTCGCAAAACTTATTGACCGCCCCTCGTAATCAATTTCATTGTAAATCTCATAATTAGGGCTTCTCTAAGTCCATCTTTGTTTTTGCCTATTTTGTAACATACTCGTAGTATTGGTATTTTTTAGTTCTTGGGCCAAAAAATGAAGTCAACTAGATTTGTCCACTTTAATTTTGTTCCTCTATTGAGAATTTTCCGATGAATAACTAACTTCCTTGCTAGACCTGTGCATCAAAGTCTTCCATGACGATATTAAAATGGGCTTAGTTTTTGATTAGGTTTATTTTGATCTCATCATAGAACCTATCTATTTTTTTTTTTGAGTACTTGCAGATGCCGGTGCGTACACTCGCACACGTTTAAGGTTGTTCTTCTTAGACACTTAAGTTTACGTAAACTACTCTGTCGGACATGCTGTGAAACTCTATTATTATTTCTTTCAGCGCTTTATGTCTCAGAAATCCAACACCAAGTTGTTTTTGATCTTCTTTTTCTTTGTAGAGTAGGTCAGGGTCACTTGTTTCAGTGAGAGCTTCCCGGTATCGTCGCCTTTGACACATAATAATTACATCCCATTTAATTTAATTGACTTCAGTGAGGATTTCTGTAAATATATATATATATATATATATATATATATATATATATATATATATATATATATATATATATATATATATCGGTTTGACCTTGCTACCTGTTATAGCTAAATCTTAATGTGAATTTACCTATCCTTCTCTTACTTCCTCATTTGTGATTTCTTGTCTTAGAGGTGGTCCTTTATCTTTTACCCACTTATATATACCCTTATTATATTATTTTCTCTTGTAGTTATCCTTGAGAATGAACTGAATAAAGTTTGAAAGTATTTGGAAGCACCTTCTCCCTTTTTATTTTCCCTGCGGGACATTGCATTCATTGCGAACCTCACGTGCTACTTTGTGAGTTATTCATTTCATATATATATATATATATATATATATATATATATATATATATATATATATATATATATATATATATATATATATATATATATACGTTTATTTTAAGGCAATAGTAAGAATTATTTAATCCACGAGAAAAGTCTCCTGGAGTTCATCAACTCTCTTCAGGAGAGGCTTCCCTACAACTTAGCAAAAATTTAATAAAAAACGAGAATTGCGAATATTCTAGCGACTCTTCACCAGGCTGAATTTTTAGTTAGAGATATAAACAATAACTTTCATGATAATGCGGTTAGGTAAGGGCAATAATAAGAATTCCCTACTCCCCTTGAAAAGTCTCCTGTAGTTCCTTCCGTGGTACATATTCATATTTATAGTTATCACGCGCTAACTTTCTTGATATTTCCCATATATATATATATATATATATATATATATATATATATATATATATATATATATATATATATATATATATACTAGCAGCCATAATATAAGGGTCAGTAAGAACAAGTGTGTTTGAATTTTTATTATAAAAATTTAACGAAACGTTTATACTTTGAGGTGGCCAGTCTATGAGATAAACCCCTTTATAACTTAAAATATCTGCGACTCTCTTTGCAGTGTGTCAGGGAGCTTTATCCTGCACGAAAATAGGAGGTTGAACTGACGAGGATCGCAGGTTTTGAAGGGCAAGCTCTCTAAGAATCTAATCTACTTGTTAGATTTTAGCATTGACAGTCCCTTGTAGGTGAATAAGTGGACCAGGACCAGCAGCAGAGATCACTCCCTATACCATTACACTGCCTCCTACATATTTCACTGTCTTCTTCATACATGCACGAGATAACCTTTCGCCACATCTTCGTCAGACCTACATCTCGCCATCGGACCTAATCCTATTAAACTTCGCTTCATCGCTAAAATGAACCTGCACCCACTGTTCTACTGATAAAAACGACATGTTCTTCAACGTAACGAAGACGGGCTCTTTGATTCTGTTTGGAGATCAGAGGTTTCTTTGCCGATGGCCGAGTAAGCAACCCAGAGACTATTTGACTCCGGGAAACAGTTTTGCGTGATACGTTGTTATCGTAGGTGGAGCTGAACTCCCGTGATATCTCAGCAGCATTCTTCAACCTATCCTTAAGTGATATTCTAATCATAATACGATCCTGTCTTGGTGACGTTTTACGAAGTGTACCGATTTCCGGTTTAGCATCTGTCGATTCTGATGACTTAAAACAGGCTACAATTTGTTGCACAAAACTTGTGGACCTCCCTACAGTAGTTGCTATCACAGAATTTGACTTGCCCCCTTGGTAAAAAACACAATATTTTGTTTTTCATCACTGGAGACTGGTCGTCTCTGACAAGCCGCCATGTTAACTAATGAATTTCTCAATAATGTATGATCATGAGAAGTAACTGTTAGCCCATCAACAGTCTCCAAAACACAAATACCTCGGTTGGTAGTTGTGATAGAACGGTCTGAGGCCGCTTAATTTCAGCCACTATCACATGTTTAGAAACACATGCTACCCACGTGCATCTGCGAGAGGAAGCAGAGCGCGTTATCACCCACCTTAGCAAATATTTAATCAAGGAGGTTCATTCCCCCGTTTCGCCTCCATACGTCGATCTCACCAGATTGAGTTAGGCATATGGGCAGATAAGGTATTTTTCCAGGCGCGAGCGGGGCATTCCCCCGAAGTCCCCAACTGTATTATTCCCTACGCCATGGAGACGGCTCCAGGTACTTATACATAGCTTTCCCCGATTGAAGGAGATCAGATTCCGATTATCTTCGCCAGGCCTCACGCCGATCTGGTCTCCCTTGTTCACATAGGAACTCTCTACCTCGAGAACTCCCTTATTTTCCAGAAGAGGACAATACCCCCTGAGTGCCAAGGTTCGTACCTTCGAGGCTCCAAGTCAACAAGGCCCCCCTGTTGTTTAGAAAGAGAACAACGTTAAAACAGCCATTGTTCTTTGAGCCCGTTTGACAAGAAACGGTTCTCACCCTCCCCTCCTGTTGTTCAGAAAGAGAACAACGTTAGAACAGCCATTGTTCTTTGAGCCCGTTTGACAAGAGACAGTTCTCACCCCCCCTGTTGTTCAGAAAGAGAACAACGTTAGAAAAGCCATTGTTCTTCAAGATCATTTGCCAAGAAACGGTTCTCGTTCCCAAGACATCACGTCGGGATAATTTAACTCCCCCCCTTTTTAACGTTCTTCAATAGAACGCTTGGTTTCAACAATAACCTTCATTGTTCATCTAGAACATCTCCGATTTGCTGTCACAAAAATCGCTCGTACTTCCGAGCCCCACTTCGCTCTCACTCTTCAAAGACAGTCCTTCCCCTTCGCTAAGGACAACCCCCTAAAGAACCCTTCTGCTGGAAATCGCCAGTGGACCGAAGATTCCTTCGCATTGTCTTCCTCTGCACAACAACTTTGTAATTACGTTAGCTGAGCATTACCTTTAATCATCTAACCTTTTGCCAACGCTACCCTGTGCTTTAAATGGTTTAGCAACCCATTCCCCCCCCCCTTTAATTTTTATTTGTTCACCTTTTTAAATCTCTCCAAATCTTAATCCTCGGATTAGTCAGATATTCCCACGACCCTTTTCATTTTCCTTTTATGTAAACATTTTTTTGTGTTGTTGATAGTTTAATTAATTAAACTCTATTTAATTGATGATAGCCATATTATTATCCTTGTGCTCCGTTCCACTTCTTAAGCATATTGAAGATAAATAAGCCTCTACAGGCCCCCCCTTCTTCTGGACTAACCTCGGTCAATCAAATTACCACGCACTCGAAATATTAGAATAATTCCCTCAACGAATAGTTATATATAGTATATCGTCGAGAGCCTATTCTACGACAGTAGTCATTTGTTATAGGTGACCCTTATCTTTTGGCCGTTGCAATTTGCACGAAAGATAGATATTAGATATATCTAAATATGTGTATAATAAATAGTTTCAACGTTTTGCTAAACTTCTATAATAAATACTTAAATGCACTTGTTTTTACTGACCCTTATATTATGGCCGCTAGTATATATATATATATATATATATATATATATCCAGCATATCGCAAGAAAGAGAAAACTGGTTCTTTTTTTTCTTGGGAAAAAATTCTTTGCTAATTGCAAAAAGTCCATACTGTGGTGTTATTCAAACCAAGCATAATGAGGCAGGCAGAGAGCAACCACTTTGATCGACCTAGCGAAGCGTGCCTTAAAAGTCTGTCTATTCAGAAGAATTCTTGTACTTCCTCATAGCCTAGTGGATAAAGGCTCACTTTAATTGAGACCAAAGCGGTTGCTCACTGCCTCGTTGTGCTTGGTTCGAAACCTACCCTAGTGCGGATTTTTTGGAATTAGGAATTGACTTTTCCTGAAGAATTTTTTTCCCCGTTTTCTCTTTTTGGTATGCGAAACTTGGTTTCTACGGAAACCTCCGTCATCGTCAATCGCTGGAAGATTAATGAAATACAAAAGCGATGCAAAACTTCTGAACACACTAATTTACAAGTCAGAATCTGATTAGGGGCGGGGGGCGGTATGAAGAAGCAGAGGCATTTTTAAGTAAAGGAAGTATAAATTTCCTACTTATCCGGGGTTTAGTGTTGAATTGGCCATCGGAAGTATTAAAGTTTGGATTTTGGTTTATAAGCGCTGATTCAATTAGACGCCTATGTATATAATTGTGAGAATTCTAAATTATTTTTTCATTATCAATGTCAATTAAATGCTTTTCATTTCACATGTGAAGAAACAAACTAGAAGAAATAGATCCACGTCGCATAACAAATTAAAGAAATGTGGAGAAACATCTTAATGTTATAGTTTGCAACCTCCTTAGATTAGCCAACCAATGTGTGGAGACGTCAATTTAAACAATCTTCTTCAGTTTGGTTCACGGATATTCGACTCATAAACTAAGTTAAATAAATGTATTTGTTTATAATCACCTGACTTATCCTCAAAGTGGGTACGAATATAAATATGAACCAATAATTTGTAACTATATTTTAAACTGTTTAACTTGACGAAATCGTGAATAATTGGTGCAAAACGAAAGACCACCATATAACTCTCTACCCTGAGAGGAAACGCATTTTTTCAAAGAATTATTTAATATTCTTAATTGATTTTTCTTGTATAGATTTAAAATTGTTTGTTGTCATCGGCAACTATAGCCCAAAACCTGTATATGCAGCAGTTGTAAGCAAGATTCATGATTTATAGTTGGATAATTGAAAGGATAATAACTTCTATAGTGAGGAATATTATAACGGTGTTATTTATAATGGGACTTATTCAAGTTCGTATTTACATATATTAATAGAATAAGAATAGGAAAAAAACATACGAACTTAAGAGGCACAATAATAGGTTGATGAAAGAAGGGGGACATAACGATAATTCTGGTGATCTACTTCAAAACACTTTAAAGAAGAATGGACGAACAACCATGTTAATATAAACAGTTAGATAGAATATAACACTCCTGAAGTAAAAATGATTAAGTTCAAAAATATATAACGAAATTTGGTCAAATTACGGAAAATACCAGCCCTCTATTTTTTGTGGGTATTTTGTTACAAATTTAGCAATTTAAAAAACAAACAAACACAAATGCTAAATAATGTATATATTCTTTATGTAGTATATACACTATATACCACTTTCACTAATTACGGAGGGCAAATTTCTAATTATGCTGTGATGACGAAAAATAGATTGACTGCCATCTTGGCACCCACACTGTGAATTGGAATTGCATCATATTATATTATATATCATTTTAAAGGCATTTTTTTAATTAACATATGATGTTGAAATTTTATATTAACCTATATTAAGAAAATAAGATTGATTTAAATAGCATTCCGTGGCGAGGCTTATAAGTCTGAAGTTAAGATACATACATAGCATAGGAGCTGCCAAGTGTAGGCCATGAATGGTCTTTTGCAGTCTCCTTCTTTTCTTATGTTCTTATGTAAAAACAATGAACATTGGAGCGCTTCACGACATCTGGCAATCCGCTTGAATTCGAATCTAATGATAGGCTTTCGAATTGTGAATACTGCTAGATTATTTAAAAATAGCGGGGGCCATGGTGGCTGCAGCCCCTAAAATTAAAGGGTGGTATTGGGGCGAAGCTGCCCATTTCGAAATTCCCTTCAAAATCATAAATAATACGATATGATGCGATTCCAAGAACCTAATAAAAAACAACCAAAATAAGGCACTTTTTTATTTTAACCAAGAAAAAACAGTCTCTAAATTTTAAAAAAGCAACTTTTGTTTAAGCACAAATATATATGAATTATTAAAAAAATAGAGGGCGGGCATTTTCCGGAATTTAAGCAAAAATTTAAATTTTATCTTTCAACAAAGGTAGGGAGGGTATTGTTGAGTAATACCAGCTGTAGTCGAGTAATTTTGAAAATAATTATTTTATTGTATGATTTTTAATTTATAGACAGCGGAGGAGTTATTTGCATAAAAATTATTGTCTTCTTACTAAGAGGGGCATAATTTTGGCTTCTGGTTCTAGAATATTACCCCCAATGCGATACATATACAGGCGTATAGGATATGACCTATTTTAGGAGGTAAGTATCAGTGGCTATTTCAAATTTGTGACTAAAGACTTTCTGTTATTTCTCCTTAAATAGAGTTAAAAGAAATTCTGCACGAATTGATCTTTTTTCCTAAGATTAAGTTTTTGGATGTTTATTTTGAAAAATTTAAGCCCCCAGTTCAAACCAAACTTAGGGAATTGTAAAAAAATTTGAAGCAGGTCTAAACACTTTTTGATATGTTTTCCAGATACCCAGCAGGAAGCACCATTTTTATAGATAGATTTTTTAACATTGTGAGGTAAGGAAACAAATACATCATTAATGTAAATCATGAAGAATGTGATGTTGACAATGCTTCATTGTGGCACACCAGCTTCTGTAAGTCATAACTAGGATAAAGCAGTGAGCAGCTTTACTTGGATATTTAGCAAATTTATGAGTAAAATGAATACAATTCCACGTAATACAATATCGTAAATATTTTTGAACAATCTTTGATGCCATATGGAATCATAGGTCTTTGTTATATGCACAAAAAAAGCAAAGGTGTATGTACAATGAAGAATACCTTAAAAGACAGATTGGGCTTTTATGATAAAGCCATTTTAAAAGTTCCTTATTATATTATTTTCTCTTTAACCCCTTAAGTATTCATCTATTGATATTTTTTCCATAATTTTGCTTAAATAATTTACTAAAGTTATTGTGCGCTATGATTACTTTTGGGTAAATATTTTACTTAGTTTGAGGATAGAGATTAAAAGTGAGATTTTCCATTAATAAAATATTCTACCCAATTGGCAAAAATAATTATGTTAGTAGGGGATGATTTTTAAGAAAGGATCTAACTTTGTTCCATATGAAACGCTTTTGTTTTTGAATGATATAAAGAGTCTTAACTCAAAATTTGCTATAATTTAAGAAGTTTTCTAAGTTATTATGGAAAGAAAATGTTCTCCATACAGATTTGCAGGCTTTGACTACTTCGGCACAATCGTTTAACAACCAAAGATTACAATCCTTTGGATGACTGAGGTTTTGGGGGAATCTACACGTTTTAGCAGTAAAATGAAAGTAGGACTAAATTTAGCTTTAACTTGAAGGATTTTATTGAAAGTTAGGGAGAAATTTGTTTACTTTAAAGGCTGTCCGATCTGCATGTTTTAAAATTAATCTACCTGGCCTGAGGAGGAGATTGCTATGAGTTTACTTTAACAAAAGAGATAGAGAGAGGTAAATAAATGGTAACTCTCTATTAAGATTAGAAATATTTTCCATGAAAAAGTGAGTAGATAGCATTAATGCATATAGTGCATATCAAGATGAAAAGATTTGTGATAGAATTCAAGGTGTATTTAGGAGAACCATCATATAAAATCGATATATCTTCTTCATTTAGGATATATACTCACAAAGAGCCACATGAATTACAATCCGAAGATCTTCGTAAGAATAATCTTTCGAGTTGTGTGATTAAAGTCTTTAAATCTCTGTAAGGTATGGCAGTTGAGGTTTGTATATAAAGAGAGCAAACATTGATGTTAAATCGCTGAATGAATATTTGAGTACCATCTATCTTCAAAGTAAGAGTGAAGGTTCAAAGGAATAGAAACTATAGTCCTACGAATCATGAAAGCGATTAATGCGCAATGGCAATCTAGTTCTTTGGGGTAAGTTCTCTAGTTAGGTAGATAATAATTAAAGTTTTTTATCAAGAAAGGTATCTTCGTATGTTGCTAGAAAGATTGAATTTAGAGATGAGGTTTTTTTTGCACTGATATCGCTAGGGAAAAAATCTCTTACATTCTTTTATAAAACAGACATTAAGGATTATTAAGGAAATTGGATAACCTTTTTTTATAATGACTTTTGCCCTGGTATATACATTATATCATTTCGATTAACTTTTATTTTCTCTAAAAAAAGATTTTTCCCAAATAAAACTCTCTTTGAGATAAATTATTGAAATATTTTCCATACCTTTAAAAAATAAAATAAATAATATATATTAAATTATAAACTCAAATAAATTCTAAGAAAGTATTTATAGTAGTGTTAGTTAGGCTTGGTAATAGATAAAAGGAATCTTTTTTACGTTAAAAGAATATAAAACAAAAAAAGAGAGGGCGCTAACTCAATCCATCCTTGACTAAATAGGTTTTTGGGGGTACAATTATCTCCAAGTTATAACTGGCTATGCAAAAAATACTAGCAAGCAAGAATATTGGGATGAAGCTTTAGAAACTTAAATATATATAAAAAATGGCAAATCTTTTGTAAAGATAGCATTCAAGTTCGAGAACTTATCTTTCACATAATTCTTTTCAAATTACAATCTACTTGAATAAAAACTTAAACTTCATATTTTTGTATTGTTGGCAAATAATAATATGCAGTTTGTTGGTGTTTGGGAAACCATGAAAGTTTGAATTATTCTCTGCTAAATCAAGAATACTCAGTCTCAAAAACTCGTAGTATCTGCAAATTGGAGATAATTTTAGATACTCTTAGAGAAACATATACGAGTATATCTGAAAGTGCAAATAAGGATCAGTTTTTAAGAAAATGATTTTGACTGAGTCATAGCAAGCACTTAAATGGGTTTCACAAGAATGTCTAAAATTGAATTATGTTTTTTGTGAATGATAGGATTACAAAGCTGTTGCAAAATCTAACCATGAAAGTGAATTTAGATATGTAGTAGAAGTATGCATATCTTGCAAAACATTTAATAGTTAATTAACCTTCACCAATAAGGTATAGATTTCTTAAATGGGCAAAATGATTTACCTAATCTACATGTAAACCCTCAACCAAATCTAATAACTATTATTGTCACGTAAAATAAAAAAGTGAAGCTTTATGAACAGTTTTTTGACATTAAAAGATTTAGTAAAACACAAAAACTTGTTAAAATAACATATCTTCAGATTTATTGAAAAATCTTAAATACTATTGTCGTGGTATAGCTCTATATATCATATATACATCAATTATATTTGATTTTAGAGTGCGCGGGGTTTTATTTTAATAGGTTTGGGTAGACCGAAGGTCCGGTTACAAGTTCAGATCCTCGTAAGGGAGGGCTAGTCCAATAGATGCTACTTTAAATCTTGGTATTGGCTGAGAGTTCCAAATCTCACTTAATTACAGGCTGTTGTTATACAGCTATGATGAGCTTGTGGGTCGGAAAGTAAAGGGGTCGGCAAAAATAGACTTTAATAAATATTAATTTTCAAAGATAATATGTTACAACAATACACAGTCATATAAGACAAATAGTTACAGTGGTCGACGGGTTATTAAGAATAATAGGTATTCTAAAATGCAATAAAATGGGGTAGACCGGAATTATGAATTTTGGGCAAGTTAAAATATTCGTCACGATACCTTGTACACAAATGGACGGGTTGGGGGAGACGATGGTCGTTTCCGGCGAAGCGGTGAGATGTTGGTTGGGTCACTTCGATGGGGTCCAAGGTCAACTTGCTTGTAGTGAAATATTCTTTTGATATGATGGGGGTTGGGGGGAACAGAATATTCGAGAAGGAAGGTTGGGAATTCTTCTGGTCAAAATTCCTTTGAAGAAAACGGAGGGTGAGTTTCTCCGAGACGTCAAACGGTTTGTTTGGACAGCTATGCGTAATCAAAGGGGTATTACGCTAAGATGAATCTTCAGTGAAGACTTTTGGGATATGACTTGGTTCTTGTTTGGAGATGGGGTCGATAAGCGGAGTCGGACGGGTATTCTTACGGCGAGAAGAGTTCTTAACTAGTTCTAGGGGTGGATATTTGTTTTTTTCAAGGAGAGGATGCTTGGTATTGTCCCACAAAGCTTCCTTGGCTTCGGCGTATGGCAACCCGAATCAAGGAAGAGTAAGATCGTCTGCACTCGTGAGCTTCTCTCGCACCAATCTGCTCATTCCTTTTCACGCGGATAGATATGGACACCAGAATTGAGGGAGCTTACCCCATAGAAGGGTGGAGGGACTATCGCCCATAGTTTGAGTCATGGCGAACGCGGCCCCGGTGGCGATTGTCTCAGCCGCTCCCAACGTGGCTGGAAGAGGAAGGAGGGGAGACTTCTTGTCTTGTTTAAATACTCGCTTTGATAAGGGCTGCATTCCATGAGCCTGCTCCTATACTTCCTCATGCTTTTGAGCTTCGAAAATTGTTTGTAAGTTATACGAGGCCCATCTCGTGGAAGCAATGCTTAAAAGCGACGTTATTTCTCCCATCACCTGTTTGTTCCCTCACAACTATATAATTAGCATTAATATTATTTATCCAACAAAATTAGATAGATTTTTAGGAGAAAAATTAGTCATGTTGACATCATAAATCCTATCAAAGAAAAGTAATCAATTATTGTATGAAAACTGCTTAAAAAATGCTTCTTCTTCAGCATGAAAAATAAACACTTAATTAATTAAATAATGGAGAAGAGTTAACAATTCACCTATAATTTTATAAAATATAAAATTTTTCATTGATAAAAATGTAATTATAAGAACTATGGGGAGGTCAAAATATGCTTGCTGTCTTAATTCTTCTTCTCTGTGCTCAGTTCTTTCGATTTCCGATTCTTAATTATTTTAAATGGAATGCTATGTTAAAACAATCATGTTACAATAGATACACCTTCTAATTTACTTATTAAAGTTTGTGTCCCTCGAGTACGACAAGTTTAACAAAGGATTGCTATGTGCTTAAAAAGTATTATGGCAAGGTATATGAAATTCCGCTATAGTATCTATTGATGAGAAAGAAAGATCAATATTAGACAAAAGCTAATTGAAACAATAGCTTTGGAATATGCTGGTTCAAAATGTGTACAAGATAAAAACAACAAATAGTATGAAATTTATTGACTTTTATTTACCTTTGACAATACTAGACTACATATAATCCATATCTATACAAAATTAACAAATAAAAGTTTCCTCAGAGAATTTTCTCAGCTGCCATTAACAGGGTCACTACCAAAAGTCTTAGTTCCTGGTAATCATTGTACTTTGAACCGAACTAAGAATTATCTAAAGAAATTGCTTCGAAAATATTCTTATTAATAATATCTAAGAGATTATGGTATTCAATGAAAATTTACATAATCATGCTCTTCAGGTAATTTCGGTAAATTGAAAGGATTTTAGGATAGGTCAAACAAGTTTTATATACCAAGTTTTATATACCTCCTGATAAAATTTTTAAAACCCTTATTTTATAAATAATGCAATCCAATGATTCAAAATCCTTTAACTTTGTGATAGAACGAGTTGAAGCTGCGTTAATTTCAACTTCTATCACATATTATTTAAAACCACGATGGGCCCACGTGCATCTTCGTTTCGAAGCTTGGTGCCTTATCACAGCCACCGGATGTCAATGTTTAAACAATGAGGTTATCGTCTCCCCGTTCTCCCCCATACGCCGACCTCGCCAGATTGAGTTAGGCTTATGGGCAGATAAGGCATTGTTCTCCGGCTCGGCTGTGCGTTCCCTCGAAGCTCCCACTCCATTGTCCCCCACGCCAAGGAGATGTCCTGGCTATTTATATGGAAACTTTACCACTAAGATCAGATTAGAGATCCAGATTTTCGTCGCGAAACATCACCACGACCCTCTCTTCCTTTGTGCGCCAAGGGACCTCGACCTCGAGATTCACCATCACTTGTCCAGAAGGAGGACAATATCCCTTGAGTGCCAAAGGTTCGAGCCTTTCGTGACGCCAAGTCCTTAAGGCTTCCCCCTCGTTGTTCAAGAAGAGAACAACGTAGAACAGCCATTGTTCTTTTGAGTCCTTCGCCAAGAAACGGTTCTCACCTTTCTCCCTTGTTGTTCAGACGAGAACAACATTAGAACAGCCATTGTTCTTGAGCCCGTAGAAAAGAGACGGTTCTTACCCCCCCTTTGTTCAAAAAGAGAACAACATTAGAACAGCCATTGTTCTTTAGCCTGTAGACAAGAGACGGTTTTGACCCCCCCTTTTGTTCAGAGGAGAACAACATTAGAACAGCCATTGTTCTTGAGATCGTAGACAAGAGACGGTTCTCATCACCCCTCCTTTGTTCAGAAGAGAACAACGTAGAACAGCCATTGTTCTTCAAGCCGTTTGTTGAGAAACGGTTCTCATTCCCAAAACGCCACTTCAGGATCATCTTATCCCCTTCTTCGGCTGGAACTCGCCAGCGGACCGAAAATTCCTTCGCGTCACCTACCACTGCACCACTAGTGTAAAGTTACGTAAGCCAAACGTCACCTTTGAGTATTTAACCCTTTTGTCAATTCTATCCTCTACTTTAAATGGTTTATCGAACCATCCCATCTCTTTAACTCTATATTTGTTTTACCTTTTTAAATCCTTTAAATCCTCTGATTAGCCCGAGCCCCCACGACCCTTTCCATTCTCTGTTTATGTCAATATTTTCCGTCTTGTGTTTGTTGATAGTTATTATTAATAAAACTCTATTTTATTAATGATAGCAATATTATTATCCTTGAGCTCAGTTCCAATTCTTAAGCATATCGAAGATACATAATATCGGCCGCCAGACATTAACGCACTCTAAATATAATTAAGGAAGTTCCCTCGACGAATAGTGATATATGGTATATCGTCGGGAGTCATTCTACGAAATATATATATATATATATATATATATATATATATATATATATATATACTATTTTAATTTGGTATCAGGTGTGTAGCTCAAGGAACTGTTATAATAATTTGTTTGTGTTTTTTTGTGTGATTTTAGTCAGTGGTTATTTAGAGTAAGAAACCAAGTACGAATAGGTCAGTGCCCATATTTAGGTAGGCTAATTCTATAGAGGAATAATTCTTGTTGCAAGGAATTTTAGTTGGTTGACTAGTGCGCCTCCAAGTGCAAAGATGACTCAGTTCGAAATCTTTAAAGCGCAAGGAGAGTCCTTGGGACTTTCCGGAAAAGAACTAATTGAGTACATTCTAGAGGAGCAAAGAAAAGAGCGTGAAGAAAAAGAACGAGAGAGAGAAATACAAAGAGAAAAACGAGAAAGAGAAATCCAAAGAGAAGAAAGAGAAAGGGAAAAAGAAATCCAGCAAGAAGAAAGAGAAATCCAACGAGAAGAAAGAGAAAGAGAGGAACGGATAAGACAAGCTGAGCTTCACCATCAGATTGAATTAGCTCGTGTTGAAGCAGAGATACAGTCCGCCAGGACCCTTCCGAAGCCCCCCCAATCTCTCACTAAAGCTCCCCAATTTCAAGGATGGGGAGGATTTCGGAGCATTTTTAGCCCACTTCGCAAAGATCCTCGAAATCAATAACATGGATCTGGAGGCTGAAGGTGTAGCCAGATTACTTCCCCTGTTAAATTTCAAATTGCGCGAAATTTTTATATCTTCACCATCTGAGTGTACAATTAACTACAGCACCTTATAAGCTGAGTTATTGGCCGCTCATAATATGACTCCCGATTTCTACCGCCAAGAATTTCGAGGAGGTCGTATTAAACCCAAACAGACGTTCCGTCAATTCGGATACATTCTTCAGAGGAATTTTAAATTTTGGTTAGAATCCTCAAAGGTTGATCCGAACTACGAGTCCTTAACAGACTTCGTGTTGCGAGATCAATTTTTGGCGTCTCTCCCAACAAAGATCCGCGCGTTCGTCAAGGATCGTCGGTGCAAGACCTTTAAAGAATGTACCGAAGAAGCGGATGTCTATGCCGCAAGCCATAATTTATACCCAAAGGAGAATCGAACTTCTCACCAATCCCCCTACAAGGAAAGAAGGAAGGATTCGCGCCCCTTCACAAGAAAGCCGTCGAAGGTTCCGAGCCCCGTAAAACCACAAAACTTCTTTCCGCAAAACCAACAACGGGACTCCAAACCTCCCGTTAAAATTTCTCCTCCATCTCTCTTCCCGAAACGACACATCATATGCTTCACCTGTGGTGTAGAAAACCACATGAGCTGGAATTGCCCCCAAAATTCTATGCTTAAAAGCAAACCAGCCCACCAAGTTCACCAGATTAATGCAACCCCGGCTCCCCCGGTGGTGCAGACCCAAGCAGAAACTTCTCCCCATCCGTCAGGCCACCAGGTAAATTTTGTTTTTGATAAAAGTTCATCGGGAACTTTGAAATTTGAGGAGGGCAGCGTGAACGGCTGTCGAGTATCGATTCTCGTCAGGGACACAGGATGTACGTGTTTCATCGTGTCCGACGAACTCCTTCCCCCAGTGGACCCTAACCACGAAAAATTTGCGGTGGTACATGACTACCTTGGGCGGGCGAACCAATTCCCCGTCGTTAGATGTTACCTGCAGTGTCAATATTATGATAGTTGGGCTGAAGTCATTTCAGCACCCATACAATTCTGTTCTGTGCTTATAGGACAGAGCCCCCGAGGAAGTTTCGACCCTGTGTCTCAGGCCGCCCTTCCTCGAGGCTGAGCTAAGAAAGAAGCCCAGGAGCCCGTCCCCATCAGAACCCCGATTCCGTCCGATTTCTCGGAAACCCTTAACCAGGACTTTAAGACGGCACAAAAGGAGTGTGAATAACTAACACCCTCAGGTGTTAAGGCCCAAAACAAGGACACGGAGACTGTTCGTGGACCCCAAGAAAAAAAGAACCCCCAACGCGCCCATGGAGATACGTTCGTAGCACTGGACGAAACATCGGCGCTTGAAGAGGATTACCCCGCGGAGTCCCTTAATGTAATACAGATAGTGTGCACCCAACCGGATGCCGATTACCCTCCTCCTTCCCTACCAGGCGAGTCTTTGGAACCCTCTGATCTGGATATTGACGCGCTGCTGACACCACACCAAAAGAGTCAGCTACAAGAACTATTTAAATGGAGTCACCATTTAACCACCCTATTAGCTCTTTTCGAGCGACTGCGCGGAAATGGCCTCACCATTGGCCCCCGCAAATGCCATTTTGCCCACAAAACCATAAAATATTTGGGTTTCAAAATAGGACAAAGCAAGTTAGGTCCCCAAGAGAACAAGATTAAGGCAATCGCCGACATGCCCCTCCCGATTAAAAAGAAGCAATTAAGATCGTTCCTAGGATCAGCTTCTCACTATCAGCGATTTGTTCCGAATTTCGGTGCAATTTCGGCCCCCTCAACCCCCTTCAAAAAAAGAATTTCACCGATCGTTTACGTTGGAATGATGTCGCTGTTTCCCATTTTATTTAGCTCAAGAGTAAGTTCATTTCTGCCCCCATTTTAAAGTTGCCCAACCCGGAAAAATCCTTTGGGATTAAGACCGACGTGAGCAACGAGGGCATTGGAGGTGTACTCCTTCAATACGAGGATGACAGAACGAGTCATCCAGTTGCATATGCTAGTCGTCAATTATTACCACGCGAAAAGAGATATGCCACTATAGAAAAGGAAGCTCTATCAATTATCTGGGTCATAGACAAATTCAAGATGTACTTGATAGGTAAAGAATTTCAGATAGGAACCGACCACCGTCCGTTAGCCTATATTAGGAATGTGCGACACTCAAACGGCCACATCATGCGCTGGAGTTTACTCTTGCAAGAGTATCAGTTTAAAATAAATTATATAAAAGGTCCCAAAAACCAGGTCGCTGACACACTCAGTAGGAATGCGTTAACGAATAGCGTAGAGTAATTGTATTCATAGGATTAGTATCTACATGTAGGTATATACCGTCTTGTACGACTTAAATTAAGATTCTCTTGTAATATAGTCTTACTTTTGTAACGCAAAATGTCTAATTTTTTTGTATGTATATATATTTGTACCCATTAATTTACGTATAAATTATTTTGTCCCGTATGTACTAATTTTATATCATTTCATTGTTCCATGCCCTTTTTTTTTTTTCTTTGAGTAAGTTGTATTAACGGTTATTTTCCCTTATAATCTAAAGATCAAAATAATCATATGCATTAAGGTAATACTAGTTAGGTGCAGGAAGGTACGGTTGGTACAAGAAAACGAGTTCCCCACAACGGAGCTCTATCATTGTCCCTTCTCTCTTTTTTTTTCGAAGTGACAACTTCCCCGGAATGGAGGGGTGTGATAGAACGAGTTGAAGCTGCGTTAATTTCAACTTCTATCACATATTATTTAAAACCACGATAGGCCCACGTGCATCTTCGTTTCGAAGCTTGGCGCCTTTTCACAGCCACCGGATGTCAATGTTTAAACAAGGAGGTTATCATCCCCCCGTTCTCCCCCATACGCCCACCTCGCCAGATTGAGTTAGGCTTATGGGCAGATAAGGCATTGTTCTCCGGCTCAGCTGTGCGTTCCCTCGAAGCTCCCACTCCATTGTCCCGTACGCCAAGGAGATGTCCTGGCTATTTATTTTAGAACTTTACCACTAAGATCAGATTGGAGATCCAGATTTTCGTCGCGAAACATCACCACGACCCTCTCTCCCTTTGTGCGCCAAGGGACCTCGACCTCGAGATTCACCATCACTTGTCCAGAAAGAGGACAATATCCCTTGAGTGCCAAAGGTTCGAGCCTTTCGTGACGCTAAGTCCTCAAGGCTTCCCCCTCGTTGTTCAGGAAGAGAACAACGTAGAACAGCCATTGTTCTTTTGAGTCCTTCGCCAAGAAACGGTTCTCACCTTTCCCCCTTGTTGTTCAGAGGAGAACAACATTAGAACAGCCATTGTTCTTGAGCCCGTAGACAAGAGACGGTTCTCATCCCCCCTTTGTTCAGAAAGAGACAACATTAGAACAGCAATTGTTCTTGAGCCCGTAGACAAGAGACGGTTCTCATCACCCCCCCTTTGTTCAGAAGAGAACAACGTAGAACAGCCATTGTTCTTCAAGCCGTTCGTCGAGAAACGGTTCTCATTCCCAAGATGCCACTTCAGAATCATCTTATCCCCCTCCCTTTGGCTGGAACTCGCCAGCGGACCGAAAATTCCTTCGCCCCACCTACCACTGCACCACTACTGTAAAGTTACGTAAACCAAACGTCACCTTTGAGTACTTAACCCTTTTGTCAATTCTATCCTGTGCTTTAAATGGTTTATTGAACCATCCCATCTCTTTAACTCTATATTTTTTTACCTTTTTAAATCCTTTAAATCCTCTGATTAGCCCGAGCCCCCACGACCCTTTCCATTCTCTGTTTATGTCAATATTTTCCGTCTTGTGTTTGTTGATAGTTATTATTAATAAAACTCTATTTTATTAATGATAGCAATATTATTATCCTTGAGCTCAGTTTCACTTCTTAAGGTAATCGAAGATACATAATATCGGCCACCAGACATTAACGCACTCTAAAGATAATTAAGGAAGTTCCCTCAACGAATAGTGATATATGGTATATCGTTGGGAGTCATTCTACGACAAACTTATGATTACCAAAATGAAAATCTTTCTACATTTGCTCAAAGACTATTTAAGCGAAATTTTGTTTATGATCCTACAAAATACAATTTATTGATGAGCTAAAATTAAAGGATGTTTTGATTCAGATTTTGCGACATCTACAAAAGAAAAGAGAAAGGAAAGCTCGATGAATTCCTTCTATTAAGCTTACAAAAACACGAAGAATTAGAAAGAAATTGAGTTGTTACAAACTACTTAACTTACACAAAATAAATATAGTTAGCATAAACGATCTATAAAGGCTCCTTGATAAAAGTTAACAAAATCATATGTTCATTAGGGAAATAGGGGCATTGTGAGAATGGGAAGAACAGCAGTGTGAGATAACAGATTGAGGGAGCGCGTTGCTGGGATGTTGGATTTTGTAAAAGGCTTCGAAGAGCCTGGGAAAGGGAATAATTCGGTAGGGTCATGTGTTTATTTTTATTTTTTAAAGGACTTATGAGAATTAGGAAAGGACTGGTGGTTGATAAATAGGAAATAGGCTTGAGATAGAGTGTACAGGAGTGGCCTTGGGCTTCTGCTCTCGGGAGGATCCTGGGGAGTATATACAGGAGGGGCATGGTGTTACTGATATTCAAATTGGACCTGGGAGTTAGAAATTTGGGTAGGGAACTAGGAGATAAAGGATGAAAGAAGGGCCATGTTTGCGGCAGAAATACCTCCCACATTTGAAAGGTTGACAAAAGGAAGAAGAAACAACATTTAGGAAAAATTAATTTTTCTATTGTTTAAACAAAGGGTTAAAGTTTTTTTTAATTTTGTTTTAAAAATGATATCCTCTAAATGGTGACCTCTATTCAATATACACTGTTGGAGACGGTTTCTGAAGTTTTCCATCACTCGAAGAGTCATTGCAAACGGTATTTCTGCAATCTGTTAAAGAATACCATCTTTTAATTCTTCAATGGTACCCGGTCGATCTTTGTAGACTTTAGCTTTCAAGTAACCCAAGAGAAAAAATCACAGGGGTTAAGATCAGGCGAGAGTGCTGGCCAATGAATGTCACCGCGTAAGGAAATCAAATGTCCTAGAAAGATTTCTCTCAGAGCTTCCATTGATTTTTTTGCTGTGTGTGCGGTGGCTCCATCCTACTGAAACCACACATTCTGATTGCGAAGGACGTTTACTTTTGGTTCCAGCAATGTCTCCTCAAAAAAATAAGGACCCCATACACCTAATTTCGAAACTGCGAACCATACAATCACTCGGTGATTGTGTAGAGGTCTTTGATGAAACTATCTAGGGTTACTTTCCGCCCAATAAACATTTTGAAGGAAATCTTCACAACATCACATGCGAGTTTCCCAGTCTCGTTCGTTCAGTTTCTGAGTAATCATTAATTTGTATGAATGGAACTTCAGATCAGTGTGTAGAATTCTTCTGGCTGTTCGATCAAACAATGCCAAGACAGAAGCATGTTTGCGAGCTGAACGTGTAGGAGACTGGTAACAGAAAGTCTCACAGCTTGAACACTGTCTGGAGCTTGAGCGCTTCGAGGTCTTCTAGGTGTCTTTCTTTTAAGTGCTAGACCGGTGGCTCTGAAATTTTCAACCCATAGCAGTATTAATTTTCTTTCCGGAACAGCATCATTCCGACCTAAATGTAATGAGCTCGAAAAGCTCTCTGTGTTGCAATTACAGATTCACCATTCTTCAAAAACGTTTCTACGGCAAAATCACGATGTGCACCATTCCAAACCATATTGCTTGATGAGGGTATCTGAAAAAAATGGTAAGTCATTAGATAAATGAAAACATCCTTGGCACTTGCATAAGTTCATTAGCAACACATAGGTGAAAGTTTAAAATGTGGGAGGTATTTCTACCGCACCCTGTAGTATTAGGGTGGACATAATGGCTCTGGGCCTTCGAATCTATGGATTTAGTGAGGGGTTATTGAATGGCCGTTGAGAAGTATAGTGGGGAATGTAGCAGGGACGAGCAAAAAAGGTACATGCACCTATGACACGATAATGCTCTCAATTGGGGTATTGGAGTTTTGCTTGGGTGAAGAAATCAACAGTTGAAGTGACATTGTGATTTTGCCATCATCCCACGGTACGGACTGTTAGAGTGAAGCACCTTACTGGCCTGGTGCTGAGTGTGGTCTGGTAGAATGGCTGAGGGTACCGTAGCTGAGTGGTTTTCGGTAATCTGGGGAGAAACTAACTCAAAAGAGTTAGAAATGTGCAGAGGTCTAGACGAGATCGCGGGCCGTTTAGGTGTTTCTGATTATGCTGGGTTGAGATGATTAGAAATGGATTTCTTTACCGTGGATATCATTATCGTACGGACCTGAAGGAGTATAGCTAGCAAATGCTTGCTCTCGCGCTTTGGAGAAGTTGGCACGGTGGTTTATCAAATCGAATGCGATTCAAACTCAACGACTCAAGCTGTATTTGCAAATAAGCGGTAGAGGTTAAGGCAGCGCTTATGGGGCGTTCATTAATTTCCTGGTAGGAAATCTGGTTTGTGAAGGTCGAGGGAGTAGGGTGGAGATGGTTGTTGTGCATGAGAAAGGTCGGAATATTTGTGAAGAACAATGGGAGAAGGGGAGGTAGGCTAATGGCAAAAGGTGGTACGATCTTTGCATCACAAGTGTGGTGTGATAGCAGCATCTGGGAAATATTCGGAATAGGTAGTCTGGGTTGGTAGGTGGTCCATATCGTATTCAGGTGATTTGTTGTTTCAAAGACACTTTTATTTTTTTAACTCTAACACAATTAGTCTATTATAAAATGGAGGCCACCAGCCATATTTTTTACTCCTTCAGAAGCACCTGCCCGCTAAGGTGCTTCTCTCAGGCGACATATTGCAAAACTCAAAGAGGACGGGCACCACTGCTCTAGAACTCACTCATCCAGCATGGTGCTGCCTGCTTGCGATGGTCAACACCCGACTAGGGCCTAAAATGAACACAAACTCCCATACTGACCAGTAGCAGGAAGAGATAAAAGCATAGAAACAGTAGAGAAAGGAAAAAAATAAATAAAAAGAGGTGGATGAGGGCCAGATTAAAACCCCTTTGGTCAAAGGCAACCCTACTGAACACCCTGACCTAGAAAAAGTGTAAGTCTGTGTAAAGTAAGCCAAGTTAAAACCGCAGACGAGAAGCGGTTACAGAGACGTACAATTTATTCTAGCCTCAGCCTTCAACCATAGGTCTGGTACCAATAAGAAGAACTTTGCTCGGAAGTAAATTTTAAAGCCATCCTACAAACATGGCGTTCTCAAGGGTGAAAACATGTTATGAATCTGAAAAAGAATAGAAAGAGCGATAATTAGAGCATTTTTATGATGTCCATTATTGTAGAGCACTTCTGAAAATAGAGCACCAGATCAAGTAAAATCTGACCTACGAGGACATCCGACCTCAATACGATGTACCTTATCACCTATATTTCTAATCAGAATGTAAAAAAATATTTATATATGAAAATTAATAGAACTAATAAAATGTTGCATTTTGTTTTATATTTGTATCATAATTTCAAGGTAAAATATAAAATAAAAAAGACTCAAACCATTATATTAGTGAATACAGGCAATTGATGAGCGCAGTCAATATTTACAATAATGTCCAATTTTTACACAACTGCTCCAATTGCTTTTGGAATGCTGGAGGCCAAAATTGTACTGATATCCCAACTGATATTGCTCCATTTTTGTTTAATAAGTACCAACAATTGGCCACAATTGGATGGCTCCTCTTTATCAACCGCCTTTTGATTTCGCTCACAACAAATTCTCTCTTAGGTTAAACTTAGGCGAATTCCCAGCCAATGTCCCAAAGGTTCGATGTTATTTCAATGCACGAACTTTGTTATTGAATTTGCTTTGTGAGAAGGCAAACCATAGTCCTGAAATTTACCCTTATCATCCCAAAATTGGCTCCGAAAGGGGCGCAGTGTTTTTGATTTTCCTGGCCGCCTTGCTGACAGCACTCAGCAGCCCGTCCATTCCCTGCTTAGCCTCTTCTCCTTTTTTTCTGACACTCTGTCTCCTTACCCTGCTTCCTCATTTTCCATACAACCTCTTCCACCACTTTCTCTGGTTGGCCTCTAATTTCGCAGGGTAGACACCGACCAGCTTTCTCTCATCTAACGCTACTGGATCGGGGCTGAGGTGAGGGGAAAAAGACCCCTCAGTCCTAGGTCCAGTTTGTGGTGGTGGGTTGTTAACAGCCTGCCTCACCGCCGCCTTGCTGACAGCACTCAGCAGCCCGTCCATTCCCTGCTTAGCCTCTTCTCCTTTTTTTCTGACACCCTGTCTCCTTACCCTACTTCCTCATTTTCCATACAACCTCTCCCACCACTTTCTTTGGTCGGCCTCTAATTTCGCAGGGTAGACACCGACCAGCTTTCTCTCATCTAACGCTACTGGATCGGGGCTGAGGTGAGGGGAAAAAGACCCCTCAGTCCTAGGTCCAGTTTGTGGTGGTGGGTTGTTAACAGCCTGCCTCACCCCCGCCATCACGTGTTCTCACATACACTTTCTCTTTCTTTTCATGGATTATTAATTTTACGCCAGGCCTAAAGTAGAGCCGCCATGTTGATGGGCTGCCTGGCCCCTAGGCGGGAGGAGTGTTCTCAAATGGTAGCAGCTGGCTGAGCCGACCCCTTATTCACCCACTGCAGAACGGGCTCCATCTTGGGGTGATGCACGTTTGCGTCCCGTGCAAATACTAAGCTCACCATGCCTATGGATGAAGAAAACAAAATCTCCCCTTTTACTACCGTACTCACCAGCATCGGAGCCTCTTTCGGGCAGTTCCACTAAAGAAAAGGAGGTTCCTAATGTGCTTTCTCAGTGGACCATCCAATTCTCTTCTACCAGCGAGGAGGCTTAATCTTCTCTTATTCCAGAGTGTGGCGTGAACTTCCTTCCACTCTCTCTAGAGGTGCCATTGGGCACCTCTCTCTTTCAAGTAGCAGTCCCTGATTTGCTCTTACATCTCACAGGGGACTGCCAGGAAAGCCTGCAAGTGGCAAAATATTCTCTGGCTTAGGTGGGAGCGGCTCGACAGAGCCAACTCCCTGGGAGGAGAATCAAGAGATGACAGAGGACGTTGATCTCCATGCACAATAATAGGTGACCTCGATACCTGGCCCGCTTTCTTCTCCGATGGATGCCGGATGCCGGCCCAAGACGAAACTAAAGATACTTGAAAGGATTCGTGATGTTTTGGGGGGAAGGCCACATAGAGGTCTTACCTGAGGTGACGCAGACCCAGACGGTATGATCATCCAAAGGGTTGAACCCGGGCTAGTTGCAAAGCACCGAACCCGAGTCCGCCACTGTGCAGCCTTCTACTCAGACGGCTGGGGCTTCATAGGCCTTGCAAGGAGAGGAGCAATGTCCTCTCCAGATTGGTGCTTTTTGATAGACAAGGTGATCAGTTTTTCGGAGGAGAGCTTTCTGGTAATTGTGTATAATCCCTCTGAGGCGGTGTTGATTAGTTATCTTCGGACACTTGATGGCATATCGGTGAGTGTGACGCCATACTCTACTATGAACATCGTGAAAGGAGTGGTTTAGGTGAGGGAACTCGTGGGCTACTCCATAGATGACATCTTCGTAGAGATGGCTGACTGTGCAGCGTCAAGCTCCTACGTGTGATGAGAAAACAGGGTGGGGCTCCGAGACCCACTCCTACACTCTTCCTGACGTTCGAATGTGACAGGATCCCTGAGTTGGTCAGTGTTTATTGGTATCGCTACCCCATAAATGCATTTTTGCTACTGCCGCGGAGATGCTACTACTACCACCAATTTGTCCATATGAATAGCTCCTGTCAGAGTTACACGAATTGTGTGCAATTTGCTCCTAATCCATACATGATAGCTCAAAAATGTGTGTGACCAGGTGTCTTAATTGTGCAGAGCTGAATCTCGCTTATTTGAACTAATGTGATGCGTATCACCTTGAGGAGGAAGTCCTGGCCATTTAGGCCCAGGATCGTCTCGCATTTCGCGAGAGTAAGGGGTTGGTCCTGGCGCGCCCTCGCTGCCTGGGACGTCTTATGCCTCTATATTGAAAAGACACCCTCTGCTCCTGGCTCATCCAGGTCTGCGCGCACGGTCCTTTGCACGCTCATTCGGAGCACTTCTGCGTGTTCTACTCAACCCGGGCGCTTCCCTTGTAAATCTGGTGGCATAAAGGGCTCACATTCAGCCTCGGCTATGACCAGTGTTCCCTCTCATTTCCCCAGCGTGACCGTTTCCGGTAAAGCAAAAGGGCCGCGTGCCTCCACCTAGTCGTTAGACTCATAGGAGGCAACACCCCTGAAGTTGGTCATAAGGCCATCTTCCGTGGTTCCTAAAGCTGCTCCCCCAAAGGACGACAGCTTTAATGGAGCTTTGGGTCTTACACCCAAAGCAAGTGCAAGGTTGGGTGACTCGGAAACGGTGGATCCTCTAAAGGAGCCACCCCCACTCCGCAGCCACTCCCCCTGCCTAATGTTTTGAGGCGGAGGGAGAGGGAGAATAATACTTGCATGGCAAGCCTAACATTTCCCAATATGTCCTCGAATGTGGTAGCGCCTTCAGCGCATCGTCCAAACAAAGGCGTCCTAAGTTCTTCCTCCGGGAAGTTTACAGCCATTTCAATGAGGATCTAATCTTTCAAGAGGGCCTCCAAACCTCAGATTGAGGCCTGGAGGCCATATTCCTTCAATGAAATTGCCGCGGATCCCGGGCCAAATAGAAGGAGCTGTGGGCGCTCGTCTCGTCTCATTTTTCCTTAGCTATCTTTTTGCAGGAGATCATACTGGGCGAGTGCCTTCTGCTAACTTTCCCAGCGTATAAGTGTTTTGTGACCCCATTATCACTGATGGAAGCCGGGCAGGAGGATGCGCGATTTATACCAGGCATGATGTCTTCGTCCTACTCTTTGCTTTGAATCTCTCCATTTAGAAGGTATGTAGCTGTGCGGCTGAACCTGGATAGGACGTATACTGTTTCTTTGCTTAAATTCCACCTTCCTTCGACTTCAACACTTGGGACTTTGGCGGCATCGTGGCACGGTTACCAAGGCCCTTTTCCTGCTCGGGGATATAAACGGTAGACACCGTCTCTGGGGAGATTAATCTATCAATCTCAAGGGTAAGGTCCTCGCCAACCTGATTGTAGAGCTGGAATAAGTGTCATTAACGTGGATAAGTTTACGCATCACTGGCAGAGAACCGCTTCCTTTTCCTGTCTCAATCTATCTTTGTGCTTTGCGGATGTACAAACTAATATTAGGTGGGGAGTAGTCGATAAATTCCATGGTAGTGATCAATTCATTCAAATATAATTTTCTGGGCAGCTGCCAAATCAGAGACTAGGTGTTGCTTGGATCGGGCGTGGTGGTCCGTATTTCTGGAAATGACAGATTTATCTGCCTCAGTCGAGATTAAGTCGGTTGATGAGGCCGTTGAATTCTTCTCCAGAACCATCATCATCGTGCGCCTGACTACTATTCCTAGAACGCCTAGCGTTTTGCACCTCGACTGATTCCGTTGTGTTCAGCTGAGTGTGAGTCTGCTCGCAAACATAAGCGTTACGCCCACATGCGCTATAAGCGCAGCGCGAACGATTTCACTCTCAGTCAATTTCATCGAGCTAGGGCTAGGTTCCGGTATGTTTCGAAGCACGCCCGCCGCTCTTCCCGCTAGGCATAAGGGGCTTCACTTAACTTATTCGAAGAGCTGGAGATAGGTGTCCTAAATGTGGATAGGTTTGCGCATCACTGGCCGAAAACCACTTCATTTTCCTGTCTTGATCTATCTCTGTGGTCTCCCAGGGTATAAGTGTTTTGCGACCCAATCACCGTGGGATGGGGTGTGGGCATGTGGATGAGCCATTTACATCTGGAATACGATTTTGGTTCTACCCTTTGCTTCGAATACCTCCTTTCATGCAGTTTGCAGCTGTGCAGCTGCAACTGGATATGACGTATACTGTTATTTTTTTGCGATTTAACACCTTCTGCCGATTTAACGCCTGAGACTTCTGCCGCGTCGTGGCACAGTTGCCAAGGACATTTTCCTGCTCGAAGATCTGAACGGTAGACAACCCTCTGGTAGGGCTACTCTATCAATCCCAAGGGTTAGGTCCTGCCAACCTGATTAAAGAGCTGGAGATAGGTGTCGTAAACGTGGATAAGTTCAGGCATCACTGACCGAGAAACCCCTGATTTTCATGGTTTGATCTATCTCTGTGTTCTCCGGATGTGGGCGGAGTGTTTCGCATTTCTGGAAATGACTGATCTTTCTCCCTCAGTCAAGGAAGTTAAGTCGGTTGATGAGGCCGTTGAGTTCTTCTCCAGCAACCTCATAACCGTACACCTGACTGCTATTCCTAAAACGTCTGGCCATTTTGCACGCCGACCAATTCCATGGTGTTCAGCAGAGTGTGAGTCTGCTTTTAAACAGAAGTGTTACGCCTACATGTGCTATAAGCGTCGCATGAACAATTTCACTGTCGGTGAATTTCGTCGAGCTAGGGCTAGGTTATGTTATGTTTCGAAGCACGCCGCCGCTCTTCCTGCCGGGTATGCGTGTCTTCACTTAACGAGAAGATCCTTCTATTAAAGGTGTGGAAGGGGGTCAAAAGGATTCGGAGCAGGTTCTTGCAGGACTTCCCCTCCTGTTCTCCAGGTAATGGGACGCAATCTCAGAACCCACCTCATTGGTCGTGTACTTTGCGACCGATTTCTTCGCATTCTCTAGCCGAGATGTTGCTCCACCAGCATTTTATCCTCGTCGTGATGTCTCGGAAGGCCACCAACTAGACTTTAATTCCAGAGGCAGAGAACCCTTCAACAACAAGTTTACATGAGTGAGTTGTCCTCGGCTCTAACTTCGTTCACGGTCACCAACCTGGTCCGGACGATGTGCCATATGCCAGGCTTTGACACATGAGTGAGCGAGGTACGGTATTTCTGTTAGATTTGTTCAACAGAATTTTGGTAGAGGGTATCCTTCCAGACTCATGGTGAATTACTACTGTGCTCGCTTTTCTTAAATCAGGGAAAGATCACTTTACCCCAGCTGGTTTTCGCCTAACTCCTCTAACATCCTTCGTTTGCAAGTTGATGGAGCAATTAGTAAATTTTTGATTAGTATTTTTTTCTCGACAGCGAAGGCCACCTCTGTTCTGCAAAGTGCTGCTTCAGCAAGTTTCACTCCACGTCGGATGCTCTACTCCAATTGAAAAATGCCGTCTTCAAGGCCTTATTTCGTAAATAGAACTACCCAGCGTTGTTTTTTGATCTGTAGAAGACCTATGATACCGCATGAAGATATGGTATCATGGAGACTCTCCACACGATGGGGTCAAGAGGATGCCTTTAATCTTTATATAGGAATTTTCGCGAGATCGTCAATACCTCAAACGGGTGGGGGATCCCTCTCCGGCCCAATGTAGCAGGAATAGGGCCCCGGCAGGGAAGTGTCTGCAGTGTCACACTCTTTGCGTTAAGCATTAACGGGATCACCTTAGTGCTGCCAGCGATTGGGCTCGCTACGCTCTACGTGGATGAACTTTAGAAATCTTTTGGAGCTCTCTAGATTCCAACTCTAGAGCGTCGAATCCAACAGTCATTGAACCGCGTATCTCGCTCGGCCAAACGCACTGGCTTCGGTTTTCCTTGACAAAAACTAAAGAATTGCACTTCTGCCAAACTCCACGGCTCAACCTTGACCAAGAATTGTTTCTAAATGAGTTTCGCCTGAAAGAGGTGGACTAGCACCGTTTTCTTGGTCTTGTCTTTGACCGATGCCTCACCTGGGAGGCTCATATTTGCAGCCTTAGGGTCTCTTGTACTCGCGACATGGATATTTTTCGCTCCGTGACGTTCTGCGCCTAAGGCACTGATAGGGGAAGTGCCTTACCTTTTTATCGATGATTTGTTCCTTCGAAGCTCGACTACGTATGCGAGTTTTATGCATCTGCATCCGAGCTTGTGTTTCGGAAGGTGGACTAGATCCACCACACCGGCCTTCGCTTGGTCTCAGGTGTCTTCCGTACGTACCCCATTTAGAGCCTACTTGACGATGCTGGGGAGATAACACTTGCTCTGCGCCGTGCAGAGTGTATTATTTGCCAGTAACCGCAAACACAGCGCCTCCCTCAATTGTAAACAGCTCTCACTGCATCCAAAGCTGATTTTAACGGTGCCTAAGCTGCTGACAGACGCCAGTCATACCCTAAGCCCTTTGGGTTGAAGGCTAGGAAACTCCTTCTAGAGCTCGGTATATGACTTGGGCCGGTGACACTCCTGGTTTTGCACAGGACAACACCCTGGAGGGTACCACCTCTTATTTTTTGTCTAAACGCTTCTGCTCTCAAAGCTTTTACAGTGACTCGTGTAATGCGTTCGGCTTTTTGGCAGCACACTTGGTGTTATGGTGGAATTTGCCAGTGTATACAAATGTCTCTACTCCCAAAAGGTGGTCGAGTTTCACGCTGTATGCCCTTCGCTGGAAGCCAGCAGGGCTCTGACAGGAGCTATGTATGTCTTCCCGGCCAAACTGGTTGAATAAATAGCTTGGTGCGGACGATAACGCAACATGCCTAGTTCTGACGCCGGATTGTGGTTTATAGCTACTTACAAAGAGCCCTAAGTGTTCTTGGGGCTTTGGAATCTCTGAATCCCCTCGTTAGCGATATCGCTGACGTCAGATTTAGCCGAGCTGGGCGGATGTCGAGATTATCTTCTGCTGGGTTCCTGGTCATGTGGGAATTGTGCGGAATGAGTACACCGATAAGGGAGCAAATGAGTCCGCGAGGACTGGACGACCAGACCAGCGTTAAGCTCTTCCTCACACCGATAACCGATTACATGGCAGGAATATTCACAGCCCTTCAGGCAGCTTAGCAACGAAGATGGGAGACGGTTGAGTGAAACTTAAAGTTATGTGCCATCGTCCCGCGACTGGTCCCATGGACCTACCCCCAAATGCAGGGACGGCTTCAGTTTGCTTTCTGTCATCTCCGAATTGGACATACTCGTGGGACGTATCGCCATTTGATGGAGCGCTCGCCTGCGCCTTATTTTGACGACTGCGTTTTCCCCCGCTCTGTTCGGGGCCTTCTCTTTGAATGTCCCATTCTGGGTGATCTTCGCGCATGATACCTGTCCCAATACCGGGAGGAGCGGGGTCACTACCGCTTGTCGCTTTAGACATCTCTCCGAGTGTATTGTAGACATTTTCTATGAGATTCAGGTTTGGACTTTGTGCAGGCTAGTTCATCACAGTGATAAAACCGCTTTCTTGGAGGACCTCACTTACTTGGCCGTGTAGCAGGGGCATTATTCTGCATGATAAAATGGCAGGTTGGGCTTCTGAGGCTTACAAATATGACAAAGTATGTTTTCGCAGTAATTTCTTGTACACTTATCCATTCATTATGTCTCCTGAGAGCCCATGTGACCTTTTGCTCCCCCGAAAATCACTTCATAAATCATGACACCTTCTCAGCCAAAGTTAACACGCGTTGTTTGAGGTGTAATTGCTAGACAATATTTCCCCTCTTCTTCGACGAACGAATCTCTTGTCATCTTACCGAATAAATTGAACTTATATTAGTCCTTAGAGTAAAATGGACTTGACACCATTGGTCATCTGCACTTGTAACACGCTCAGTGGTGAATGCAAAATTAGCCTTATTGTTCTTCCGACTGACCAATGGCTTGACTAATGGTATGCTACCGTGAATATTGTCATCATCTATCCTACATGATAATCTGCAAAGAGAAATTAATGGCTAAAGTCTCACTCAACTTTTAAAAACTGCTACAACCGCATTGAAACGGTCATTCTTCACAATTTTGGTAATTTCTCAATCTTCCCTTTCATAGGTCTTCCTCTGCCTAATGGTTCTTTCACCAGCCTTCTATAAACGTGTTTCGTTTTATGTTGAAAGAATATAGTGGAATGCACTTTTGGATCAATTCGTAGTTTCTAAAATAGCTCCAATTGAAAGACCATCGTTGTGGCACAGCAGAAAGAGGTATGGCGGATTTCTAATCATGTTACCTGGACGAAAGCTGGCAAGAATTTGACCTAACTTAAATGAGATTGAACTAAAGTTTTTTGCTATGCAAACAAAACCCTGAACCAAACCCTAAACGTTCAAATAACTTTGGAGACTTCCAATTCTTTTAGAAAATTACTTATTTGCTGATAATTTTTGATACCTATTACAACTCTCTTCTTGCTGCATCATCACCCCCCACAATTAGACGACCTCTAATTAGTTCAAAACCTCTCAGCCCATGTTTAGCCACGGTCGTTTCGCTCGCGTAACCTCTCTACCTCTTGAACTGCATTGGTTGCCCATTCAATATAGAGTCTTCCTCAAAGTTCTCTTTCGTACACATGACACTTTAAATGCCACAGCTTACACATACCCTTCTTTTTCATTAAACCTGTCTCATTATAGGTAGAAGAACCCCACTCTCATGCTCTGTAGCACCTTCAACATTTTTCTCGTAGTCGTCTGTGATGTATGAGTGATCGTGCTTTCCAGACATTTGCTCCTAAATTGTGTTATAATTTGCATGCTGCCCACCCCCTCCCATAAGACCTTCAAGCATGATTTAAAGACCCACCTCCTATGTTTTTTTAATTATTTGATTTACAGGACCTCTGTAAAGGCACATGGTCTTAAAAAGTGGATACAATATTCTTTTATTATTATTTATAAATCTACGAAATATGGGAAAAAATAGAAAGGAAAATCGAGCAGATGGTATCATGACCGAGATGTTAAATAATGCTGGTAATTGTGTTAGGGAGTGGATAAATTAGCTGAATATTAGTGACTTCTGTGAGTATATGAATGTTGTCATATTAATGCTGTGTTAGAGAAAATGGGAAAAAGGTGAGCGTAAGAAATACAGCTGAATAAGTCTGTTGAGTGTTGGATGCAAGGGGTATTGGAAAATTCTATTTATTTTGTAAAATCCTAATTGAACTTGCAAGAGAGATAAGTGACCTTGAAGGGCAGGCTAAAAATATCATTAATATTATAATTCCTAATACGAGGGTTGAAATGAACAATGTAAAAATGTCCAAACATTTTTTCGTTTAATTAAACAATGAAACAATTTTATTATTATTTTATAAAATGCCAACCAAAAAAGGCATAACACACGTAATTTATAAAAGGTGATTCAGACAGAAAATGGTGATGTTAAGATGTGAAAATTGTGCAGAAACCCAGTGCGAGTAACTTAAAGCCTCTAGATGCGGCAACCCCTGAGTGTGCGCAACTCTCCCAAACATTAGCTTCTCCGCACTAAGGTGACCCCAGCGAGCAGGAGCTGATACCCACACTCCCATGCCTTGCCACTCACAACAGCGCTGTCCTTTTCATCCCTCTCTTCACACACACAACATATCATACTTCCGTCTACGGAGCGTGGTGAAGAGGTTTTCATTACACCATCTATTGACATTCAACGGTTGGCTCTTCCATGAACCACGAATGGTCTCAATCCCCCGTTACTTAGTGTCAAACAGAGTATTACCATTCTTTATGCCCCGTGCGCTGACTACTCAATGATGGTTTCTTAACCATTAAATGAAAAAAAGGTGGCAACGATACTGTAAATATCAGCCCCATCGAGCCAAAAGTAAAGAAAAAGCCTCGTGAAAATAGTCTCAAGAGTGTGGCAATGCTCTTAAGCACTGGTGTGAGGCTTAGAGAAGATTTCGCCAAATTGGGTAACAAAGGGGTAACAAAGGGGTAACAAAGCCTAAGCTCGAGTAATAAATGATAATAAAGACTAACAGACGTAAACAATGGAGAAGATAGCAAAGGCTAAATATTTAACAAAGGCTAACAAATGGAGAACCTAACAGATGCTTGAAAGGGTAACAAAATGTAGAGAAGACTAGCGAATAGAAAGGCAAACATGAGCTTAAATAGGTAACAAATGTTATCAAATAAAGGCGTAACAGAGGCTAAGAAGGGGAAAAAAGTGTAACAAAGTTAACAGATGGAAATGGAATCAGGGGCGCAGAAAAAGGGGAAAATGTGTAACAAAGACTAAGAAATGGAGAGGCTAAACAACGGCTCAAAGGCTAACAAAATCTAAGAGATGAAGAAATTAGATGATGAAATTAGGGTAAGAAAGGCTAGAAAATGAAATGGCTAACATAAACTAAAAAAGGGTAAGGAGAGTAACAAAGGTTTACAAATAAAGGTTAGCGGGGGGTAAAAAGACCTGAAAAGGGTAAGAAAGGCTAACAAATAGAGAGGCTAACATGGGCTAAGAAGGGAAAAAACGGCTAACAAATAGAGAGGCTAACATGGGCTAAAAAGGGGAAAAACGGCTAACAAATAGAGAGGCTAACATGGGCTAAGAAGGGAAAAAACGGCTAACAAATAGAGAGGCTAACATGGGCTAAGAAGAAAAAAAAGGCTAACAAATAGAGAGGCTAACATGGGCTAAGAAGAGGAAAAACGGCTAACAAATAGAGAGGCTAACATGGGCTAAGAAGAAAAAAAACGGCTAACAAATAGAGAGGCTAACATGGGCTAAGAAGAAAAAAAGGCTAACAAATAGAGAGGCTAACATGGGCTAAGAAGGGAAAAAACGGCTAACAAATAGAGAGGCTAACATGGGCTAAGAAGGGGAAAAACGGCTAACAAATAGAGAGGCTAACATGGGCTAAGAAGGAGAAAAACGGCTAACAAATAGAGAGGCTAACATGGGCTAAGAAGGGAAAAAACGGCTAACAAATAGAGAGGCTAACATGGGCTAAGAAGGGGAAAAACGGCTAAAAAATGGAGACGCTAACACGGGCTAAGAAGGGGAAAAACTGCTAACAAATAGAGAGGCTAACATGGGCTAAGAAGGGGAAAAACGGCTAACAAATAGAGAGGCTAACATGGGCTAAGAAGGGAAAAAACGGCTAACAAATAGAGAGGCTAACATGGGCTAAGAAGGGAAAAAACGGCTAACTAATAGAGGCTAACATGGGCTAAGAAGGGGAAAAACGGCTAAAAAATGGAGACGCTAACACGGGCAACCTGTTAACGCGTGCCCCTCTAAAGAACTTATAATAAAGGTATATATTTTTAGCGTCGTTGGTTGGAACATCTCTTGGTTTAGACTTCGGTTAGATATATTCTATATTTATATATATTACACAGGCCTGCGTTTGAAAATATTTTTTATGTTCCCCAGGATTTCTTTGTGGTTTCTTAATGAATCCAACCTCCTGAGCTCAAAAATGAATGTATATTTGTTCAATCAGGTCAGATTTTCTCAGTACAGCATACACCATTTTCATTGAGATTACCTCATTTTTTCTGAATTAAAAAAAACAAAAACTTTCTCTATCTAATAATGCATTATTACTGTTATATCATATAAACAGGAATACACGTATGTAAACTATAATTCTTTTAATAAACAAAAAATTAAAGAATGCAACATAATAAAGAAAATAATTATAATTTCGAAGAACAGACGCCCTTGACGATTTTCGTTTGTGCCTGTCATCTGGTGCATCACGCTTCAAACACCAACAGTAGTCAGCAAGCATGTTTCCATTCCATTTACACTGGTACCTGGATTCCATTGTTTTTATGTCCTGGTGGAATCTTTGCCCCTGTTCTTTACTGTAATCCGCGCAGTTGTCGGGAAAATAATCCAGATGGGACTGTAAAAAGTGTATCTTTATAGACATTCGAGCTCCTAAATGTTTGAGACTTGTTTAGAGCTGATTGACCAGGGCAACATATTCTTCTAGGCTTCTTTTATTGCCTAGAAAATTGTTAACTAGAGTTTTGAAAGCTTTCCAGGCATCTTTTTCTATGTCCTTCATTGATGCATCAAATTGCTGATCAAGTTCCGGATTTGAAGTCCATTAAAAATTCCCCCATGTAGCTTAGCGTCACTGATTTGTGGAAATTTTTGAAGAAGAAATTTAAAAGCTTGGCCTACTTTATTAAGGGTTTTGACCTAATTTTTCATTATGCCAAGCTTTATATGCAGTAGAGGGAGGAGTATTTTTTGAGGAGGCACTGAAGGTTCAGCTATCACATTGTTTGATCTAATTCTAAATGCTTCTCGTGGAGGCCAAACCTTCTTCTCATAGTGCATACTATCTGCAGACTGTCCCATAAACATAGGAAACAGGGATGCTTCGTGTAGCCTGTTTGCGTCCCAAGCGTAAGAGACAGTACCTGAACAAAAATTAGCACGGTATGTAAATTCAGTGTAATATTTCTAAAAACAAATTCAAAGTAATATTTCTTAAAAAAATAGGAATATGAATATGTACTGAAAAATCCTGTATGCCGATGCATTAAATCATCGTATTGGAACTAATTGGATATATGTACATCTTATTTTGAGTTTATTAAGTTGTGTTGTATACCTTCTCAATTAGGATAAGTTCATCATTAACCCAATAGGATACATTAACCTATAGGGACAGACTTCAACAAAAAATATAACTCAAAAATGACTCATGATTTCCAGATTTGCATTCTTGTAAAATGTAAGTTGACCAAAAGTTGTATACAAGTATTAACAATTCAAAATGAAAATGTCAATATCAAAAAGCTAAGGAATGCCAAGTGTAAAAGGATCTTACCTTTAAGGCACCACATATACTCCACTTATAGCTAGAGTAATTTATTGCATCCAGCAATTTTTTCATATTTTCATAACTTTCAGTAAGTTGTATTGAATGGCCTATAGGAACTGAAGCTATCTTGTTACCAATATTCAGTAACACAGCTTTTAAACTTCTACTGGAGGAATCTATGAACAGTCTCCATTCTAATGGGTTGTAGGGAATTCCAAGGGCCTCAACAAGTCCTTTAATATTGGCGCAGTATACTAAAGAGCTGGAAGAATGCTGTAAAAAATAGCTTCGAAACTCTTGTTCTCTATTTCTGTACCCCCCTAAATGTTGTTTCTTAAGCGAGAAGATTACTTTCCTGAAGTCGAGAGCCAAGAAGTTGTGTATTCGCCTTTGAAACCCCCAGATCCCTGGTCAGGTCATTTAACTGAACTTGAGTGAATGGTCTTGCGACTATATCATGTGTGGAAACCTGATAAGACTCAGATGTGTCATAATCTTGGTCAACTTCCATATTAATCTCTTCATGTACCTCTATATGTTCAGGGGGAGAAGGTATAGGAATTCCTGGGCCATGGGGCAGGGGTTTGATGGAAGAAGGAACATCCGGATATGCCAAACTATGTTTATTCTTCTTATTTATACCTGTGGAAAATATAATTGCATATTACATAAAGGAATTGATTTGGAGTTGCAGATAGTACATAAATGTTTAGTAAAGGATATGTTCATGCTGAAGTGAACTATGTTAGTTTTTAATTTTATGCTAAGTCTTTGCATAATAATGACATTTTCAGGAGCCAGTATAATACAGAAAGCTTAAATACTTGATACAATGCTCACCTTTAAGATTTGGCATGCAAAAATAGCAGTCCGTAGCGTGGTCCTTGCCATCTCTCCACACCATGGGAACACCAAAAGAGAGGGACTTCTGTTCACCCTGACTCCAGCGTCTTAAACTTATGTAGCATCCCTTGCAGCAGATATGTGGTGCAAAACTTTTATCTTGATCTCTTAGCCTTACTCCAAAATATGCATGATACAAAGATTTAATTACAGGAGGGATTGTACTTTGCTGCTCGGGAAAAGTCACTTTGCCGCAAACATAGCAAAATCTGTCGGAGCTATTCTTACATTTTCTGGTAATTTTTAACTCAACCACTATTATTATTATTCTTATTATTATAATGCTAAGCAATTTCTAACCTGCAAAATATAAACCTATTTGCATAATTACTTAAAATGTACACAAAATTTACTGCGAATAGAGCAGTGCAAAAACTATTGAAATTTGATGTAATATAGGAGATGTATAAACTATAAAATTATTATCACCCCCTGTATCGCAAAAACTGGAGGTGATAGAGAAAAAAGGATGAAAGATTCGGATTTAGGAGGTCAATTTTATTAAGAAACACTATAGAAAACCTTAAGGTACATTTTTGACGCAGACCAGTGTTATGGATAAACATACCTAACCTTACTTGGCCTAAATAAACCAAAATAACCACTAATACTAATAAACCCTTATCAAAATTAAGGAGAGAGGGGGTATGTAACATCAAGGCAACCCGTCTAAATACGTGATTATTTTTAAATTGACAGAATAGTATGTTATTTGATTTCATCTTTAATTAACCCGTCGATCCAATTTTTTAGATAAATTTTCTGTCTGTTTTTTTTCACAAATGTTCATGCTTTCGTTTGTTGCAGGGGATTAAAGTGAGAAGGTACCCCAATGTATTCTTGGTTTATTTCCACATATTAAATAATATTATTAATATAAAATAATAAAATTAGTATAACCCAAACCTTGATTATTTCGTTTCCTTCTAGTATTGTAACTTACTTTTCAGTGTGCTGTCTTTAAAGTGATTTGACCTTTAAAATACATTATTTGACTTTCTTTAGTTTATCCTTCCTCTATATTTCCATAACCTGAGAAAATTAGTCGGCGGGTTAGGGGGGGAATTCTTGACCATAAAATAAGTTGAAATTTAGTATTCAGTAATGCCGCGGAGCAGAAACCTTGTCATTTTCGTTATATCCGAATACTTCATGCGAAGGAAGCTCCACCATCCATTCAATATATTGACCTTCCAAAGGTAGTTTAAACTCTTATAATTTTCGATTATTCCTTGAGTTTTAACTCCTCCCTCCCTGTCCAACCACCAATGAAAATCTACCGTGATGTGAGTTCCAGAGTCCTATTGGTTACATTTCCAAAGATCAATAAACGGATTGTACATATAATTATCATTAGCCTTTTCCAATGAAATTATATTTACAAAATTCAAAAGTCTCTAAATTAGTACCCAGTGCTACTATTGTTTATATTATATAGATAAATAGAAACCTCTTTTATGATCGAAGTGTGACGTAAAATTCTTCCTTTGGTTCGGCGTTCTGGAGCTGGGCGAGGTTAGGTAGGGGTGCACGAGAGGGCGCGGCCGTCGCACCTCGGACGAGTTCGGTTGGTCGGTCGGGAGACGAGAGCTCTGCGTAGGCGTATGACGTGGGTACCGTATTCAAATAGTGGTCTCGGCAGCCGTTAGGGGGCAGCGTTTTCACTCAGTTCATCAAGGACTTACCGGTCATCGGAACCTGTGAGAATTTAGTAAAAGGCTGTTGGATTCTTTTCCTAGACCGAACAGTTCCTCATCTTTGAACAACATTTACTAACCGTAACCTAATTCCTGAACTTTTATTTCATTTGCAGCTAAATTTCTTAAGTAGATCGTTCAGCGGTGCGATAGATGCTTACCACTTTGGAAATATCAATTTAAATTTATTTTTAGAACGTTAATCTATGATTATATGTGATTTTAACGCTGTTCTGGATTGTTGTATCGTAAATGTGTGGTTTAGGTTTTAAACTAAAAAATACCCCTTCGAAAAAGACTTCTCTGAGGTGGGGAGACTGTTGCTGGTGGCAAGTGGCATTTGAAATGTGCAATCGAGTTAATAAATTTGAATAAAAACAAATTTATTTGATTACATTTTTTTTCATCGATTTTTGCGTCTTCCAAAAGATTAGTAAAGTTATACTTTTAAAAGAATTTCGAATAATTCCAAGAAAATATATTTGATCTAATCAAAATATATATTTTTCAATAGAAAAGGTAAGTAAATAACTGAAACAAAGCTAATTTCATGTTTTTTGGATGTCCATATGCATGCTCGAAAAGCTTTGGGATTTTCAAGGACTAAATTTCGATATTTTTATTTAATTGGGCGAATATATAAAACATTCTGGTAATTTGTAGTAAACTTTCTGGCAGATCATTCAAGAACTGCCATATATTTTCTACTTTATTACCCCTTCGTATTGAATATGTTGTTTAACCAAAGCTTTGATACAGATACCTCATCTGAGGCCTTTCTTGCTTCAAGACGCGATACCATAACCAGAAGATCTATCATTATTCAGGTAGCTTTCCGCGCATGAGCTGTATAAAAGGCTTTAATTTTTTGGAGATAAAGCAGTAGACTACCTTCATCTGAATACACTTTTCGCTCTAAATAACTTGATAGTGAATTAGATTAACTAAAAATAACAAAATATAGATTCCTACTTTTGCACTATACATATGTGGTCACATAAAAATGCCAAGTTTTTCCTCAAACGAATTATATCAAATCGATCATATACAACCTAAAATTTGGGGGATTTTTTTGCGGATAATTTGGTTTGTAAAGCTTAAATTTTCTGCTACTACTACTACTACTGTTCAGATTATAGCAGGTAACTAAGACCACAAGATTTCTATCCCAGCGTAGGCACGATTAAAAACAGTGAATCAGAACTACCCCAATTGCATGAAACGAAGCTAGTGAGAAACAAAGGAAGATGTGTATTATTAACATATTATCTAACTTACACATATGTTCAGTTAGTTGACTGAGCCACACTTAACAACAAACCCCAAATATATATTAAGTTTCTTAAATGAAAGTTACGATATAAGAGGAAGGCAAACAAATGAAATGACGTCAGACTTGTATGTTTCGCGCAGGAGAATACAAGTTAAAAGTTTTTAACTTCACTTAAGTATGCTTTAAGATTAATTGCTATTAAACGTTTATTTGCGCGTGGTTTCCTCAGGCCTAATTCCATTAATCATTTTATCAGAGTTTTGGGAAGATCTTTGATATTAATCCTCTTTGTGTGGGAAGGGAGAGGGTATTTAACCAGATCTATTGAACATTCATCGCTACCTATTCTTCCTTTTATTCGTTTTTGAAAGGACTCTAATGCCCTTAATATTGATTCAATATTAACTACCAAGCAAATTAAAGAACGATTTTCCTTTATTAAAATATTCCTCAAAATAAGTTGATGAATAAAATTTCGATTTTACATAAACGTATGGAGTTTGGTAACTGGATAATGAGCTTTAAATCGAGATGCTTTGAGGCGACAGGATATGCTGTGAAACGGCTCACTTCTATGCCACGATTGTTCTTAATTTTTCGAGAAATTCCTGCTGCATTCTCGAAGGGACCCTTCAAAAAGAGGTCCTTTTAGCTTTGTCTTCTCGGTGGTCGTTACGCTGGGTCGTTCGACTTTTGAAGGAGATTATATGTAGGTTTTGTTATCATTGTATAACTGCAGAACGCGCGAAATCACGCTGTTGGATCTTCGTACCTCTCTTGAAATCACAGAAAGAGTCGTCCCAGTAGTCTTCAAGAGACTATTCTCTGACAGACCTCCAGAGTCGGTTTCACGTGTGGTGCACCTCAGTAGAGTGAATAGGACAACAATAATGGTTGTACAGTTCTTACTTACTGAAGAAAATGTTACTAGATGATTTCAAGAAACTTCTAGAATGTTCCGGAAAAAAATCCTCCTTATTTTGGACTTGTCAATATTTTATTTTGTAAGTTTTAGTATAATTTCTTGAATATACGATTGTATCATGAAATTTGCCTAAAAGAAATATTAAATGCGAGCCTTTATGTTCCATGGAAATTTCATTTACCTACTCTACATTTTTTGGAAAATATTGGTTTACCTCATGATAAATAAAAACCGCGACATTGAGAGGTATCCTTCTAAAATATTTTTGCATTATATCATACATGTTATAAAACGAATTGAAGAAACATCCGCGAAAGGCATTAAGGTATTAATGATTTCAGTGTTAAATAAAGAGATATCAATATAAAATCACTTTATTATAATAACGGTTCAAATTCATCACGTGATTATTTAGGACAGTGCTCGAGTGCTTATCTATTCAAGTAATTGCGTTTCTAGGGAAAATTCTGAACGTTTGTGTTTTGCAGCCATTCCGAATTTTATGTGAGCACTCTACGCCACCTTATAGGCAATCGGCAGGAGAGACCCTGTTGAAAATATTATTTAAAAAAGGCTGTTGAACCATTCGTTATTAAATATAAAATAATAAGAAATCTAACTTTTGTACTGGTCTAGCTCCTCCTTGGCACTTTATTTAGTACGAAAACGCGAAGAATCACATTTTTATGTAATTCACATGGGTATTTTTCACTGTGAGCATCAAAATTGTTTAGAAGAGGTTTTTTAACTAAATTCATTATTTGTGACAAAAATAATTTCTGGATTTTTTTTTTAAAAACTTCTAAGCTATTTCACCCTTTGTTGTATACATATCTGCAGTCGTGGAAGGTTTAAAACGGGTGCAAAAGATCAACCGAGATAGAGCATACATTTCTCTTGGACCAGAGATTGGTATCAATCATTAATTTTCAAGGACAATTTTGCTTTCCAGTTAGATTTCTCATACCCCAATCATTATATATATATATATATATATATATATATATATATATATATATATATATATATATATATATATATATATATATATATAGGAGGTTTAGCGAGGTTCTACTGAATGCCTGTACTCATATACGAGAACGAGCATAAAAAGTTAGAGCGAAGAGTGACGGGTGATCCACGCTAGGTTACCCCGTTAGGGGCGCGGCGATTTGCCCTCCTGGCCACCGTGCTGACGGGATATAGCGCTCAGTCCGGCCCCAGCATAGCCTCTCTTCCTTCCTTCAGATAGCCCGATTTCTCCCCTACCTCTTCGCTTTTCAGACAACCTCTCCCACAACTTTCTCTGGTCAGCCTCTAATTTCACAGGGTAGATGCTGACCTTCTATACAGCCAACCGTCCCGGATCGGGGCTGAGTGAGGAGGGGACAATATTCCCTAACCCCTGAGCTCCGGTCTGGGGTGGCTGGCTTTTAAAAACCTGCTTCATCCCCACCCATACCTTCCTCACATCCCTTTACCTCTCCTCTTCAAAATCTATTAATTTTTACACCGTGTTCAAGATTGAGCCGCCATGCCGATGGACTGCCAGGCCACCAGGCGGGAGGGGTGGTCCCAAATGGCGGCGCCTGGCGATGCCAGGCCTGTAAGCACCTCTTGCAGTGCGGGCAACTGCAAGAGGTGATGAGCTATTGCGTCCCGTATTGAAAAGAGGGTCACCATGCCCATGTATAAAAAAAACAAAAACCCCAACCCCCAAATTCCCCCAAAACATCTAAGGAGCCGCCCTCGGGCAGCTCCACCAAGAAAATGGAGGTGTCCCCCCTTGTGCTTGCGCAGGAAACCCTCCATACTTCTTTAACCGGAGAGGAGGCTTACTCCTCTGCTACGCCTACGAGTGTAGGGGACTCCCCCTCACCCCCTTCTCTGGAGGTGCTTTTGGGCACCTCCCTATCTCCAGCGGCAGTCCCTCCTTTGCTTTCTAAGGGGACTGCCAAGAAAGCCAGCAGGCAGCCCATTGCCGAAGGCCCCTCGTGCAAGCGGCTCGGTAGGGCAAACCCCCTTAGGATGGAGAGGGAAGCCTGGCCCCTTCGGTCGCTTCCTTCAAAAGACCTGCTGGCAAGAATTTTAAACCTTGCTGGGGTCAAGGCCTGTGCCTCCCCATACAAGACTGGCGACACTGCCAAGGGGACCTGCGAAGTCCTGGGAGGGGATGGCCAACTGGAGGCCCCTCCTGTGATAGACATGGTCCTTGAGGAGACCCAGCCTCAGACGGTAGGGCCTTCCATGGGGGAGAATCCGGGCTCGGAACCAAGCACCGAACCCGAGGTTCCCCTATGCAAGGTCCCCCTCAAATAGCCAAGGGCTCCGAGGCAGTAAAAGGAGGGGAGGGATCTCTTCCGACAGGTGCCCCTACGACTACAAAGACCTTCTCCATTTCGGAGAGGGAACTGGCTGAGGCCGGCCCATCTGGCATGGGGGCTTCTGTCGGCGAAGGTGAGAAGCGAGTTCATTCCCCGCCCTCCTCTCCTAAAAAGAAAAAGACGAAGAAGACTCAGGGCTCTTCTCCATCCGCGGGGGCTGCGGGGACGGATGGGTCTGCTACCACTTTAGTAGGCGACCAAGCCAAGATCGGCACATCCGGGCCCTTTACCCCCTCGTGTGCGGAGCCCGTGACTAAGTCTAACACCAAGAATGCACAGGGCGGAGCCTCGATGACATTGGGGCCCCTGATTCAGAGGTTACCTGGCGTTTTCGAGCCCGCTGGCTTCAAGCGCTTCCTCGTTATTCGCTCCACTGATGGCACAATGTTGTCCAAGGGCAACATGATCCATCAGAGAAGAGGATTAGCTAGTGCAATTGGTAAAGAGCCAAAGGTAACCCGTTTCTCGGACGGGAACCTTCTGGCGAATGCGGCGAATCCCGCCGAGGCGGCCAAGATAAGTGCTCTTCGGACACTTCATGGCACACCGGTGAGTGTGACGCCGCACTCTACCATGAACTTTGTGAAAGGATTAGTTTATGCGAGGGAACTCGTTGACTACTCCATTGAGGACATCACCCTAGAGCTGGCCGACCATGGGGTGGTCAAGGTCAAACGTGTGATGAGAAAACAGGGAGGGGCCTCGAGACCCACCCCGACACTCTTCGTCACGTTCGACTGTGACAAGCTCCCTGAGTCGGTGCGTGCCGGTTGGTACCGCTACCGCGTGAAGGCATTCGTGCCACTGCCGCGGCGGTGCTATTACTGTCACCGCTTCGGCCATACGAATCGATCATGTAGACGTGCAAAATCGGGGTCACCCGAACTCTGTGTAAATTGCTCCAAGGTCGCACACGATAAGTCCAAATCGTGTGTGGCCAAGTGTATCAATTGCGGAGAGCCGCACCCTGCTTCTTCGAAGCAATGTGGTGCATATCTCCTTGAGAAAGAAATCCTGGCTGTTCAGGCCCAGGATCGACTCTCATTCCGCGAGGCAAAGGACTTGGTCCTGGCGCGCCCGGCTCTGCCTGGGACGTCATATGCCTCAATAGTTAGGAAGGCACCCTCTGCTTCTGGCCCATCCAGGCCAACGAGCACGGTTGTTTCCGCGCTTATTCGGAGCCCTTCTGCGGGCTCTACCCAACCCGGGCGCTCCCCTGGTAAAGCTGGCGGCAAAAAGGGTTCATACCCTGCCCCGGCTAAAACCAGGGCTTCCCCCTCTTCCCCCAGCGTGACCGTTTCCCGTAAGGCGAAACGGCCACGCGCCTCCAGGAGTCGTTAGACTCACAGGAGGCAACACCCCTGAAGTTGGTCGCTTGGTTATCTTCCGGGGTTTCTAAAGCTGTCCCCCGAAAGGAGGACAGCAACAAAGGAGCTTCGGCTCCTTCGCCCACGCCCCGAGGTAGAGCGAGTGGCTCGGAGACGGTGGCTCCTCAAAAAGAGGGCCCCCCGCCTCCGAAGCTGCAACGCCCGCCTAAGGTTCTTAGGCGGAGGGAGGAAAAGACTCGCATGGCAAGCCCAACCTCCCCCAATATGTCCTCGAAGGCGACAGCGCCTTCAGCGCTTTGTCCGGCCAACAGCGCCTGGGGTCCTGCCCCCGGGAAGCGTACGGCCATTCCCGTGAGGGTCTTCAATTCGAGGAGGGCCCGCACGTCTCCTCCGAGCTAGGCCTGGAGGGCATATTCCTTCAATGGAATTGCCGTGGACTCCGGGCCAACTGGAAGGAGCTGCGGAGGCTCGTCTCGTCCCGTTCCCCGTTAGCTATTTTTTTGCAGGAGACCATGCTAGGTGCGTGCCCCCTCCCTGCCCATCCGGGGGTATAAGGGTCTTGCGACCCCACCACCGCGGGATGGCCGGGCTGGGGGATGCGCAGTTTACACCTGGCATGATGTCTCCGTTCTTCCTTTCTTTTTAGATACCTCCTTTAAGGCAGTGGCTGTGTAGCTGCACCTGGATAGGAGGTATATTATTATTTCTGCGTACATTTCACCGTCAGCTGACTTTGACGCGGGGGACTTCCGCCGCGTCGTGGCACGGTTGCCGAGGCCCTATCTCTTGCTTGGAGATCTGAACGGCAGGCATCCTCTCTAGAGAGATTACTCCATAAATCCCAGGGGACAAGTCCTTGCCGATCTGATCGAAGAGCTTGAGATGGGTGTCCTAAACGTGGATGAGTTTACGCATCACTGTCCGAGAACCGCTTCATTTTCGAGCCTTGACCTATCTTTGTGCTCTTCGGATGCACAGCCTGATTTTGATTGGGGGGTGGTCGATGACCTCCATGGTAGTGATCACTTTCCCATTCAAATATCATTTTCAGGGCAAATGCCGCCTGAGAGACCACCTCGGTGGTGCTTGGCGCGGGCGCGGTGGCCTGCATTTCAGGAAATGACTGAATTCTCTATCTCAGTCGAGGAGTTTAGGTCGGTAGATGAGGCCGTTGAGTTGTTCTCCGGCAATCTCATCGCCGTGGGCCTGACTACTATTCCTAGGACGTCTGGCCGTTTTGCACGCCGACCACTCCCATGGTGGTCGTCCGAGTGTGAGACGGCCCTCAAACAGAAGCGTTATGCCTACATGCGCTATAAGCGCCGCCCGAACGATTTCACTGTCGCTGAATTTCGTCGGGCTAGGGCTAGGTTCCGGTATATTTTGAAGCACGCCCGCTGCTCTTCTTGGCGGGCATACGTGTCTTCACTTAACGGGAAAGACCCCTTTAGCTGAGGTGTAGAAGCGAGTCAAAAAGATTCAGGGCAAGTTCTCGCAGGATCCCCAACCCGTTCTCCAGGAGAATGGGACCGCAATCTCGGACCCCGCTTCCGTGGCGGAATCCTTAGCGACCGCTTTTTCCGCATTCTCTAGCAGTGATGCTGCTGCGCCAGCATTCAATGCACGTCTTGATGTCGCGGAAGGCCGCCTGCTGGACTTTACCTCCAGAGGCGGAGAACCCTTCAACGACAAGTTTACTGTGAGTGAGTTGCGTTCCGCTCTCACATCGTGCGCGGACACCGCCCATGGTCCGGACGATTTCCCGTACGCCATGCTTCGCCCCCTGGGTGAGCGAGGCATGGCCTTCCTGTTAGATTTGTTCAACAGGATCTGGGTGGAAGGTCTTCTCCCAGACTCCTGGCGAATCGCTACTGTGCTCGCCTTTCGCAAACCGGGGAGAGATCACTCTACTCCGACCGGTTTCCGCCCAATCTCTCTAACCTCTTGCGTGTGCAAGTTGATGGAGAAATTGGTAAATGTTAGATTAGCCTTTTTCCTGGACAGCGGAGGCCATCTGTCTTCCGCACAGTGCGGCTTCCGTACGTTCCACTCCACTTCGGATGCTCTGCTCCGACCGGAAAATGCCGTCTGCGAGGCTTTCCTTCGTAGACAGCACTACGCCACGGTGTTTTTTGATCTGGAGAAGGCCTATGATACCGCATGGCGATACGGTATAATGGGGAATCTGCACACGATGGGGGCGAGGGGACGCCTCCCAATGTTTATATCTGAATTTTTGCGAGATCGTCGATTCCGCGTACGGGTGGGGGGACCTCTTTCCGGCCCAAAGGAGCAGGAAGAGGGTGTCCCGCAGGGAAGTGTCCTCAGTGTCACACTCTTTGCCCTGAGCATCAACGGCATCACCTCGGTGCTGCCGGAAGATGTTCTCGCTACGCTCTACGTGGACGACCTTTCGATCTCTTTTGGCGCGGCCCAGATGCCAACTCTGGAGCGTCGACTCCAACAGGCATTGAACCGCGTCTCTCGCTATGCCGAAGCGCACAGGTTTCGCTTTTCTTTGGCCAAGACTAAGGTGGTGCACTTCTGCCGCCATCTACGGCTCCACCTTGATCCAGATTTGTTTCTTAATGGAAGCGCCTGGATGTGGTTGAGTCGCACCGTTTCCTTGGTCTTGTATTCGACCGATGGCTCACCTGGGAGGCTCATATTCGCAGCCTTAGGGTCTCTTGTACCCGCGCCATGGACATTCTCCGTTTCGTGACGTTCAGCGCTTGTGGCGCTGATAGGGCTACCTCCTTACTTTTTTATCGATCCTTTGTTCGCTCGAAGCTCGACTACGGATGCGAGTTTTATGCATCCGCAGCCGAGCGTTTATTGCGGAAGGTGGATTTGATCCACCACACCGGCCTTCGCCTTGCGACCGGTGCCTTTCGCACTTCCCCCATTGAGAGCCTGTTGGTCGATGCTGGGGAGATGCCACTCGCTCTGCGCCGCGTACAGTGCATCACTCGCCTGTACGCGCGAGCCCGGCGCCTCCCTCAGTCGCCAACAGCTCTCACTGCATCCGCAGCTGATCTCGATGGTGCCTATGCCGCCGAGAGACGCCAGTCATACCCTAAGCCCTTTGGGTTTAAGGCTAGGAAACTCCTTCGAGAGATAGATATAGCTCTCGGGCCGGTGGCGCCCCTGGTTCTGCCCAGGACGCCACCCTGGAGGGTACCACATTTGGCTATTTGTCGCCACGCCTCTGCTCCCAAAGCTTGTACTGCGCCGGGAGTATTGCGTTTGACCTTTTTGGAGCACACATCGTGTCATGCTGGAACCGTGCCAGTGTATACGGATGGCTCCAAGTCCCAAGAGTGGGTCGGCTTCCACGCCGTATCCCCTCTGTTTGAAGTCAGCGGGGCTCTACCAGGCGCTGCGTCTGTCTTCACGGCTGAGCTGGTGGCAATACACCGCTCGGTACGGGAGATTACGTGACGTGCCCGGTTCGGAGACCGGATTGTGATCTATAGCGACTCACAAAGCGCCCTGAGGGCTCTCGGGGCATTGGAATCTCCGCATCCCCTGGTTCGCGATATCCTTAACGCCACGGTTTTGGCGAGCTGGGTAGATGTCGAGATTATCTTTTGCTGGGTTCCTGGACATGTGGGAATTGCGGGGAATGAGCGCGCCGATGAGGGCGCCAAAGAGTCCGCGAGGACTCTGCGACCGGACCAGCGTTTCGCTCTTCCTCACACCGACTACATGGCAGGAATACGGGCAGCTCTTCGGACTGCTTGGCAAAGAAGATGGGAGACGGTCGAAGGGAACTTGAAGTTGCGTGCCATTGCGCCGCGACTGTTCCCATGGACCTATCCCTCAATGCTTCTAAGGCTTCAGGTATCTTTCTGTCGTCTCCGAATCGGACACATTCGTGTGACGCATCGCTATTTGTTGGAGCGTTCGCCTGCGCCCTATTGCAACGACTGCGTCGTCCCCCAGACTGTTCGGCACATTCTGGTCGAATGTCCCAGTCTGGGTGATCTTCGCGCACGATACCTGTCCCGGTACGGGATGGGCAGGGTCGCTACCGCCTGTCCCTTGTACTCGGGACAGATTTGTGCACATTGACTTGTTGACTTGTTGACTTCTTGGGGAAGGCTGGCCTTCTCCCTATTATTTAAGCAAGGTTTGTTTTTTTGTTTTGTTTGTTTTTTGCATTTGTTTTTTTATGTTTTTTTCCCTTTGGTTTCACGCTCCTGCTCCGGGGGGACCTCTCCCTGACGCACCAGCTTGCTTCCTTTCCCACTTTTTGGGGTGTTTCTTTTTTCTCTCTAATTTTATTTTAAAGTAGCCTAGAACTAGGCCAATTTTAATACGGCGACTAATGCACAAGTAGGCAGTCGCCAGATGAGCTCTTAAAAAAAACAAAAAACAAAACAAAACACACGAGCAACACCCCTGAAGATGGTCGCTAGGCCATCTTCAGGGGCTCCTAAAGCTGTCTCCTGAAAGGAGGGCAGCTTCAAAAGAGCTTCGGCTCGCATGGCGAGCCCAACCTCTTCCAATAAGTCCTCGAAGGCGACAGCGCCTTCAGCGCTTTGTCCGGCTAACAGCCCCCGGGGTTCTGCCCCCGATCAGCGTACGGCCATTCCCGTGAGGGTCTTCAGTTCGAAAAGGGCCCCCACGTCTCCTCCGAGCTAGGCCTGGAGAGTATATTCCTTCACTGGAATTGCCGTGGTACTGTAGATTACGCCACGTGCCCGGTTTGGAGACCGGATTTTGATCTCTAGCGACTCGCAAAGCGGCCTGAGTGCTCTCGGGGCATTGGAATCTCCGCATCCCCTGGTTCGCGATATCCGTTACGGCCCGGTTTTGGCGAGCCGGGCGGATGTTGAGATTATTTGCTGCTCCTCTTCACACCGAGTACATGGCAGGAATACTGGCAGCTCTCTAGTTTGCTTGGCAATAAAGATGGTAGATGGTCGAGCATAACTTAAATTTGCGTGCTATTGCGCAGCGACTATTTTCATGGACCTCCGCCACAATGCCGCGAAAGCTTTAGGTCACTTTTTGTCTTCTTGAAATTTAACACACTCGCAAGACTCTCCGCCATTTGACGGAGCGCTCGCCAGCGCTCTACTGTGAAGACTGCTTATGCCCCCAGAATGTTCAGCATGTTTTAGTTGAATGTCCCAGTCTAGGCGATCTTCGCGCACGTTACCTGTCTCGGTACTGGGACAAGCGGGGTCGCTACCGCTTATCCCTTGTACTCGAGACAGTTCGTGCAGATTGACTTATGGACTTTATGACTTTTTGTTGGGGGCCGATCTTCTCCTCTTTATTTAACTAAGTGGTGTTTTTGTTGTTTTCTTTGTAAGTCGCACGTCTCTGCGCCGCGGGGAGGCGTACCTCCCCGCGACGCTGGGCCTGCTTCCTGCTTGTTGCTTTTTTTTGTTGTTGTTATTTTTTATCGTTTTATCTTGTTTTGTATGTTATTCTAAAGTGGCTTAGTACTAGGCTGTCGTAGTGAGTACGGCGACTTATGACCATGTAGGCAGTCGCCAGATGGGCTCCTAAAAAAAAAAAATTAAAAAAAATTCGGAAAAATACAGAAACCTCAAGTTTGTTAGATTTTACTTTCAAAGGTTCAAAGATCTAAAACACATGTTTTTGATTCCCATAGAAAATATTTGGATGAAATTAAAAAAAATGTGTCCACCAAAGAAACCAAACGAATATAGGGGACTCTTGGAAGCATTATAAAAAGGATGAATTATGTAAACTTTCTCGTGAATGAGATGCAAGTTAAAATGAAAGTACGACAACATTTTATAGCAGCCTACATATGCTAACAAGTGCAAACATAGGTCCTGCATTCCAGTTTTTTAATGATATTGCTCAACTTAATTGCTCTGGTTTCCGGAACACTGATTCAATTTAGCGCATTACTCCGGGAATGAAAATGCAACACTTACCCTATGAAGAAAATTATTGAAATGTTAATCGAGTAATTCATTATAAAGATTACACCAGTGATGTACAGTAAGTTGCGTCATCTTTTTCTTGCTGCGTGGACGAGATCACTTATACCGGATAATTAAATGTAAATAGAGATTAGAATAACAATCACAGGGGTGAATAAGTTATTTTTTAACTGGTTCCAAAGCCTCAGTTTAGGACATAGCAGCAGTTTGGCCACACGTAGAGGAACCATAGTCATTTTTCTCGATGTGGCAACATTATCCTCATTGGCTTACACTAAGGGGCTGAAATTCGTACATTAGAATACTTATTTTCTTAGTACGGAACTACCCCGTAAGGGGCGCGGCGATTTGCCATCGTGGCCGCCGTGCTGACGGAACTCAGCACTCCGTCCGGCCCCAGCTTAGCCTCTCTTCCTTCCTTCAAAACACTTGTTTCCTCTCTTTTCACACAACCTCTCCCACAACTTTCTCTGGTCAGCCTCTAATTTCACAGGGTAGATGCTGACCTTCCTTTCAGCCAACCATCCCGCATCGGGGCTGAGGGGGTGGGGGACAATGTTCCCTAACCCCTGAGCTCCGGTCTGGGGTGGCTGGTTTTTAACTACCTGCTTCATCCCCACCCATACCTTCCTCACATCCCTTTTCCTCTCGTCTTCAAAATCTATCATTTATACGCCGTGTCTAAGGTGGAGCCGCCATGCCGATGGACTGCCAGGCCACCAGGCGGGAGGGGTGGTCCCAAATGGCGGCGCCTGGCTCTGCCGGGCTTGTAAGCACCTCTTGCAGTGCGGGCAACTGCAAGAGGTGATAAGCTATTGCGTCCCGTGGCAAAAATAAAGGTCACCATGCCAATGGATGAATTTTCAAAACACCAAACCCCTTTAACTCCCCCTTGCTCATCGAAGGAGCCGCCCTCGGGCAGCTCCAGCAAAAAAATGGAGGTCCCCCCCCCTGTGCTTGCACAGGGAACCCTCCATATTTCTCTGACCGGAGAGGAGGCTTACTCCTCTCCTTCGCCTACGGGTGCAGGGAACTCCCCCTCACCCCCTTCTCTGGAGGTGCTTTCGGGCACCTCCCTTTTCCAAGCGGCAGTCCCCTCTTTTCTTTCCAAGGGGACTGCCAAGAAAGCCAGCAGGCAGCCCTTAGCCAGCCGCTCCGCATCAAAGCGGCTCGGTAGGGCAAACCCCCTTAGGGGGGAGAGGGAAGCCAGGCCCCTTCGGACGCTTCCCTCAAAAGACCTGCTGGCAAGAATTTTAAACCTTGCTGGGGTCAAGGCCTGTGCCTCCCCACACAAGACTGGCGACACTGCCAAGGAGACCTGTGATGTCCTGGGAGGGGATGGCCAACTGAAGGCCCCTCCTGTGATAAACATGGTCCTTGAGGAGACCCAGCCTCAGACGGTAGGGCCTTCCATGGGGGGGAATTCGGGCTCGGCGCCAAGCACCGAACCCGAATCCGCCCCTATGCAAGGTCCTCCTCAAATGGCTGAGGGCTCCGAGGCAGTAAATGTAGGGGAGGGATCTCCTCTGACAGGTGCCCCTACGACAACCAGGACCTTTCCATTTCGGAGAGAGACCTGGCTGAGGCCGGTCCATCTGGCCTGGGGGCTTCTGCCGGCGGAGGTGAAAAGCGGGTTTATTCCCCGCCCTCCTCTCCAAAAAAGAAAAAGACAAAGAAGACTAAAAAGACGAAAAAGACTCGGGGCTCCTCTCCATCCGCGGGGGCTGCGGGGACAAATGGGTCTGCTACCACTTTGGTAGGTGACCAAGCCAAGATCGGCACATCCGGCCCCTCTACTCCCTCGTGTGCGGAGCCCCTGACCAAGACTAACACCAAAAGTGCACAGGGCGGAGCCTCGATGACATCGGGGCCCCTCATTCAAAGGTTACCTGGCGTTTTCGAGCCCGCTGGCTTCAAACGCTTCCTCGTTATTCGCTCCACTGATGGCACCATGTTGTCCAAGGGCAACATGATCCATCAGAGGAGAGGATTAGCTAGTGCAATTGGTAGAAAGCCGAAGGTGACCCGTTTCTCGGACGGGAGCCTTCTTGCGAATGCGGCGAATCCCGCCGAGGCAGCCAAGATAAGTGCTCTTCGGACACTTCATGGCACCCCGGTGAGTGTGACGCCGCACTCTACCATGAACTTTGTGAAAGGAGTAGTTTATGCGAGGAAACTCGTTGACTACTCCATTGAGGACATCACCCTAGAGCTGGCCGACCATGGGGCGGTCAAGGTCAAACGTGTGATGAGAAAACAGGGAGGGGCTTCGAGACCCACCCCTACACTCTTCGTCACGTTCGACAGTGACAAGCTCCCTGAGTCGGTGCGTGCCGGTTGGTACCGCTACCGCGTGAAGGCATTTGTGCCACTGCCGCGGCGGTGCTATTACTGTCACCGCTTCGGCCATACGAATCGCTCATGTAGACGTGCAGAGTCGGGGTCACCCGAAGTCTGTGTAAATTGCTCCAAGGTCGCACACGATAAGTCCAAATCGTGTGTGGCCAAGTGTGTCAATTGCGGAGAGCCGCGCCCTGCTTCTTCAAGCAATGTGTTGCATATCTCCTGGAGAAAGAAATCCTGGCCGTTCAGGCCCAGGATAGACTCTCATTCCGCGAGGCTAAGGACTTGGTCCTGGCGCGCCCAGCTCTGCCTGGGACGACATATGCCTCAGTAGTTCGAAAGGAACCCTCTGCTCCTGGCCCATCCAGGCCGGCGAGCACGGTTGTTTCCGCGCCCATTCGGACCCCTTCTGCGGGCTCAACCCAACCCGGGCGCTCGCCTGGTAAAGCTGGCGGCAAAAAGGGTTCATACTTAGCCCCGGCTAAAACCAGGGCTCCCCCCTCTTCCCCCAGCGTGACCATTTCCCGCAAGGCGAAACGGCCACGCGCCTCCACCGAGTCGTTAGACTCATAAGAGGCAACACCCCTGAAAATGGTCGCTAGGCCATCCTCAGGGGTTCCTAAAGCTGTTCCCCGAAAGGAGGACAGCAACAAAGGAGCTTCGGCACCTTCGCCCACGCCCCGAGGTGGAGCGAGTGACTCGGAGACGGTGGTTCCTCGAAAAGAGGCCCCCCCGCCTCCGAAGCCGCAGCACCGCCTAAGGTTTCGAGGCGGAGGGAGGAAAAGACTCGCATGGCGAGCCCAACCTCCCCCAATAAGTCCTCGAAGGCGACAGCGCCTCCAGCGCTTTGTCCGGCCAACAGTGCCCGGGGTTCTGCCCCCGGGAAGCGTACGGCCATTCCCGTGAGGGTCTTCAATTCGAGGAGGGCCCCCGCGTCTCCTCCGAGCTAGGCCTGGAGGGCATATTCCTTCAATGGAATTGCCGTGGACTCCGGGCCAACTGGGAGGAGCTGCGGAGGCTCGCCTCGTCCCGTTCCCCGTTAGCTATTTTTTTGCAGGAGACCTTGCTAGGTGCGTGCCCCCTCCCTGCCCATCCGGGGGTATAAGGGTCTTGCGACCCCACCACCGCGGGATGGCCTGGCTGGGGGATGCGCGGTTTACACCCGGCATGATGTCTCTGTTCTTCCTTTCTCTTTAGATACCTCCTTTCAGGCAGTGGCTGTGCAGCTGCACCTGGATAGGAGGTATACTATCATTTCTGCGTACATTCCACCGTCAGCTGACTTCGACGCGGGGGACTTCCGCCGCGTCGTGGCACGGTTACCGAGGCCCTATCTCTTGCTTGGAGATCTGAACGGCAGGCATCCTCTCTGGGGAGATTACTCCATAAATCCCTGGGGATAAGTCCTTGCCGATCTGATCGAAGAGCTTGAGATGGGTGTCCTAAACGTGGATGAGTTTACGCATCACTGTCCGAGAACCGCTTCATTTTCTTGCCTTGACCTATCTTTGTGCTCTTCGGATGCACAGCCTGATTTTGATTGGGGGGTGGTCGATGACCTCCATGGTAGTGATCACTTTCCCATTTAAATATCATTTTCAGGGCAACTGCCGCCTGAGAGACCACCTCGGTGGTGCTTGGCGCGGGCGCGGTGGCCTGCATTTCAGGAAATGACTGAATTCTCTATCTCAGTCGAGGAGTTTAGGTCGGTAGATGAGGCCGTTGAGTTTTTCTCCGGCAACCTCATCGCCGTGGGCCTGACTACTATTCCTAGGACGTCTGGCCGTTTTGCACGCCGACCACTCCCATGGTGGTCGTCCGAGTGTGAGACGGCCCTCAAACAGAAGCGTTATGCCTACATGCGCTATAAGCGCCGCCCGAACGATTTTACTGTCGCTGAATTTCGTCGGGCTAGGGCTAGGGTCCGGTATATTTCGAAGCACGCCCGCCTCTCTTCTTGGCGGGCATACGTGTCTTCACTTAACGGGAAGACCCCTTTAGCTGAGGTGTGGAAGCGAGTCAAAAGGATTCGATGCAAGTTCTCGCAGGACCCCCCTACCGTTCTCCAGGAGAATGGGACCGCAATCTTGGACCCCGCGTCCGTGGCGGAATCCTTAGCGACCGCTTTTTCCGCATTCCCTAGCCGTGATGCTGCTCCGCCAGCATTCAATGCACGTAAGATAAGTTCCACTCTACGTCGGATGCTCTGCTCCGACTGGAAAGTGCCGTCTGCGAGGCTTTCCTTCGTAGACAGCACTACGCCACGTTGTTTTTTGATCTGAAGAAGGCCTATGATACCGCATGGCGATACGGTATCATGGAGACTCTCCACACAATGAGGGCGAGGGGACGCCTCCCAATGTTTATATCTGAATTTTTTGCGAGATCTTCGATTCCGCGTACGGGTGGGGGGAGCCCTCTTCGGCCCAAAAGAGCAGAAAGAGGGTGTTTCGCAGGGAAGTGTCCTCAGTGTCACACGCTATGCCCTGAGCATCAACAGAATCACCTCGGTGCTGCCGGAAGATGTTCTCGCTACGCTCTACGTGGACGACCTTTCGATCTCTTTTGGCGCGGCCCAGATGCCAACTCTGGAGCGTCGACTCCAACAGGCATTGAACCGCGTCTCTCGCGGACAGGTTTCGCTTTTCTTTGGCCAAGACTAAGGTGGTGCACTTCTGCCGCCATCCACGGCTTCACCCCGACCCAGATTTGTTTCTTAATGGGGTGCGCCTGGATGTGGTTGAGTCGCACCGTTTCCTTGGTCTTGTATTCGACCGATGCCTCACCTGGGAGGCTCATATTCGCAGCCTTAGGGTCTCTTGTACCCGCGCCATGGACATTCTCCGTTTCGTGACGTTCAGCGCTTGTGGCGCTGATAGGGCTACCTCCTTACTTTTTTATCGATCCTTTGTTCGCTCGAAGCTCGACTACGGATGCGAGTTTTATGCATCCGCAGCCGAGCGTTTATTGCGGAAGGTGGATTTGATCCACCACACCGGCCTTCGCCTTGCGACCGGTGCCTTTCGCACTTCCCCCATTGAGAGCCTGTTGGTCGATGCTGGGGAGATGCCACTCGCTCTGCGCCGCGTACAGTGCATCACTCGCCTGTACGCGCGAGCCCGGCGCCTCCCTCAGTCGCCAACATCTCTCACTGCATCCGCAGCTGATCTCGATGGTGCCTATGCCGCCGAGAGACGCCAGTCATACCCTAAGCCCTTTGGGTTTAGGGCCAGGAAACTCCTTCGAGAAGTAGATATAGCTCTCGGGCCGATGGCGCCCCTGGTTCTGCCCAGGACGCCACCCTGGAGGGTACCACATTTGGCTATTTGTCGCCACGCCTCTGCTCCCAAAGCTTGTACTGCGCCGGGAGTATTGCGTTCGACCTTTTTGGAGCACACTTCGTGTCACGCTGGTACCGTGCCAGTGTATACGGATGGCTCCAAGTCCCAAGAGGGGGATGGCTTCCACGCCGTATCCCCTCTGTTTGAAGTCAGCGGGGCTCTATCAGGCGCTGCGTCTGTCTTCACGGCCGAGCTGGTGGCAATACACCACTCGGTACGGGAGATTACGCGACGTGCCCGGTTCGGAGACCGGATTGTGATCTATAGCGACTCACAAAGCGCCCTGAGTGCTCTCAGGGCATTGGAATCTCCGCATCCCCTGGTTCGCGATATCCGTGACGCCACGGTTTTGGCGAGCCGGGCAGATGTCGAGATTATCTTCTGCTGGGTTCCTGGACATGTAGGAATTGCGGGGAATGAGCGCGCCGATGAGGGCGCCAAAGAGCCCGCGAGGACTCTGCGACCGGACCAGCGTTTCGCTCTTCCTCACACTGACTACATGGCAGGAATACGGGCAGCTCTTCGGACTGCTTGGCAAAGAAGATGGGAGACGGTCGAAGGGGACTTAAAGTTGCGTGCCATTGCGCCGCGACTGTTCTCATGGACCTATCCCCCAATGCCGCGGCGGCTTCAGGTTGCTTTCTGTCGTCTTCGAATCGGACACACTTGTGTGACGCATCGCTACTTGATGGAGCGCTCGCCTGCGCCCTATTGCAACGACTGCTCCGTCCCCCAGACTCTTCGGCACATTCTTGTCGAATGTCCCAGTCTGGGTGATCTTCGCGCACGATACCTCTCCCGGTACCGGGATGGGCGGGGTCGCTACCGCCTGTCATTTGTACTCGGGACGAGTGCGTGCACCATGACTAGTGGACTTATTGACTTTTTGGGGGAGGCTGTCCTTCTCCCTTTTATTTAACCCAGTTTAATTGTTGTTGTTGTTTTTGTTATTGTTTTTGTTATTGCTTTTTTATTGTTATTGTTATCTCTTTTTATTGTTTCCTGTTTAATTTTTAAAGTAGCCAAGAACTAGGCTGTTTGTTTACGGCGACTAATGCCTAAGTCGGCAGTCGCCAGATAACCCCTTAATTAAAAAAAAAATTAAAAAAAATAGTACGGGACTACTGCAGGAGATTTCTATTATCCACTCTACCTCATTTTTAGGAGTGCACTCACCATGTTATTCCTATTTATCGACCTTTATCTGCGAGCCGCACTCATTTTTTATCCCACCCTTTTTATGGATTCAAAACAGGTCCACAATTTTGTTTTATAACGCCCAAGTTGGCTGGTGAAATGGATTGATAAATAAGAGTTAAAATGAAAATGTGTAATCTGATGAAGTCATGTTTGTTTATTGGCCAAAAGAGAAATGTTACAGAGAAGAATGGATGGAGAACGATGGCACAAATATAAAAAAATGTGTGACAAGGATTAACTACCTTGTTATTAATCCCTGGGAGAAGTAATAAAACACTCACAAACCTCAATATTCTGAGAGAATAGTTGTTAAAGGTCCACACGAACACGCTGTTCCTCGTTTCATTTGATTCCTCAGTTATTTATTTGTTTACTCATTCTCCGTATCCTTCTCTCCATAAGGCTCGATCCTCCTTGTTTGCTGAGGTTTCCTTCCCTTACAATAAACAAGGGTGTCATATTTTACTCGGCGTTCATCCACTCTTTATCCACCAACGGTGTCCCATAGGAAGTCATAAACCCCAGAATTCCACTCTAAAGAGTCGTAAATCTTAGCCAGTTCGTGCACCATTTAAGATGTAAAATACGATTGACATTTTCTAATTGATGTTTGAAGAATTAATCTCTTGAGGCAGTTTTCGTTCGACCTTTAAAATTTCGTTTTAATGATGTCACAAAGGTAATCTCGGTTGGAATTGAAAGTGAAATTTTATTTTTTTAAACAAGGATCGAAGTTTCCCTTCCAGCCTTCTCACTCTAGTCATGCTGCCGAGGACGACTGGCAATTAGAAACGTTGAATGTAGTTGTTTTACCGTTAAATCATCTATGATTACGGGAGAGCTTATGTATATTTAGTGTATTTTAGTCCATAGGCGACATGTGATTCTAAAAATAAAGAAAATCAAACTCTAACCTTCCTGTTTTCTTTTGATTTTAGCAAGAGGCAGTTAATAGAGATCTGAAGTCTCGAGGTTGCAAAGCAATCTAGATAATTAATTTTAGTTTTTTGTCTTTTTTAAATTGAAGACTAAGAGGTGGAGGAGAGGACTTCGTCAACATCAATTTTTCGAAAACATTGCTATTGAAAATGGTGAAGGTAGGGACAGAGAAAATGTGTGAAAAGTGGATAACGAGCGTAAGTAAGGAATGGTCTATTTAAGATAGACTCCCACGAAAGTATGCGTCAGAGAGGGGCGAGTAAAAGAGAAAACTGGCCATAATGAAAAATAAACTTTTGTTAATTAATAATTTGAAAATAAGCAGAAGACGGATAAACGCAAGAATTGAAACTACTAAAACAAAAGGCAACCTAGAAAGTCTGCAACTTATCAAAAATTCTTAATTTTAGCCCCTTAAGGGCACGAAAGCGATTTCCTGGCCGCCGTGCTGACGAAGAGTCGGCGCTCCATCCGGCCCAATCTCTGCCCAATCCTTCTTCCACTAACATCTACTTTCATCATTTATGTAACAACTCTCCTCATCCTATTTACCACAGGGGTGGGGGCAGCCTGTGTAGCGTGTTACACTGCGTCTGTCTTTACGGCCGAACTGGTGGCAATACACCACTCGGCACGGGAGATTACGCGACGTGTCCAGTTCGGAAACCGGATTGTGATCTATAGCGACTCACAAAGCGCCCTGAGTGCTCTCGGGGCATTGGAATCTCCGCATCCCCTGGTTCGCGATATCCGTGACGCCACGGTTTTGGCGAGCCGGCGGATGTCGAAATTATCTTCTGCTGGGTTCCTGGACATGTAGGAATTGCGGGGAATGAGCTCGCCGAGGAAGGCGCCAAAGAGTCCGCGAGGACTCTGCAACCGGACCAGCGTTTCGCTCTTCCTCACACAGACTACATGGCAGGAATACTTGCAGCTCTTTGTAATGCTTGGCAAAGAAGATGGGAGACGGTCGAAGGAAACTTAAAGTTGCGTTGCATTGCGCCGCGACTGTTCACATGGACCTATCCCCCAATGCCGTGACGGCTTCAGGTCGCTTTCTGTCGTCTCCGAATCGGACACACTCGTGTGACGCATCGCTATCTGATTGAGCGATCACCAGCGCCCTATTGCGACGACTGCTTGGTCCCCCAGACTGTTCGCCACATTCTTGTCGAATGTTCAAGTCTGGGTGATCTTCGCACATGATACCTGTTCCGGTACCGGATGGGCGGGGTCGCTACCACCTGTCCCTTTTACTCGGGACGAGTTCGTGCACATTGACTTGTGGACTTGTTGACTTTTGGGGGGAGGCCGGGCTTCTCCCCTTTATTTAAGAAGGTTCTATTTTTTTTTGTTTGCTATCGTTTTCTTTGTAGGTTGCACGCTCCTGCACCGGGTTGAGGGTGCCCTTCCCCCGCTGCTGGAGATTGCTTCCTAAAAGTTTTTTACATTTTTATCATTATGTTTTCATATTTATATTTTAAAGTAGCCTAGTTATAGGCTGTCATGTTTCCGGCAACTTATGCCCAAGTGGGCAGTTGTCAGATGGGCTCTAAAAAAAAAAAATATAAAAATAGCGTGTTACACTTAATTCTACCGGCCTGAGAAGAAATTAGATTCGAACTCTGAGACGGGCGGGGAACATTGTTGTGCTTCCACCTCGTTCTCATCTCACTATTCCTTTTTTTTCTATCCCCCCTCTGTCTAGGTTTAAGGACCTAACCACCTTTCTCAGGCCGTTTCAGAAAAATGGCTTTGAAGGATCTATAAACAAAACCCGCAATTCTTAATTTGCAGGAATAGGGGATCCAGGGCGTTGGGGCGCGAATAAGGAAAATGGGTTTACACATCAATAACCACTTCCCCGCGTGTAATGTGATGACCAACTTTCTCTGGCCGTTTTGGGCTGCAGAAGGCTGTACTCTTTGTGGCAAGCTGGTTTTGTTGCCTTCTTGCATCCCAGGCCAGGATGAACCCCTAAAAACTCCGAAAACCCGAGACGGAATATGCGGGAGCAGCTGCAAGCGGGAAATAGCCCCCCTTTTCTTTTCACTGGTCACAAGATAATAAATTTTCCTTGTGTTAGAAATGGTTAGTAATTCTCAAAATTTGCGATTACGTTCCACTCATTAAATCCTCCCCTGACGTTGATGTTGGGGGGAGAAGTTCCACCGGGTGACCCGCCATTTTCATCGTCTCTCCCTTTGCTTCCTCAGGGGATGGCAAGATCACGGCACGACAGAGGACATGTACCATCAGTCCCTACCGCTCCAGTTGTTGTTGGGTGACCCAAAATAGCCCCCTTATATGGATAATGTGCAGCATCGTCCCTTGGGCTTTCCACAACACATGGTAGACATGTGTTTCGTGCATTTGATTTTAGCCGGCATCTTCTCTCCCGCTTTTTTCTCCATGCATACGTGTCGGCCTCAGTGTGTACGTGAGAGTTCATAGGACTTATGTTTCCGCAGTAGAGGTCCCCGATATAATGAAGGAGATGAACAAATGTAGGCTCCTCCCGAGGTTGAGATGGTCTCAGAGTTGCCTCTTTCCCCGTCTAGATGACAGGGTCTTGTTTATGGGTGAACCTGGGCTTGATGGCAGACACTCGCAACCTTATTGCGCTACTGTGCAAGGTCATCAACAGACGGCACGGGCCACCGAAAACTCACAAGGAGAGGAGGAACTCCCTCCCTCTGCTAATGCTCTCACCGGACCAGCGTTTCGCTCTTCCTCACACCGACTACATGGCAGGAATACGGGCAGCTCTTCGGACTGCTTGGCAAAGAAGATGGGAGACGGTCGAAGGGAACTTAAAGTTGCGTGCCATTGCGCCGCGACTGTTCCCATGGACCTATCCCCCAATGCCACGGTGGCTTCAGGTTGCTTTCTGTCGTCTCCGAATCGGACACACTCGTGTGACGCATCGCTATCTGATGGAGCGCTCGCCTGCGCCCTATTGCAACGACTGCGTCGTGCCCCAGACTGTTTGGCACATTCTTGTCGAATGTCCCAGTCTGGGTGTTCTTCGCGCACGATACCTGTCCCAGTACCGGGATGGGCGGGGTCGCTACCGCCTGTCCCTTGTGCTCGGGACAGATTCGTGCACATTGACTTGTGGACTTGTTGACTTCTTGGGGGAGGCCGGCCTTCTCCCTATTATTTAAGCAAGGTTTGTTTGTTTTTTGTTTTTGTTGTTTTTTTGCATTTGTTTTTTTTTGTTTTGTTTTTTGTTTGTTTTTTTCCTTTAGTTGCACGCTCCTGCGCCGGGGGGGACATCTCCCCGACGCACCAGCTTGCTTCCTTTCCCCCTTTTGGGTTTTTTTTTTTTCTCTTTAATTTTATTTTAAAGTAACCTAGAACTAGGCTAGTTTTAATACGGCGACTAATGCCCAAGTAGGCAGTCGCCAGATGAGCTCTTAAAAAAAAAAAAAAAAAAATCTGCTAATGCTCCGCAAGTGGGTACCCTGCGTATCCTGTTACACTTGATAACTGAACGAGATGCAGGCCCTCCCAGCCTGAGTACAAATTATTTATTCTACCTGCACTTGGTACCAGGGCAACGGTCCTCCTCCGAGCAATGTGAAAATTATCGACGCTCGTTACTGGATTAAATTTAACTCTTTGGCGGAGCCTAACAAGGTTGTTGCTACGCTTCCTCGACACTTCCCCTAATGATTTTGTTTTCTACGATTATCGCCTCAACCCTGCATTTAGGCTTAAGGATCTGCCAGTTACCTCATTCCGTGTTGTAAGAGAGGCTTTGAAACCTGTATAAGCAAAGCCCTTTTATCGCCGGCAAGTTACAAGAGACCAAGACTTGAGAGGGCCTAGGCGTTTGGGTGCGAATAATAGAAATATCAGTTTTGCCTCAATAATCACTTCCCCAGCTGTAATTTACTTACAACCTCCGTAATTTCCATTCGCAAGTGCATAGGGTTGTACTATTTTGTAGCGGGCTGGCTTTACTTTCTTGTTAGTGCTGTACTAGGTTGCGAACACCATTCTTTAACTCACCCAGCGCGGACTCCTTAAAAGTGCGAAACATAGAGGCAGCGGTTGGACGCGGCATATAGCCCACCAATTTCCCCTTTTTGTATTTGAGCGGTCACAAATTTAGGAAAATGCCGCATGGAGACACGTTTTCAAAGTTCACAACAGCTTCAATAAAACTTAGCACTACATACGTCCCTCTTTCATGATCTTTGCCCGATCTTGGTGTTAAGGATGACGAGGAGCTATAATACAACTCCGCTGTGACAGGTGGAAGGGCTCTCTCTCCTCCTATCTGCTGAATGCGGCAAAAGGGTTTTCTTTTTGCCCTTTTTAAAGCTGCACCCTCACCTCTAGCCTTTGGACGGAATGCCTCTACCTCATATGCTTTCACATAGGCCGCTCCAAGACTCATCTAGCAAAGACTGCACTTCTCCCTAACATTTGACGGGTAAGATAAGAGCGCAGAGAGACAGAAGAAATGGCAATTCGGTTACCGCCGTTCCTTTTGGCGGCAAGTGGCTAACCAAAACAACTTTAGAAGGATAAGAGGTAGAATCTACGCCTTGACCTTACCTACGCACCTCATTGATCCGAGGTTAGTCAATTTGATGGTAGAAGGCACGCCGGCTCTACCTTTTATGCCACTACTGGTCGGCATATTGGCCCCAGTGAATTCCCGCTGGGGATAGTTGACACCATGATGGGGGCTTTTTTGATGTGAAAATGGCCTCGGAAGTGACCCCACCCGAGATGAGAGTGTCTTCCAATGGGGCAAACCATTTATTGGTGCCAGATACCGAAACTGTGTGCCCCTGTCTATAAGGCCATCCTTAGGTGGCATGGGCTCCCGAAGACCCGCAAGGAGAGGGACCCTCTCCCCTAACTTATGCCCCTTTGATGACAAAGATCTTCCTGATTTCGTAGAAAGATCTGGCTGAGGCTGATAGGTTCGGCCTTAAGACGCCTTCCGTTTATAAAGACAAGCTGGTTCACTCCTACCCTCCTAACCTAAAAAGAAAAGGAAAGGTAAGAAGAACTCAAAGGGGACAAGAGATTTCTCTCCCAAGGGGGTCCCACGGACGGTCGGGTCACCTGCCTTTTCGCCAAGTAACTAGGCCAAGTTCGGCATGCCAGGCACCGAGGCACCCTCGGGTGGGGATCCCTAGAGAAAAACTAAAGTCCTAGGTGCACTGAGCGAAGCTTTTATTCTGTCTGGGCCTATCATTCAGTAATGACTTGTCGTTTTGGACCAATCACGCTGGCTTCAAGCGCTATTTACTTATTCCTTCCACTGCAGCAAGTTGGCCAAAGGCCACATGCTCCAGCAAAGAAGAGTTTAGCTAGAATGACTGGTAGAGAGCCAAAATGCAACAGATTATCTGGCGAATGCGGCTGACCTTTCCGAGGCGGCAATTATTAATGACTATTGGACACTTGATGGCTTGTCGGTGAGTGCGACACCAAACTCTACCAAGAATTTGTGAAACGAATGGGTTATTTGAGAAAACTTTTAGACTACTCCTTAGAAGACATCGGTGAAGAGGTGTCTGAGAAAACAGGGACAGGGCTATAGATCTACCTATAATCTTCGCAACGTTCCATCGTCACGGGTTCCCTGTGTCAATGCATGCCAGGGAGTATCGCTACCGTGAGCAGGCATTCATGCCTGCTAATAATGACACCTGTTTTAGCCACCCAATTCGCTCATGTAGACTTGCAAAGTGGGATTAACCCGGAGTCTAAGTTGTTATAATGCCGTGTACAATAATTCCTTATCATTAATGGCCGAGTGGGTCAATTGCAGATTGCCGTACCGTGGTTCCTCGAATCAATTTGGCACAAATCTCTTACCTTTCACAATGCGGATTGTCTCTTTAGCTAGGCACTCTCCTGGAGGAAGTAATCTTGGCCTTCAGGATGCGGAATTTTCTTCTTCCGCGATGCAATCTCCTGGAGAAATTGATCTTGGGTTTCAGGATGCGGATTGTCTCTATTTTCGTGAGGCAATCTCCTGGAAAAATTAATCTTGGCCTTAAGGATGCAGATTGTCTCTTCGTTTGTGAAGCTAAGGACTTGGCCCTGGCAGCCCCAATGCTACCTAGTACGTCTTACACCTCAATATAAAATAAGGTACACTCTGCTCTTGCCCACTATAGGCTTAAGATCATGGTCACTTCCATGTCAATTCGGAAACCTTCTGCGGGTCCAACCCACTCCGGGCGCTCTCTGGTAGAGCTGAAATAACAAAGAGCTAACACTCATTCTTGTCTAAAACCAGGGCTTCCCCCATTCTCATATTTTGTGACCCTTTTCCTTAAGGGGAAGTGGCAGCGCGCTTCCACCGATTAGCTAGACTCACAGGAGGTACACCCACCCCCAAGTCTGTTTTCTGGGACTCCTAATGCTGACCCTCGAGAGAAGAAGAGCCCCAAAAGATTTTCGGTTCCTAAGTCCACAAGTATTGCTGGGCCGGGCAATTCTGAGACAGGGGACAGTCTAAATGTGTGCCGACCGTCTCTTAAGAGGTTCTGCTCGCCAAAGGTTTGGAAGCAAAATAAGAAAAAGACTTTCATATTAAAGTCATTGTACGTTGCATTGTACGGCCAAAATCGGCTGGAGTTCTACCCTGGGAAAGATTACGGCCATTCGCGTGAGTATTTTCTCTTCGATGCGGGTCTCCGTATCTGATTGGAACAAGGCGTGGAGGGCATACTACTTTACTGGAATTGGACTGAATCCAACCAACCTGAAAGAATCTGCGGAGGTTCATCTCTTCCCGTTCACCACTAGCGATATTTTTGCACGAGACCATGCTGAGCACATGCCCTTTCCTCAACTTCCGGGGTATAAGGATTTTGCCACTCCATCTTACGCGATGGAGGACCTGACGATTTACACTTGGCATGATATCTCCTTTTTCTATCTGCTATAAATACTTCTTTTTATGATGTGGCAGTGCTCTTTCACTTAGATAGTCACCTAGATACTGTTATTTCTGCGTACATTCCAACGTCAGCTTAATTCAACCTGGAGAATTAGGTCGTGTCTTGTCACAGTTGCCGAAGCACTTCCTATTTCTTGTGGATTTCGAGCTGTAGAAAACCGTTCTAGGGAGTCTACTCGATCAATCCCAGAGTTCATGTCCTTGCCGAAATGATCGAAGATCAATGGGTGGGGTCATAATTCTGTATGATTTTACGCATTAGCTCCCCAAAACACCATCCTGTACGGATGCACAGCCTAAATTTTGGAGGGGAGTATTCGATGACCTAAGTAGTAATCCCTTTGCATTCAACTATCATTTTATAGACAACTGTCGCCTGAAAACCCACCCTAGAATCTTCATTGTCGTGGCCCTAGCTACAATTCCTACAATGTCTGGTTGTTTGCAAGCCGTCTTCTTATTTGGTCGTCGGCCGTTTGTCAGACGGCCCTGAGAGAAAAGCGATATATCTAAATAAGAGCTACCCAAGCAATTTTATTTTCTGTGCCTTTCTTCGAACTAGGGCTAGGTTCCGGTATACTTTGAAGCATGCCTGCCGCCTTTCCTAAAATACACCTCTTGCAGAGATGTGAAGCAAAGTAAAACAGATCCGGGGCCATTTTCGCACGTGTCAGAGTGTTTCGAAACCAATTTCTCCACATTCTCTAGCCGGGATGCTACTCCGACTGCATTCAATGCATGTCGTGACGTCCTTGAAGGACCCGGACTAGAGTTTACCTCCAGAGGCGGAGAACACTTCAAAGACGGGCTTATGTTGAATGAGTTGTACCCCGCTCTAACCATATGCGAGGACACCGGCCCTGCTCTGTAATGTGTCATGTACGCCATGCTTAGACACCTATGTAAGCGATGCCTGGTATTTTAATAGATCTGTTAGACAGTATGTGGGTAGAGGGTATCATCCAAAATTCATGGCGAATGGCTACCGAGCTAGCCTTTTGGAAACCATGGAAAGAACATTCTATCCCAGATGGTTTCCACCCAAGTTGATGGAATACTTAATTAGTGATAGTTTAGCCCTTTTCTTCGATAGAGGAGGAAGCCTGTTTTCTGCACAGTGCTACTTCCGCAAGTTCTTCTACACATCGGATGCTTTGCTCCTACTGGGAAATACTCTATGCGAATCTATCCCATTCTTCGTAGACAGCAATACCCCACGGTGTCTTTCGATCTATAGAAGACCTGTGATGACGCATGGCGATCAGGCATCATGTAGACCCTCCACACGAAGTGGCTAGGGGAGGAATCCCAATCTTATTTTTGAATTTATGAGAGATCATCAATTCCCCTTACAGATGGGGGGGGTGAATTCCTTCCTGCCCTAATGTAGCAGGAAGACGGGTACCGCAGATGAGCGTCCTCATTGTCACATTGTTTGCTCTGAGCAACAAAGGTATATCTCGCTCCTGCCAGGTGTTCTTTCTAAGCTCTACATGGAAGACCTTTTGAACTCTTTTGGTAAGGCCCAGATCCCAACTGGGAAGCGCCGATTCAAAGGGGCATTGAAATATATCACTTGCTATGATGAATGGCACATGATTTATTTTTTCTTGGCCAAGACGAAGGTGCTGAACTTCTGCCGCCATCAACGGCTGCACATCGACCTGGACTGAGGTCAAACATTCTTCGTTTTGTGTGATTCAGTAAGTGGTGTGCTATTATAGCAACTATCTAACATTTCTACTGATCCTTCCCCGTAAGAGTCACGGTGATTTGCTTTCCTGGCCGTCGTGCTGATGGATCTCATCACCTCCTATGGCCCCAGCTTAGCCTCTTATCCTTCTTTCTGACACTACTTTTTCTTACCCTGCTTCTCCACTTAGCATACAACCTCTCCCACATCTTTATCCGTTCTGCTTCTAATTTCACAGAGTAGACATCGACCAGTATCCTCTCACCCAACCATCCCAGATAGTGGCTGAGGGGGGCAGGCTAAAATTCTCCCTCACCCATGAGCTCCGGTTTGGGATTGTGGGTGTTAACAACCTGCCCCACCCTCACCTTCCTCTCAAAACCTTTCTCTCTTATCACGGTCTATCAATTTTACGCCCATCCAACGGTGTAGCTGCCATTCCGAAGGGCTCCCTGGCCAATGGGCGGAGGAGTGGTCTTGAATAGCGGCAGCTGGCTTTATCGGCCCCGTATTCACCCTCGTAGAACTAGACACTGCGTAAGGGGGATTAGCTTTTGCGTCCCATGTCACTAATAGTGTCACTATGATCAATGGTATAGAACCTCTAAACTCCCCAGTAACTCTACTTTAACATCGTTGTAGCCGCTCTCGGGCAGCTCTACTGCTGAAAAGGAGGCCCCCACCTTTGCTTTCTCAGGGAACCCGCCAAACCTCTTTGACTGGAGGGGTGGCTTACTCCCCTCCTAGGCTTACGGGTCCGGAGGACTCTCCCTCAACTCCTTCTCTGTAGGCGAGCTTGAGCGACTCCGTTTTATCAGCGGCAGTTCCCCAAATACTTTCACAGAGGACAGCCAAGAAAGCACGCCAGTGGCTCATAACACTAGCCAACAAATTTTAACTTTCTCTGCTACTTGAGTAAATGTTGTTGTAACTAACTAGAAAGTTCTGCACTACATGGACAAATGAATCCAATGCTGCCAACTCAAGTGGAGTTAGTTTATTTCTGAATTCCGTGTCACGTACCAATTCTCTGATCTCCGGCCCTACAAAAATGCTAGCTTTAAGTTTAGCATCGGTTTTCTTGGCACGAAATTTCTCTTTGAGATACTGGAATCTATTAGAATCATGGGCCATTGCTTTAACAAAATTCGTGATAAGGCCAAGTTTGATATGAAGTGGTGGAATGTAGATTCTCTGTGGATGTACCAAAAGCATGTGTTTCGCATTGTATCGGCCAACTATTTGTTTTTCTTTTTCGGGTCACATTTTGACAATATAATGATTCCTGTCGTCACGGCTGTTCTTTGGGCATAAGAAGAACATATTCTTTGTATATCATAGCTGCAGTCCAATAAGTAAAGAAATTACCTTTAGATCATCAGAGATATTCCACTCATGATGCGATTAATAAACACCTTCCAAAATAAATTTCATTGGGTGATATGTCTCTATCATCCCAACAATAAGTGCTACAGGAATTGAAGGTTTTTTGTTACCATTGTGTAACAAAACAGCTTTGAGGCTAGCAGTGCTTGCATCGATGAATAGTCTCTATTCATTAGGTAAATGCTCGTTTCCTAGCTGATTCATGACGCCATTAACATCAGTACAGAAACAAGCACAATCTTCTTTTATATAGAAGGCAGCTAAGGCATCATGGCATTTACAGAAAGTAGATATTTTTGCACCGTAGTCTGGAGTACAACAGTTCTACGTTCTCCTTTGGCAATGACGAATCCATCACCAAATCATTCAAACTTTCTTGATTTATCAACTGGATCTTCCTTTTCTTAGAATCATCCTCATATATTTCATTGTCGTCATTGTTATCCTCCACTTCAGGCAATGAATCATCTTCTTTAACTGCACTAGCTGATGGAGGAACTGGGATTGGCATCTCCATATTATGGGGGACTGGTTTTATAGCTGACTTCCAATCTGGATATACAATATTTTACTTTTTCTTATTTGAAAATCCCGCAATACTTGTCATACAAAAGTAGCAATCAAAAACATGATATGTTGGCTCACGCCACACTATTGGTACAGCAAAAGGCATACCCTTTCGTTTGCCATTTAACCACTATGTGATCCCAGTATAACACAGAGTACAAGATTTGTGAGGTGCCCAGCGCTTGTTTTGGTCACCAACTTTACAACCAAATTAATAATTGTATGCATTTCTCACTCTTTGAGCTAAATTTTTCCGCTAGTTGCTTGGAGTATATTTTCCACAGGTATAACAAAAGTTGTCTGAGCTATTTATACACCCTCGCCGATTCATGTTTTTAACTTAGTTGTATATATCCTGTTATATACTTTTGTACAATCTTATTTCATTTACAAATTAATTGATAGATAAATCTTAAAGAAAATGCAATTAATCACTGTATGTAAATACCGTTTCAACCACACTACTATAATGTCTAAATTTGACAACGTGAAAAGCAGGAGTGTAACACAGGAACCAAACACACACCTCTCACTACGGTAGCTGAAGCAACACTGCCCAGATGTGTAACTAAAGACTATGTGTAGCTCATGAACCTTACGTACTAGAACAATTTATGATTACAGATTCTGAATCAGCATACGCGATTTAGTATAAACTACAAGTTAATACACAACTAGCAAAATCATTGTTGACTAGTGTATAAATGACCGGGAGCGGCTCGAGAGGGCTAACCCTCTTTTGGATGTAACAGATGACAATGCCCGTTGGCCCGTGACATCTAAAGTCCTGCTGGCATGCATTTCAGGTTTACAGGGGTTCACTGGACTTGCCCGCCTCTCTTCCGCGATGAATGCCGGTTCGCTGGCACAAGACGAGACAAATAGACATCGAATGGGATTTGAGATGTCTTTGAGGGATGGCCACATGGAGGTGCCATGAGAATGACATGGTCTCTGATCTGACCCAACACCAGACGGTAAAATCTTCCATGGGTTCGAACCTGGCTCAGTGCCAAGAACAGAACCTTACGTTTTCTAGCTTATGGCTTCAAACACTCTAGTTATTCACTCTAATGATAGCAGCATGTTGGCCATGTTGGCCAAGGGCAAGATGACCCATCAGAGGAAAGCACTAGCTAGCATGATGGTAGAGAGCAGAAGGTGACCCGCTTCTCAAACGTGAGCCATGTGGCGAATGAGTCAAATCCCTACGATTCGACAATGATTAGTGCCCTTCGGACACTTGATGGCACGCCGGTGAATGTGACGTCGCAATCTACCATGAACTACGTGAAAGGAATAATTTATGTGAGGGAACTCGTGAACTATTCCATAGAGGACATCACCTTAACGCTGGCTGACCATGTAGCGGTCATGGTGGAATGTGTGATGAGAAATCAGGCAGGAGATTTGAGACTCACCTCTACACTCCTCTTCACTCTCGATTGTGACAAGCTCCCTGCCTCGGTGCTTGCCATTTGGTATTGCTAACGCGTGTAGGCATTCGTACCACTGCCGCGGAGGTCCTACTACCGTCATCAATTCAGCCATACAAATCACTCCAGTCGCCGTGCAAAGTCAGGGTTACCTGAATTCTGTGTAAATTGCTCCAAGGCAGCACACGATAATTCCAATTCGTGTGTGTTCAATTGTTAATTGCGGAAAGCTGCACCCCACTTCTAAGCAAGGGGGGCGTATCTCCTTGCGAAAGAAATCTTGGCCGTTCAGGCCCAGGATCGTTTCTCAGTTCGCAAGGTTAAAAACTTGCTCCTGGCACGCTCGGTGTAACCTGGAGAGTCTTATGCCTAAATATTAAAAAAGACGCACTCTGTTTCTAGCTCTACCAGTTCTACAAGCATGGTCGTTTCCGCATCCATTCGGAACTCATCTGTGGGTTCTACACACACCTGGCGCAACCTTAGTACACCTGGCGGCACCAAGGGTTTACACCAGCCCGGATTGAAAACAAGGCCTTCCCATCCGTCCCTAAGCTTGTCCATGTCCCCTAAGTGGAATAGGCAGCGTACCTCAACAGATTCGTTACACTCGCATGAAACGACACCCGTGAACTTAGTCGTGAGGCCATCTTCCCCCATTCCTAAGACTGCTCCAGAAAGGAGGATAACAGTAAAGTAACTTCGGCCCCTGGGACCACTACTATTCATCATCTACGTCAACGACATGGACGGTGACATGGTTGCCAAGATTTCCAAATTTTCCGACGATACCAAGCTTGGTATGAACGTTGCAAAGAATGGAAATACTGCCCGCCTGCCGGAAGATCTTGTGAAGATTGAGGAGTGGTGGGACATGTGGCAAATGCCTTTTAACGTGAACAAATGCAAAGTAATGCATATCGGCCACAGAAACCCGCAATCTCATTATATCCTTAAGGGCACTGCTCTTGAATCGAGTGACACTGAGAAGGACTTGGGTGTTACTATCACTAGCGACCTCAAGTTCTCGAAACAGTGCATCGAGGCAGAGAAGAAAGCCCAAAGGATGCTAGGCTACATAAACCGCCAGTTTGGATACCGTAACAAGGAGAAAGTACTTTGTCTGTACAACTCCCTGGTTCAGCTGCACCTGGAGTATGCCGTACAATTTTGGAGTCCTTCGTTTCGAAAGGACATCGCAAGGTTGGAACGCGTACAAGCTAGGGCAACCAAACTGATTCCCTCTATCCGACATAAAAGTTATGAGGATAGACTAGGGGAATTAGATCTGTTCTCGCTGGAAACCCTTAGACTGCGTGGTCAGCTCATCGAAGTTTTCAAAATGCTTTGAGGGTTCGACAATGTTGACTACCGGGATATTTTCACACTGAGTGAGAACACAACGCGCAATCACGGCTTCAAACTTGAACTGTAGCGTTACAACCGCAATATGTGTGGGAATTTTTTCACCTAGAGTATCTGCGGTAAGTAGAACGTACTTCCAGTGGTAGTTGTCAACAGTAAATCTGTTGACCAGTTCAAGTCAAGACTAGACAAAGTCTTGAAAAGTGGCCGTTTAGGGACGCAAAACAATTAAGCAGTCATGTGCCTGCTTGATTGATAGTCCAAAGGTACCCTCTTTGAATGGACCGTAAGGTCTCCTAGGGTACTTACTTTCCTTGTTACTCTCTCTCTCTCTCTCTCTCTCTCTCTCTCTCTCTCTCTCTCTCTCTCTTTCTCTCTCTCTCTTTCTCTCTCTCTCTTTCTCTCTCTCTCTCTCTCTCTCTCTCTCTCTCTCTCTCTCTCTCTCTCTCTCTCTCTCTCTGTCTCTCTCTCCCTGTCTCTCTCTCCTTGTCTCTCCCTGTCTCTGTCGCTGTGTTTCCCTGGCTCTGTGTCTCTGTGTCTCTGTGTCTCTGTGTCTCTGTGTCTCTGTCTCTCTGTGTCTCTGTATCTCTGTGTCTCTGTATCTCTGTATCTGTGTCTCTGTGTCTCTGTCTCTCTCTCTGTCTCTCTCTCTGTCTTTCCTTCTGTATCTCTCTCTCTGTCTCTCTCTCTGTCTGTCTCTCTGTCTGTCTCTCTTTCTGTCTCTCTCTTTCTGTCTCTTTCTGTCTCTCTCTTTCTGTCTCTCTCTTTCTGTCTCTCTCTTTCTGTCTCTCTCTCTCTGTCTCTCTCTCTCTGTCTCTCTCTCTCTGTCTCTCTCTCTCTGTCTCTCTCTCTCTGTCTCTCTCTCTCTGTCTCTCTCTCTCTGTCTCAAGCAAGAAGCCGGGAAACGGAAGAGTATAGGGGGTCATACATTAGGGGACTCCCTGAAAGTTCTTCTGTTCAATGCGAGGTCAGTCATAAACAAGTTTCCTGAGCTCCGTGGCCTCGTAGCGAAGGAAGAACCCGAAATGGTAGCCATAACAGAATCGTGGATAAATACCTCAAACCGAGACTTTAAAGGCGAATTCACGGTTCCTGGCTACCAACTCTTCCATAAAGATAGGCCAGACAGAGAGGGTGGCGGTGTAATGTTGTATGTCAAGAAAACAATCAAATCTACGAACTCGAACATTATATCCGATCACGAGCTCCTAGGCATTGACCTAGAGATAGGTCCTGTAAAATACAGGACCCTGGTGCCTTACAGACCCCCTTCCTAACCCATTGAGAAGCACAGGAAACTGTACCAGCTGCTGGGTGATCTTGTTTAAGGCAGAGTGTGCATCGTTATGGGTGACTTCAACAGACAAGTTGACTGGGAAACCAGAGCAGCCTGTGGCGAAAGCGCGCTACTCCTGGAGTTGGCCAACAACGAGTTCCTCACTCAATGGGTCAGAGACCCGACGAGAGGAGACAATATCCTCGACTTGGTCTTTACCTCTGAGGATGATATCGTTGAGGATGTCTCTGTGGGCGAAGAGCTCGGTGGCAGTGATCACCAGCTTGTTAGATTTAGCGTCAAGATCCCGAAGGTAAGGTTTGTGGCCAGTCAATCAAGGAAATTTGACTTGAGAAGAGCAGACTTTGCAAGCCTTCGTGCTGGGAAGACTGATGTAAGGCTAGCGGTATGCGAAGAGGTTGAGGATTCGTGGAACAATTTCGAAAATATGTCCATGAGTCTTCAATCAAGTTGCATCCCTCTGAAATGCCTCCGTCGGTCTTCTGTTCAACCAAAGTGGTTTAATCGAGAAATCGGCCAACTGCTTAGGGAGAAGAGAAATACATACCGGCGATCGAAGATCTCGGGTACCTTTGACACGTACCGGAGGCTAGCCAGAAGAGTGAAGTCCAGCATAAGGGCGGCTAAGCGTACTGAGGAACTCCGAGTGGCGAGACTCTGCAAGGAGAATCCCAAGGAGTTCTTCGGCTATGTAAATAGCCGTAAATCTATCCATCGTCGGATTGGCCCCTTAGTGGACGAGGAAGGTGCATTAACTCACTCAGATGCAGAAAATGCTAACCTTCTCAATCACTACTTCTCTTCAGTGTTTACTAAAGAGTGTGGTCCCATCCCCGAGCCCACGGATTCCTACTCGGGGGAAAAGCTGGAGGCAATGGACTTCACCGAAGGAGAAATAAAGAAAAAGATCGCTAACCTAAAGACGAATAAGTCCCCTGAACGGGCTGGGTTTCTATCCAAGGTGTTGAAGGAAGTGTGCGATGAAGTATCACGACATCTGTGCGCTATCTTTAACATGTCAATCCAGACAGGATGCGTTCCTAGAGACTGGCCTGAGGCGAAGGTGACTCCGATCTTCAAGAAAGGAGACCCCAGCCATCCGTCAAACTACCAACCCATCAGCTGACTTCAATAATCGGTAAACTCATGGAAAGCATGATAGTGGACAAGATAACCTCTTATTTAGAGTCAAACTTGCTACTGAAGAGTTCCCAGTACGGCTTCCGAAGGCAACGGTCATGCCTGACGAACCTTGTGGAATTCCTCCATTTCGTGTTCAGTGAGCATGATCGTAATAAAGCGGTGGATGTTTTGTACCTTGACTTCCAAAAGGCCTTTGACAAGGTACCACACTGCCGCCTTCTCCGGAAAGTGCGTGCGCAGGGCATAGACGGCAAAGTACAGGTTGGATAGAGAGCTGGCTAAGTGTCAGACGGCAACGCGTAGTGGTGAATGATCGCGCCTCTGAATGGGCGCCCGTATCTAGCGGTGTTCCTCAAGGCTCCGTCCTGGGACCACTACTGTTTATTATCTATGTCAACGAAATGGACGGAGACATGGTTGCCAAAATCTCCAAATTTGCCGACGATACCAAGCTTGGTATCAATGTGGCAGAGGAGGGGAACACTGCCCGCCTCCAAGAGGACCTTAAGAGGATTGGGGAGTGGTCGGACACGTGGCAAATACCTTTCAACGTAGGGAAATGCAAAGTAATGCATATCGGCCACCGAAACCCCAAATCTCAGTACATCCTTAAGGGCACTACTCTTGAATCGAGTGACACTGAGAAGGCCCTGGGTGTTACTATCACTAGCGACCTCAAGTTCTCGAAACAGTGCATCGAGGCAGAGAAGAAAGCCCAAAAGATGTTAGGCTACATAAACCGCCAGTTTAGATACCGTAACAAGGAGATAGTACTTTGTCTGTACAACTCCCTCGTTTGGCCGCACCTGGAGTAGGCCGTACAATTTTGGAGTCCTTCGTTTCGAAAGGATATCGCAAGGTTGGAACGCGTACAAGCCAGGGCAACGAAGCTGATTCCCTCTATCCAACATAAGAGTTATGAGGATAGACTAAGGGAATTAGATCTGTTCTCGAGGACGAAAGTAGGATCCTGAGTGCACAACTCTGACGCTACCATATTAACTTTTTCACTACTTTACTCTCAGGCATCCGAGACTGGTGCAGTGCACTGCTCTTATTCTAGTAATAATACAGTTAATTTATCGAAATAATTATCCTCCATAATAACCTTACATTTTAAGAAAGATTTTTTGAAGGTTGGAATAAGATTTTTCTTTTAGTTTGGTTGTCATCGAAGTATATTCTAATTTTTTATCAAATTTCTGTCAAATAATTCCTTTATAATATCATAAAAGTAAAATGGTGAAGTTCAGAAATAAATATAAGTATCGAATTTCTCTGAATTTTTGAAAACTAAAATAATTACAAATGGTGAGTTGAGAAAATTTATTAAAATTTTGGCATGGAAATTATTAGAGCAAATTTAGAAGGAGAAATAAAAGAATCATGATGGCCGTAGGACACAGACCGAAAGTCTGCCAGCGAAGCGCAAGCTTCTTCTGTAAGGAGGAGTGGCAAAGCCTTTCTCTTGTCATCATCTTCATCATCATCACTTCACTAACTCTATAAATTAAGAAAGGGATTTTTTTTAGTATTTGAATAATAATTTCATCTTAGTTTGCTCATGACTTATGTTTTTTGATTAAAGTTATTTCTAATAATTATTTTTTAATATTAAAATACAAAATGGTAAAGTTCAGAAAAATTATTGTTATATTTCTTCTATAACTATATTTTGAAAGGTGGGAAATTAAGTTTAGAGTTCCTTTTTAAAATGATTATAATTGGCAAAGTTAAGAGAATTTATAAATTTAACCATGGCTGCTTTTATTTAGATTTTAAATTTTATTCTTAGTAGCGAAGCCATGCCCGGTTTGCATATGAAAATGTGTTTAATTTTTTTGCATCACCACCGCTGGTAGGTCGAATTATCACAAAACGGTAACTTCTTGGAGGCCTAATTGCAAATTTCGTTTACTCTTTCGAGTGTCCGAATTCTCGAATATCTAATCAATATTTTTCACTGTATATGATTAATAAAACCTTAAATCAGTCTCTTCTCGTACAGTCTGGTAAGATTGGTGTATACATTTAACGTTCTGGATTCACTCCTAAGTCGGTCAATGCACTATGTGGTTTCAGAATAGAATCAATCTAAGCAAATGGAGCCTGGAACTCACAATTTGTATTTAGTATGGAGTTCCCGTAATCTCTGTTACCATTACACGTTTTCCATCTAAATTTGTCTCGATTTTCTTGTGATTTGTGTGCATTCAAAATCCCAATTTTCTTCTCTCTTCATCCTTGGATTTTACAAATTTCCTTTTGTCCCTGAACTCAATTACTCGAGCATTGGCTGTAGGATGGTAAAGTATTCTAAATTGATTAGTGTGTTTAATTTTTTAAAATTCTTGAATTCTGTTCTAATAAAAGGTATTAAATAGATTTAAACTCTATTTTGGACTCCCGGACAAACTTGAATACGCGTTAAAGTATGAAATATCGAGTGCCTGTCTTGTGGGTGACGAAAAGGATTCCTTTGGCAATATTTGTTATTCTTATGTTTTTCAAATAAAATACTTTTATTTATTTTTCTATTTCCTCTCCAATGCCTCTTATATTTATCTACCTCTCTTTTCCATAGCGATTGTGAATGAATTTTTTCATTCGCTTACTCGCGCTTCTAAATTTTAAATGTGAACTTGTTAGAACTTTAAGAAATTAACTCTGGATATGAACAATTAACATCTACAAGTTGACAAAGAATATTCCATTACACATGTTAATACTAGATTTGATTTAGACTTCTGTTTGGCTTTAATAAGATAAAGTATTGCACCCATCATGACCGTATAGACGAGAAGACCTTGGAATGATTATAGTGTATTGTTTTAAATATGGCCTGAATGGATTTGATACGAACGATGAAAAAAAACGCCTTTGACCGATATCAAAGCAAATATTTTATAATAATCGTATAAAATAAGCAACATTTATCCCATTATTCCTCGTCTTAGCAAGGCATAACTAATATCCTGTTGCATTTGTGCATATTTTCAGTCAATTACCTAAGCTTGTCTTTTTGAAAGCTCGCACTATTAGTATGCTATCAAAAGTGTTGGAAAATATGTATGTAGAAATTTATATTAACTATTAACCTATATAAGGAAGGCTTTTAATACCATCAGAGTTTAAAGGGTCCTCGGTATATCAACTTATAGGACATGATAGGTGAACAAGAGAGAGAGAGAGAATTCAAGAATAAGATACTAGAATATCTTTTTGTTCATTGCCCATCGCGATGATACTAGTCGTCCTTCACAAATGACAGTTATAAAACAAGGTCTGCTGAACAAAAAGTCGTGTGCCCTCACTTATTCTGATTTATGTCCTTACGACTTTGAAAACTTTCAATAATTCCCCGAGTAAACTTGGGAGAACCTCGGCAATTTTATAATTCGTAGGAGAATGTAAAGACCTTAAGGGTTTCAAATTTGGTGAGAATCGGCGAAACAGTTATGATGTTATTGGCACAAAACTAATTTCCTGGTTAACCTTGGATGACTTTGGCAATTATATTATTTGGACGGGGCTTGTAAAACAATATAAGGGTTTCAAATTTCGTTAGAATCAGCAGAATAGTTATGAAATTATTGCAAAAAGAACTAATTTCCGGGCTAACCTTAGGAGGACCTTAGCAATTAAAGCATTCGAAAGAGAGTGTAAAACAACATAATGGGTATAAATTTCGTTAGAATAGGCAGAATACTTATGATTTTATGGCCAAATCAAAATAATTCCCTGGCTACCGTGGGAGGAATTTGGCAATTATATCATTTGAAAGATAGTGTAAAACAACATAAGGGTTTCCAAATTTTGTTAGAATCAGCCGAATAATTATGATGTTATTGGCAAAACAATATAATTCCCGGGCTATCATGGAGGACTTTTCCAATTGTATCATCCAAAAGAGAATGTAAAACAACATAAGGGTTTCAAATTTCGTTAGAATTAGCTGAATTGTTACAATGTGAGATGTAGAGTCGCCCGCGCCTAAAAAGTCACAACTTTCTAAAAGCTTATTAAAAAGCAGAACTAAATTATATATTTTTTAATTAAAATGGCGGGCCTTAACTTTTTTTCACTCCTCATTTATGGAATTGGAAAGGCGAAAAAATGCTCACACCATAATTGCATAGTCTACAATAGTATGGCATAGCACATTATAGCATAGTATATCATAGCATATTATTTCATAGTAGTGCTTATCATATTATAGTATAGTATAGCATGCCATAGTATATTATAGCATAACATAGTTTAGTATAGCATAGCATAGCAAACCATAGGATAGTAAAGTATGTCTTAGCATAGTATAGCCAAGCATAGCATATCCTAGTATAACCTAGTATTGTCTAAAATAGTATAACATTTTATAGCATCGCCTAGTATAGTCTCGAATACTACCACGGCAAAACCTAGCTTACCCTAGGATAGCCTACCATAGTATTACCTCACCTAGCATAATAAGGCCTAGCATAGTATAGATTAGCTTAGATTGCCTAACATAGTAAATCCTACATAGCCTAGCATAGTATATAATAGCATAGTATAGTATAACATAGTATAAAAGAGTAGATTATGTCATAGCATAGCCTATCATAGTATAGCCTAGTCTAGCATCGGATAGCCTAGCTTAGTATAACCGAGTCTAGCCTATGATTCCCTATAATAGTAGAACTTACCATACCATACTCTGGTGTAGCTAGCATAGTATAGCCTAGCCTTACATAGTATAGCTTAACCTGGCATAGTAAGACTTAGCCTGGCATAGTATGACTTAGCCTAGACTGACCTAGCCTTGCCTAGCAGAGAATGTATGGTATAGCCTATCTTAGCCTAGAAACCATAGTAAAGCTTAGCCCAAACTAGCCTAATATCCTAGTAGAGCCTTGCATATATAGGATAGTAAAGCTTACCATAATAGCTTATAGTATAGCCTAGCCTAACCATATATTGTTTAGAATAGTTTAACAGTATTGCCTAGTCTATCCTCGTATAGCGTAGTTAGCCTAGATTTGCAAAGCCTAACATAGTATAGCCTATCTACCATAGCCTACCGTACTAAACTACTATACTAAACTAGCTTAGCATAGTTTAGTATAAGCATAGTATAACCTAGCGTAGCGTAGTAAAACTAGTCTAGCATAGTATAGCCTAGCGTAGCATAGCATAAACTAGTCTAGCATATTATAGCCTAGCGTAGCATAGCATAAACTAGTCTAGCATAGTACAGCCTAGCTTAGCATAGTATATCCTATCCTAGAATAGTATATCCTATCCTATCCTAGCCTACCCTATCCTATGCTAGCAGAACATGGTACACTATAATCTAGCCTAGTTTAGCGTAGTATAGTCCAGCATAGCCTTGCATAGCATAGCATGACCTTATATCCCAGCCTAGTATATCATAGCAGAGATTGGCCTGGAATAGCATAGTATACCGTAGAGTAGCCTAGTTTACCCTAGACTAGTATAGACTTGCATATAGCCTAGCCGTTTTATATATTTGAATAAACTAGCTTAGTATAATATACCTGAGTCCATCAGTCTATTCTAGCCTAGCCTGGCTTATCAAAGTATAGCCTAGCCTACCTAGCAGAGAATAACCTATCCTAGCTTAGCGCATTCTACAATTGTAAATCAAATCTTAGTCTAGCCTAGTTTAGCTTACACTAGTCTAGTATAGCCTAGCTTAGCCTAGTTCATTGGAGCCTATCATAGTATATTCCATCCTATCCTAGTATATTCCATCCTATCCTAGTATATTCCATCCTATCCTAGTATATTCTATCCTATCCTAGCCTAGTTCGTATATCTAGGCTAGACTAGCCTAGCCTAGTATAGTATACCATAGCCTACCCTACCCTACCCTACCCTGGCCTAGTTAGTATAGTATAGTATATCATAGTATTGCCTAGCCTACACTATTAGATCTTAGCCTAAGCTTGCATAGCATGCATAACATAGCCTAGCCTACCCTAGCAAAGCCTCGCTCATCCTAGCCTGGTATAGCAAACCTAGCCTAGCATAGCTTAGTATATCATAGTCTAACCATAACCTAGCCTAGCCTAGTATAGCTTAGCCTAGCATAGCATAATCTAGCCTAGCATTAACTATCCTAGACATGTATAGCATATACTATACTATTATACCCTAGTCAAGCATAGCTTATTATTGTCTAGCTTAACATACTATATGCTATCCTATCCTAGCATATTATAGCATAAATAAGCAAACTATATCTTACCCTTGTACATTATATCTTATCATAGCTTAAAAGAGTATAGCCTAACCTCTAATAGCCTAACCTCTAATGGCCTAACATAGCATAGCCTATTCTAAGCTTGCCTAGCAGAGTATAGCATATTATAGCCTAGTCTCGTCTAGCAGAGTATCGGCCGAATAGTTATGTTGTTGCCAAAATAAAATAATCCCCGAGATATTCATAACCTTGATAGGACTTTGGCAATTATATCATTTGAAAGAAAATGTAAAACAAGATAAGGCTTTCAACTTTCGTTAGAATCGGCCGAATAGTTACAATGTTATTACAGACACAATAAGAAAAGCAAAAAGGGGACCGACCGACCGTTTGACCCACATAATGAGATGTAGAGTATCTCGCTACCTGAATTACACGCGACTAAAAAGTAATCAAGAGGTTTTAATGTTTGCTGTGATATGGTTGAAAAGCTTTTTGAGTGTGATGGGGACCTGGTTTGGAAATGTTGGGCTACCTGTACGACTTCGGTTTAGTATAACCTTGAAGTATTGCGTTTGTTTTTCTGAAGATAGCACAGCTCTTGCATGTGGCCCTCATGAACGAATGTCAAGTGAAGCATGAGCAATCATGTTGTAGCTGGCATTTGCAGGAGTGCCTGGATTCCCCTCCCAGTGCCTTTACGTCGACTTCCTCTTAGATCTTTTACATATTTTTACTTACTCCATTTTCACAATTTTCTTTACGAATCTGTGATTACAAACTAATAGCGGGGTGCCATCGTTGCTTTTCCATTTATATTTAAACTAAATTACATTTCTGGAGGTTGTGTTTTGTTATGAGGGAACCTTTTTAATTTCAGAGTTTAAGTGGTTGATCAAGATGCCTCGGAGGCATCCAGGTGGTACAATATTTATTGGTGTTAATGATGGATTCTTAGGATTGTCAGAATAAAGCCCCTGTACGTGCACAGTTGTGTTTAGACCTGTGTCCAAGATGACAGAGATTTTTGTTTTCTTTGAGCGGATTGTCCTGTTTGTTACCGTAGTATTTCTCGCATTCCATTAAGATATCAAAAGATTTGCAGAAATTTTAGAGGCTACCATGGTAATCATGTTCTGTTTTTATCCTGCATTCGAGTGTTGTGATGTATCTTTGTAAATGTTGGGTTGTATTTGTGTAATTTGAATGATGGAATAATATGGTAAATTTATCTGCATAATTTTAAAGTGTAATGCTTGGTTGGTTTAGAGAGAGATTTCAGGGGGAAGAAGCTGAAGAAGGTAAATAAAAGTGCAGATGCCTGTAGCACTCTGTTCTTGGGTAGTTTGTTCGAGGTAGATTGACATAGTATAATACTTGTTGGTGTCGGCTAGTGAGGAGGTTGGGATTCGTTTTGCACTTGCTATCTAGTGTAATTTCTAGATTTTTGCTAGTATGGATTCGTTATTATATTGAAGGCCTTACTTATACTTATTGTTGACATGGTAACTTTGCGTTGTCAAATATGAGCGTGATTGTTCAATTGGTGAGGGAAGGTTGGTTGCGTTCGATTCAATTGTTTCGCGTGTGTAAGCGACACATATTAATGGTGTGGGATACGTCGTAAGCTGTAAAGTAGCACATTTTAGAACATGGTTTATACGAAGAAATTATAGGATCTTCATTGCAGCACTCAAGAATTCACATTGCACATGCACAATGAATCATTCAATTAGCTATCGTTATGATGATTTTAATGAAAAATATTCGAGAACCAATACAACACAGTTGTTTACTAGCAAGAATTTTACCAAAGTGTTGCAACGAAAGCAAAAATTCTAGAAATTGTCAAGGGTATTATTTTCATTATTTCTACTTTCTTTAAAATAGAGATACTATTACTTCTTTATTTCAAATAGAGAGAGGGGTGGTAGGTTTTTGTGCACCAACTTGTTTGCGTAATTGTCTCAGCATTCTACCAGGAACTATTCTGACGGATACATTAACCTGACCGCCTTCGGTCCATTCATATTTTAGTTGAACTGTGGTTTTCCTAAGAGCCCAAAGGCTCATGCGACCTTGAGAACTGTCCTCACGTTGCTTACTGACCATGGCTCGTCTAAATCGAGGTCGGTCCTGGATGTTTCCACTTTCTGGGATCCTCTTCAACGCTTTTGCAAAATATGAATGTGATTCGCCGACCCTAGGGGAAACTTCTCCACAGCTGAAACCTTTCTCTTGGCTTCTATATTTAGTCCACGGTATACTTGCCTGTTTTGCCATCATATCCTTATTAGATCCTATGGATATGGAATATCATATTAATCAACAAACAGGATCTGTTATATAAATAATTTTACTGTAACATAACGCACACTGATATCTAGAATTCATACATTTCAATAGTATCGCTATTTTAGATATTTCAAGAAAGTTATAAAGAACTTGTGCTTTTATTTTTCTTTCCAGCTGTATTCAACACATGCATGCAAATCTACAGCAACATATTCGTACACAATACAAATAACCATGGCAAAAATACAATATTCCAGCTGTCCCCAAAATTTGGGTTGCGCTATAAAAGTTTGAAGTTTCCTATCACTTGATGTTATTGACGGATTTAAGAAACTAATGGATAATGACAAAATTCTTACAATTTGTGTCGTAATTTGAAAAAGGGTACCAAGGAGCAATAAGGAAAAGACTTGAAAGAATCAGAAGACTCTATCCTATCTTTGTAATATCATCGTGCAATGTTCATGAGCGCTGCATGATTTGCATATCTCGGAAAATCAATAGTTTGGAAGAATTTCATGGAACATTTAGTAAAGCAGTTCCAAGTAATCATTCAGATAATTGGGTCCTAATTGATTTTCTTAAAAAAAAGAAAAGCTGGTCAAACACAAACATAAATTAGGTCAGGCAGACAAAAAAAGCATCCAACCGAAAAACTATAATGGTAGTAACAAACGTATGCGAACGTTAATAAATATTTATCACTAGGAGAATAAAATTGAATTTTTTAAATGGATAGCATATATAGTTTTAGGATGCATTATTATAAAATAGCTAAATCGTTAGGTTTTAATTTATACCGTTCAGAATTGTCCGGTACCAAATTGCCGGTTCCAGAGTTTCTCCTACTGAACTGTCGTATTGCCGTTAAAAAATGAATCCGGTGGCTGTTTTATAATGCTTTTAAAGGTGGAAGAGAGTCTAAATATTGGTGGAATACTATTATAGTACCGTTTTATAGGAGTGATATGGAGAAAGTTGAGAGCATAAACTACAGGAAAAATCAGAAAGATAGTATAAGGATAACAGAAGGATTAATATGGGATGAGCAAGAACTGTTTAGAGCAGGTAGGGTGTGTGCGAATCAAGTGTATACACTGAAAAGTTAAGGTAAACACAAGGGATCAAAGACTAAAATTCAATCACTGCACTCCACTGACTATAGAGTTCTTGATGGAAACGTAGCCGAAAGCTTAAGTGGGTCGCGTACTCGAAATAGCTCAGGGGATTGGAACGAATCGATCATTTCAAGGCATCTAGGAAGAGAGAGAGAATTGCTCGTTCTCGATTTACAAATGACGAGGAAAATTGCAGCTTGCAAAGAACTCAAAGGTGTTTGACCTAGTTCTTCTCTCAAAGAGGTTTTGCTTCTTATCGGCTAGTCTGCGTTTCGAACGGATTTTTCCATTCCAATTGAGGTAACTCTACAAATTCCACTGTTTGGCGAATTTGTTTCGCTAAGTGTGTTCTTGAAGTGAGGGTGTGGTATGGATCGAGGCGCAGATAGAATTTCACAGAACGACGAAATCCATCCTTGCTCGATCTGAAACAGGTTTTACTGATGGCATTGTGTATCGATCTCCTTACGCAAATTTATGGGTTTAAAGGGACGACGCCCATACGTGTATCTTTCTCACTCCAATACAGAAACTCTCAATGAAAAGAATGAATTTATGTGTAAGAAATCATTTGCACCGTTTTCGTTTGTTTGATTTCCCCGCCCTTGTGCCGTAGGGTTCTCTACCAGGTGGAACTCCCAGGTCTAGGGTTAGGAGCCTTAAATCGAATGATTATGACAGTGACGATTTTCACATTCTTCGATTGGCTGTAAAAGTTTGAGGGACGTCTAAGGACTTGGAATATGCAGGAGTATGGGTATTGCAACTGCTCTTTAACGATGTTGACCTAAAGGACTACTGAAAAAAATGCATGGAATCCATTTGGGAACGTAAAACGACCTTTATTCCTTGTTATGTTGGCGTTGTACTAAACGGTCACATGATCTGACTAAAGGTGGCGACGAAATTGGATTGAGAGACCGGGAACAAAGTTGTTGACCAAAAATGCCGGACATTTTAAACACCTAATCGATCGAAGATGAACCGAATCTTAAGTCTTTGAGTTTCTGAAGACCAAAAGAACTATGAGAAGAGATTCTACTAAGGCGATCTGGAGAATCTCTCACTAACCTAGTGGATACGATCTTGAATTCCTATCGTTGAGTTACTGTTTCGATAAGCTGAGAATTACACTCGCGGAAGTAAATAATTCCAAACGTATGCTCATGTACTTAAATAATCGGTGCACCGCTATCACTCGCTTTCCCTCATATCACAATATATCCATTCTCACATCCTGCGAAAAATATCTTTGTAATAAATTCAAACAATCTTTCGAGGAAATATCTTTATACATTATTGGTTACAATAAAAAAAACTGTGACAGAATATCTCGATTCTTTCCTGGTTGCAATAAATAAAACGTGAGAAAAAATATTTTTGCTAACTCACGTTTGCTATTGAAGAAAACCAACACTCTAGGTAATATCCTTGTTTAATCCATATTGCATTAAACTCAAAAATATCGTGTGAGAGAATATCGCTTGTTTAATTCCGGTTGGACAAAAGAAAACAAGACTCTGGGTGAATATCTTTGCTCATTCCTGGTTGCAATAGAAGCAAACAAATCTGCCCCAAAATATATCTACCTATAGAAAAACAGACCTAAAGACTATGCTGAAATTTTTATTAAAGACAACCATCAGCCTATTAATTGATTTTCACTATAAAATAATATTTGATTCTCTTGTCTTATTGAAGGCGATCACAAAGAAAGGAACAAAAGAATATGAATTAAATTTCAGATCATCGCTAGCTGCTATGTAAAGGCTCCTCTGCGTACCCAATCTATTCGAAAGAAAGTTCTACTGATCCATTCGTAGTTCTTAGCTCGCATATCTCTACTATTTTCATATATGAGCCCCAAAGCTTCTCGTTAAAATTTGTTCCTATATGCTTCTATTTCTCTCTACAGGAATTAGCATTTAGGTCTAATGACTCTTATGGTAGCAGTCAGTCTCATCTCTACTTTATTTCATAACTAGCAAAAATACCTTGCAATGTCCGGGCATGAAAAGTATGTGCTGAACAAATTCAATTCTCTGCTTGAGTTAAATTACGCAATTAAAAGTTAGTAGGTAAAAGAATTTAAGGCTTATTTTAATTTTGAGTAATGGATTAGTGTATCATGAAAGGCTAACAGAGAAAGATTTTCAAATTACAGTACTGCGGTCGGACGAGCAAGCGGGTAGGAGGGCAGGCGGGCGAGCATGCAAACGTGAGTACGCGGCTGGCACCCACACACTTTATACTCGTCTCAAGCGAATGTGCACAAGTTTTAACTAAATATCTAAATTATTCGAGTCTAGGGCATGCTGATAATACGTATTATCACATTTTTCAAACATCTGCAGTCACATAATTGATCTGGCAAACCTTAATTTTTCAACGTATAATGCGGATGTTTTAATTGCAACTCATAGCCGCGATTACTTGTCTCCCCCAAACTAGAAAGAGTAAAGATTCGAATCTAACCTAACCTAACTTAAAATAACCTAATAACCAGGTGGCGCAACCTTTGTCAAATCTGAGTAGCCTATGTTAAACCGCCCCCTCCGGGTCAAGTTACCCCCAATGCTGAACTTTGCTGGCCTTCAAGATCGCTATAAGTAGCCTTCTATATCGGTCATATATATATATATATATATATATATATATATATATATATATATATATATATATATATATATATATATATATATATATATATATATATAAAGACTAGCGTCCATATTATAAGGGTCAGTAGGAACAAATGTATTTAAATATTTATTATAGGAGTTTAACAAAACGTCGAAAGTATATATATTATATTATACACATATTCATATATATATATATATATATATATATATATATATATATATATATATATATATATATAATATCTAGCCCTCGTGAAAATTTCAAGTAAATGAATTAAATAATTCCTAAGTTATGAGGAAATAAACGAACTATCTTCCAAATTGCAGCGGCCAAAAGTTTAGGGTCACTTAGAACCGATATCTTTGTGCCTAGGCGACTGTTAATCGGCTGACAGTTACTTCTTATGATCATACATTATTGGAAGATTATGTGATAGCAACTACTGTAAGAAGGTCTAGAAGTGTTGTGCAATGAATTGTAGCTCGTTTTAAGTCGTCAGAATTGAAAGATGCTAAGCCCAAAACCGGTAAACATCGTAAAGCGTTACCAAAACAGATTGTATTATGGTTAGAATGTCACTGAAAGATAGGTTTAAGAGTGCTTCTGAGATATTTCGTGAGTTCAGCTCCACCTCCGATATCAACGTTCGCGCAAAACAGTTTCCCGGTGGTTACGAGGTTCTGGGTTGCTTGCTCGGGAACCGGCAAAGAAACCTGTGATCTCCAAGAAGAATCAAAAGAGCCCATCTTCATTATGCTCACGAACATGTTAGGACAGAAGAACAGTGCTGGTTCATCAAGGTTTAATATGATGGGTTCCGATAACGGGATGTACGTCCGACGAAGATGTGGCCAAAGTTTAAATCTCGTGTATGTGGAAGAAGACAATGAAATATGGAGGGGGCAATGTAATGGCTTGGAAAATGATCTCTGTTGCTGGTGCTGGTCCACCTATTTGCCTACAAGGGAATGTAAATGCTGAAATATACAAGCAGATTCTTAGACAGCATGCCCGTCCACATCTCTGATCCTCGACAGTTTAAGCTCCTATCTTCGTGCAGGACAACGCTCCCTGCCACACTGAAAAGTCAAAGGTAATTTGAGTGATAAAGGGGGTTAATCTCATGGAGTGGCCACCTCAAAATCCCGATCTCAACCCTATAGAAAACGTTTAGAAGTTTATTAGAGATGGTACGCGAAGGAGAATCCCAAAGAACCAAGATGAACTCTGGGAAATATTGAAAAACGAATGGAACAATATTACCCCATCATTTTGAAAGAAATCAATTCAATCCTGTGGTAACAGATGTTGAGATCTTTATAAAATATTAATATTAAGGGTTTCTTTTTTGTTCTAGTTCCATTTTACATTGTTTTTCTAAGTGACCCGTCCCAGACCGGGATGGGCGGGGTCGCTACCACCTGTCCTTTGTACTCGGGACGAGTGCGTGAACATTGACTGGTCGACTTGTAGACTCTTTTGGGGAGGCCAGCCTTCTCCCTTATTTAACCATTTTTTTTGCTTGTTTTTGTTTTGTATTTTCCTTTATAAGTCACACGTTCCTGCGCCAAGAGGACCTCCTCTCGACGCAGGAGCTTGCTTCCTGCTCTTTGCCATTTTCCTTTTTTAAAAAATTCTTAGTGTTGTTTTTTTTTGTGTTTTATTAATCTGATTTTAAAGTAAACTAGTACTAGGCAGGTTTTTAATACAGCGAATAATGCCCAAGTAGGCAGTCGCCAGATGAGCTCTTAAAAAAAAAAATTTAAGTGACCCTTAACTTTCAGCTGCTGCAATTTGGAAGATAGTTTGTTTATTTCCTCATAACTTACGAAATATGTAATCCATTCAATTAAAATTTTCACGAAATATAGATATTAGATATATCTATGTAAATGTCTTTTATATTACATAGTCTCAACGTTTTGTTAAACTTTTATAACAAATATTTAAATACACTTGTTCTTACTGCCCCCTATATTATAGCCGCTAGTGTATGCCTACAAACAGACTTTCGAAAATATATATATTAGATTACGTTTCTTTGCTTATTTCCCTCTTTACTTTTCTTTTTTTTCTCTTCCACACATTTAGTCTAAATCTTTTGTAAATATTGGTGCTAAAACCCTTAAAATATCCTATAGTTTTGTTCTAACTCTACTAGCAAGCGGAACGATGCCTGTTCTCTTGGCTGGTTGTAGTTTTTTATCAGTGGGAATCGATTCTTAGTAGCTCCATCAAAACAGAATTCTCAAACATATTCACAGCAAATTTAATCAGAGTAGTTTTCACATCATAGTTTAACTAAACGTCTCGGAGGCAAGTTCGTATCTATGAATGCCTGTAATCATTGTCTGAACTTATTCCTGTAGTCTTTTTATGCCACACCATTACTTAGAATTTATTAGAATTGCTATTGTACATCTAATTCATTCCCTGATTGCTAATTATAATTCACGCTTTCTATTCTTAGGTTTTATATTTGCCTTTCCATTTGCGTATTCATTTTGTACTGGGTGACACTTTTTTTCATTTGTCGGTCATCGGGCAGATTCTGCTGGCATTCTATGTTCGGATCCAATATTAGATGTAGATTTCGGCTGAGATAAAACTCAAATGATTCAACTTTGTCGTAAAATTGATACCTAAAGCAAATAACTTTTACCTGCCTCAGTATGTAATTAATAATCTCATACATTCTAAGTAATTGGTCTATAGTGTAGATAAGCTTCATTGTTCATTAATGATCCATTATTTGCGGAGTTCTTAATTCCGTTGACAAATCAATAGTAAAAATAAATAAAGAGGCTTCCATTATATTTAGGGGAAAGGATAACAAAATAGTATCTTTCTTCGATCATAAATTTACTGTATCTCGACTGTGTTAGGACCAGCTTTGCCATAAAAGAACCCAAAGATTGCAACGTTTGGACCATTTGGGGTAGGAGAAGGAGTTAGATGAAAGGTCGAATTAGAGCCTGTCTCCACTCCCTCTCCTACTCGGGAGAGGAGGTTTTTGGAGAAGTACTTGTGCTCGCAATGAATATTTCCCTTTTACTCACATCCCCCCCACCTTCCATAAACACTCACACAATGTCATTGATAGATGAGGACTCCTGTGTTAACCTTTTTGTTGTATTGAATGTTAATTGCTTTAGTTTTGGTTAGGCGTTGGACCATAGTCATCTAGCCTTAAGCTAATTAGCATAAAAGATCACAATAGCCGAGGGAATCCTAAATGTTAACTGATACATAATTTAACTATTTTATAATTATTCTTCCTAGTGCCTAATATCACGAAGAGAGCTCTCTTTTTTCCATTTCCGTAAGTAAATATATCCCATTTTATTCACCCATTGAAATTATAATTTTGAATTGGATTTTATTATATTTTACTCTCTTCCTTTTATTAAATAGGCAATTTTCCTGGATAACCAAAGGCAAAGTTGAATCTGGGGAATAATACTTGGCTTGAGTTCATTTTAGATTTGCATATCTTTGTTTCGGCCTTTTATTTCATGGAACAAAGAACACGAAGTAGAAATAATTGCCTTGTATTAAAATTTGCTTCAATTTGAAACAAATTTCTCTCACCTATTTGATAGCAAAGGTTGGAGTTTTTTTTTTCAACGTAATTAGGTCAAAATTCAAGATGATGAATGAATTAAATGTTGTTTGGGATTCTCCTTATCAGTCATGACTAAGAAAGACTAATACAATCTAAAGGTGATGGCCAAAAGTTTTGATAATACTATATTTGTTCATATAAGGAAATTAATAAAATTTAATAAACCAGCAATAATTTCAATATTCCAATTATTATTCCAATCAGCTAAATTATAAAACGAATAAAAAATATATGTCACAACGCTTTCGGCCATGACAATAGATAACTCAGCAAGGATTAGCTATCTATAAACTGACCAAGTCCAAATTGTCATGAGACTTAGGAAACTAAAACAAATTTCCCAGAAATTAGGGGGTTAGGGGTAGGTTGTTTTATTTTTCCTAATTTACACATAAATATTTACTCTGCGAATTTATAGGTGGCTTATCATTATTGGGTGATCTTAGAGACAGCCAATCTTTACTAACCTAATCTAATTTCCAAAGTCCAAGTCACTGAAGGCAAAGAATCATGAAACACATACAACCTATCTCCCTTCAATGCTGGTCATGATGTTTTTCTGCTAATTTAGAGCGCAATAACAACGACGCCATATTACACGGTAAGTATATAAGGATGTGTAAGGAAAGTGGTGAAGTTAGCGGAAGTGGAATTAGGTGGAAGATATGTAGTCTCGCATTTTTCTGCAGGCTTGGGGACAGGAGTGCAAAGTGCGAGTGCTGGTGCTTTGAAGGTAAACAATCTTCCCGGTTTCAGACGCAGCAAGGTTTCGTATGTTACAAATGACATCCAGTTGCCGGGTGATAGCGAGGAATAGCCATGTTTAAATGGAAAGAAAATTTTTTGTTTTCATCCCCAAAAAGATAATTGGCTTTTTTTAGGGGAAGGGGGGTGCTTCACGGGTAGAACCAAAGGAGTAAAGAATAATATGTTCAAAATGCCTTCCATACAAATTAAGCTTAGTGAAAGCAAAAAAATGTCAAAATTAAATCGGATGCTTGACTTTTTTGCAGAAAAAAATGAAAACATTTTGGAAATATGTAATTCCATCCTATCGCGGCCATTTCCCAAGCTTCATTCTGAAATGAGCAGGTTTTAATATTTTAACAAAATCCACCCAACTTTTTTAATTACTCTTTAAGGCAAGTCTGAATATTGCTGACATTTTATATTTTTTATATACAATATTGTATCAAAGTTTGAACGATGTATAAAATTTATTCAGGAAAACTAAACATAATAAGTGCCTAAACTACAAGTAACATGAAATTATTTTAAGCGATTTTTAATATTCAAAGACCTCAATTATATGACTATCTTCATTTAATCCTCGGAAAAAAACTTTTATACAATCTTTTAGAAAGTTTAGATTTTTTTCTTCCTTTTCAACCCCATTGGGTTACAAATCCCATGACCATTATTCTGGATTGTCCACGTAAGGGGCGCGGCGAATTTCATTCTTTGCCGCCGTGCTAACGGGACTCAGCGCCCCATCCGGTCCCAGCTTGGGCTCTTCTTGTTCCTCCAGACAACCTGTGTTTCTTACCATACTAACCCCACTTCCCCTACAACCTCTCCCACAACTTTCTCTGATCGGCCTCTATTTTCACAGGGTAGATGCTGACCTTCTTCTCAGCCAACTATCTCAGGTCGGGGCTGAATGGGGAGGCGACATATTCCTTAACCCCTGAGCTCCAGGTTTGGATGGTAGGTTTTTAACAACCTTCTTCATCCCCACCCATACCTTCTGAGTCCACCTTTACTTTCCAAGGGGACTGACAAGAAAGCCAGCAGGCAGCCAATAGCCGACCGTTCCCCATTGAAGCGGCTTGGTTGGACAAACCCGCTCAGGGGGGAGAAGGAAGCCAGGCCCCAACGTTCGCTTCCCTCAAAAGACCTGCTGGCTGGAATATTAAACTTAGCGGGGGTCAAAGCCTGTGCCTCCCCAGACTCGACTCGTGACATCGCTGCCAATGCGACCTGTGATATCTTGTGAGGGGATGGCCAACTGGAGTCTCCCCTCTGAGTAAGACATGTTCCTTGAGGCAACCCAGTCTCAGACGGTAGGGCCTTCCATGGGGTCAAATCCGAGCTCGGTACTAAGCAACGAAGTCGAGTCCACCCAGATGCAAGGTCTTCCTCAATCGGCTCGGGTCTCCAAGGCAGTACAAGGAGGGGAAGGATCTTCTCCTCCGGCTGGTGCCCCTGCGACCGCCAGGACCTTCGGAATTTCGGATAGGGACCTTGCTGAGTATAGGCTATCCGGCCTGGGGGGGTCCTGTTGGCACGGGACAGAAGCAGGTTTATTCCTTAGCCTCCTTTCCTAAAAAGAATTAAAAACAAGAAAAAGACAAAATACTCGTGGCACCTCTACATCCGCAGGGGCTGCAGGAACGGATAGATCTGCAGCCACTTCGGTAAGCAACCAAGCCAAGATCGGGACATCCAGCCCCTCTGCCCCCCCCCCTCCCCGCAAGAGTACTAGTGCGCGGAGCGTAGCCTTGATTACATCGGGCCCCCTCCTTTAGAGACTACCCGGCGTTTTCGAGCCCGCTGGCTTTAATGCCTCCTTGTTATTTGCTCCACTGATGGCAGAATGTTGGCTAAAGGCAACATGATCCATCAGAGGAGAGCTTTAGCTAGTGTAATGGGTAGAGAGCCGAAGGTGACCCGTTTCTAGGAAGGGAGCCTTTTGTCCAATGCGTCGAATACATCTAAGTCGGCCATGATTAGATGCCTTTGGAAACTTGATAGCACGCCTGTGAGTGTGATGCCGTACGCTACCATAAAGTTCGTGAAAGGAGTAGTTTATGCGAGAGAACTTGTGGACAATTCAATAGAGGACAGCACCTTAGAGCTAGTCGACCAAGGGGCGGTCAAGGTCGAACTTGTGATGATAAAACAGGGATGGGCCTTGAGAGCACCCATACACTCTTCGTCACGTTCGACTGTGACAAGCTCCCTGAGTCGGTGCGTGCTGGGTGCTATAGCTACCACGTGAAGGCATTCGTGCCACTGCCACCTCTTCGGCCAAACTAATCGCTCCTGTCGACGGGCAAAGTCGAGGTTACCCAAAACCTATGTAAGCTGCTCCAATGCCACACACGATAAGTTCAAATTGTGTGTGGCTAAGTGTATCACCCCGCTTCTTTGAAGCAATGTGATACGTATCTCATTCAGAAGGAAATCCTGGCCGTTGAGGTTCTGGATCGTCTCTCATTTCGCGAGGCTAAGGACTTGGTCCTGGCGGGCATGAGGCTAAAACGGGACATCTAATGCCTCAATGTTGAAAAAGACACCCTCTGATCCTGGCTCATTCAGGCTGACGATTACACGCGTTTCCGTGCACAATCGGAACCATTCTGCGGGTTACTCACTGCGGACGCTCCACTGCTAAATCTGGCGTGACAAAGGGTCAAAATCCAGCGCCGGATAAAATCAGGGCTACCCCTCTTCCCGCAGCATGACCGTTTCCCGTAAGTTGAAACTGCCACGCGCCTCCACCGAGTTGTTAGAATCGCAGAATGGAACACCCCTGAAGTTGGTCACCGGGAAATTTTCTGTGGGTCCTAATGCTGCCCCCTAAAGGAGGACAGCAACAAAGGAGCTTCAGCTCCTTCGCCAACCCCTAGTGGTGGGCTGGGTGGCTCGGAGACCGTGGTTCCTCGAAAAGAATTCCCCCCACCTCCGAAGCCACCCAGCCTACCTAAGGTTTGAAATCGGAGGGAGGAAAAGACTCGCATGGCGAGACCAACCTACCTCAATATGTCGTCGAAGGCAACAGCACTTTCAGCGAAATGTTCGGGCAACAACGCCTGGAGTTCTGCCTCCGCGAATCTTACGACAATTCTCGTGAGAGTCTTGTCTTCGAAGAGGACCCACGCATCTCCCATGAGCTAGGCCTGGAGGGCATATTCCTTCAATAGAATTGCCACGGACCCCGGGCCAACTGGGAGGGGCTACCGAGACCATGCTGGGCGCATGCTTCCTGCCCACCCTCCCCTGATATAAGGGTTTTGCCACGCCACCACCAATGGATGGGGGCAGGGCGGGAGGATGTGCGATTTACACTCGGCATGATGTATCCGTTCTTCTCTTCGCTTTAGATAGCTCCTTTCAGGTAGTAGCTGTGAAGCTGCACCTTGATAGAAAGTATAGGGTCATTTTCGTGTACATTCCACCGTCAGCCGACTTCGACGCGAGGACTCCCGCCGCGTCGTGGCAGAGTTGCTGAGGCCCTTTCTATTGACAGAGATCTAAACGCTAGACACCTTCTCTAGGGAGACTACTGTATCAATCCCCGTCGTCTATTCCTTGCCGACCTGATCGATGAGCTTGTGATGGGTGTCCTAAGTGTGGTTGAGTTTACGCATCAATGCCCGACAACCACTTCATTTTCCTGCCTCAATCTATGTTTGTGCTCTCTGGAGGCAGAGCCTTAATTTTATTGGGGGGTAGTCGATGACCTCCATGGTAGTGATCACTTTTCAAGTCAAATATAATATTCTGGACCGCCCTAACCCTAGAGCCCGCCTCGGTGGGGCTTGGCGCATGCGCGGTGGTCTCATTTCAGGAAATGACTGAATTCTCTATCTCAGTCGAGGAGTTTAGGTCGGTAGATGAGGCCGTCGCGTTCTTCTCCAGCAACCTCTTCGCCGCGGGCCTAGCTACTATTTCCATACGGTCTTGCCGTTAGGCACGCCGCCACTTCCGTGGTGGTCAGCTAAATGTGAGACTGCTCTCAATCAGAAGCGCTATGCCTACATGCGCTATAAGCACCACCCGAACGATTTCACTGTCGCTGAATTTCTTCAGGCTATAGCTAGGTTGTGGTATATTTCGAGGCACGCCCGCCACTCTTCTTGGCGGGCATACGTGTCTTCACTTAACGGGAAGAGCCCTCTAGCAGAGGGAAGGAAGCGGCTCAAAAGGATTCGGCGCAAGTTGTCGCAGGATCCCCCTCCCGTTCTCCAGGAGAATGGGACCGAAATCTCAGACCCTGCCTCACTGGCGGAATGCTTCGCGACCAGTTTCTCTGCATTCACAAGCCTGGATACTACTCCGCCACCATTCAATGCACCTCGTGATGTCGCGGAAGGCCGCCGGCTTGGATTTACCTTTAGAGATGGAAAACACCTCAACATCAGGTGTACTCTGAGTGAGTTGCGTACCGTTCTCGCTTGGTGCGCGGACACCGCCCATGGTCCGGGCAATTTCCCGTACGCCATGCTGCGACACCTGGGTGAGCAAGGCATGGCCTTGGTTAGATTTGTTCAATAGGATCTAGCGAATCTGTACTGTGCTCGCCTTTCCAAAATCAGGGAGAGATCACTTTACTCCGGCCAGTTTCCGCCTAATCTCTATAACCTCTTGCGTGTGAAAGTTGATGAGAAATTGGTAAATGTTATATTAACTTTTTTCTTGACAGCGGAGGCAATCTGTCTTTTTCACTTTGCGGCTTCCGCAACTTCCACTCTACGTCGGATGCGGATGCTCTGCTCAGACTGGAAAATGCTGTCTGCGAGGCCTTTCTCCGTAGACAGTACTACGCCATGGTCTTTTTTGATCTGGAGAAGGCCTATGATACCGCATGGCCATACGGTATCATGTATACTTTCCACACGATGGAGGCAAGGGGAAGCCTCCTAATCTTTATATCTGAATTTTTGCGAGATTGCCGATTCCGCATACCGGTGGGGGGAGCCCTCTCCGGCCGAATGGAGCAGAATAAGGCTGTCCCGAGTGAATTGTCCTCTGTGTCATACTCTTTGCCCTGAGCATCAACGGCATTACTTCTGTGCTGCCAGAAGATGTACTCGCTACGCTCTAGATGGATGCCCTTTCGATTTCTTTTGGCGCTGCCCAGATGCAAACTCTGGAGCGTTGACTGTAACAGGCACTGAAGCGGATCTCTCGCTTCTCGAATCGGGGAGGTTTCGCTTTTGGTCGTGCACTTCTGCCACCATCTATAGTTACACCTTGACCCAGACATGTTTATTAATGAGGTCCTTCTGGAAGGGGTTGAATCGACCGTTTCCTTGGTCTTGTATTTGACCGACTGTGATAGAACGGGTTGAGGCCGCGTTAATTTCAACCCCTATCACATATTATTTAAAACCACGATGCTCCCACGTGCATCTTCACTTCGAAGCTTGGCGCCTTATCGCAGCCACCTGAGTCGATGTTTAAACAAGAAGGTTTATCTTCCCCCCGTTTGCCCCCATACGCCGACCTCGCCAGATTGAGTTAGGCTTATTGGCAGATAAGGCATTGTTCCCAGGATCGGCTGTGCATTCCCTCGAAGCTCCCACTCCATTGCCCCCCACGCCAAGGAAGTGTCTCGACTATTTAGATGGAAACTTTACCACTAAGATCAGATTGGAGATCCAGATTTTCGTCGCGAAACATCACTTCGACCCTCTCTCACTTTGTGCGCCAAGGGACCTCGACCTCGAGATTCACCACTTGTCCAGAAGGAGGACAATATCCCTTGAGTGCCAGGTTTCGAGCCTTTCGTGACGCCAAGCCTCCAAGGCTTCCCCCTCATTTTTCAGAAAGAGAACAACGTTAGAACAGCCATTGTTCGTTCAAACCGTTGACAAGAAACGGTTTTCCCCCAACATCTGTTTTTCAGAAGAGAACAACGTAGAACAGCCATTGTTCGTTTGAGCCCGTTCGCCAAGAAACGGTTCTCACCCTTCCCCCTTGTTGTTCAGAAGAGAACAACATTAAACAGCCATTGTTCTTGAGCCCGTAGACAAGAGATGGTTCTCCCCCCCTCTCTGTTGTTAAGAAGAGAACAACGTAGAACAGCCATTGTTCTTTAAGCCGTTCGTCGAGAAACGGTTCTCATTCCCAGGACGCCACGTCAGGATCATTTTATTCTCCCCCTTCGGCTGGAACTCGCCAGTGGATCGAAAATTCCTTCACGTCGACTTCCTCTGCACCACTAGTAGAAAATTACGTAAGCCGAACGTTACCTTTGAGTATTTAACCCTTTTGTCAATTCTATCCTGTGTTTAAATGGTTTAGCGAACCATCCCATCTCTTTAACTTTATATTTGTTTTACCTTTTTAAATCTTTTAATCTTCGGATTAGCCGAGTTCCCACAACCCTTTCCATTCTCTGTTTATGTCAATATTTTCCGTTTTTGTGTATTGTTGATAGTTATTATTAATAAAACTCTATTTTATTAATGATAGCAATATTATTATCCTTGAGCTCAGTTCCACTTCTTAAGCATATCTAAGATACATAATATCGGCCCGCCAGACATCCACGCACTCTAAAGATAATTAAAGAAGTTCCCTCAACGAATAGTTATATATGGTATATCGTCGAGAGTCCATTTTACGACATATATATATATATATATATATACTATTTAAATTTGGTATCAGGTGTGTAAGGTTTAACGCTATATCTTTGCAAACACTGGTCTCAGTCGAGTAAAGCATAGTGTTATTCGTTATAATAATAGAGTATAGTAGTTCCCTTTCGTTTTAACGATTGCTATCCCCTTTTTTGAAACTTAAGAAGCTGGAGTAGCTCAAGGAACTGTTATAATAATTTGTTTGTGTTTTTTTTATGATTTTAGTCAGTGGTTATTTAGATCGAGAAACCAAGTACGAATAGGTCAGTGCCCATATTTAGGTAAGCTAATTCTTTAGAAGGCATATTTCTTGTTGCAAGGAATTCAGTTGGTTGACTATTGCGCCCCCAATTGCAAAGATGACTCAGTTCGAAATCTTTAAAGCGCAAGGAGAATCCTTGGAACTTTCCGGCAAAAGAACTAATTGAGTACGTTCAAGATGAGCAAAGAAAAGAGCGTGAAGAAAAAGAAAGAGGAAGAGAAATACAACGAGAAGAACGAGAAAGAGAAATACAACGAGAAGAACGGATAAGACAAGCCGAGCTTCACCATCAGATTGAATTAGCTCGTGTTGAAGCAGAGATACAGTCCGCCAGTTCATGTTCCGAAGCCCCCCCAATCTCTCACTAAAGCTCCCCAATTTCAAGGATGGAGAGAATTTCGGAGCATTTTTAGCCCACTTCGAAAAGATCCTCGAAATCAATAACATGGATCTGGAGGTTAAAGGTGTAGCCAGAATACTTTCCCTGTTAAATTCTAAATTGCGCGAAATTTTTATATCTTTACCATCTGAGTGTACAAGTAACTACAGCACCTTAAAAGCTGAGTTATTGGATGATCATAATATGACTCCCGATTTCTACCGCCAAGAATTTCGAGGAGGTCGTATTAAACCCAGACAGACGTTCGGTCAATTCGGATACATTCTTCAGAGGAATTTTAAATTTTGGTTAGAATCCTCAAAGGTTAATTCGAACTACGAGTCCTTAACAGACTTCGTGTTGCGAGATCAGTTTTTTGCGTCTCTCCCGACTGAGATCCGCGCGTTCGTCAAGGATCGTCGGTGCCAGACCTTTAAAGAATGTACCGAAGAAGCGGATGTCTATGCCGCAAGCCATAATTTATACCGAAAGGAGAATTGAACTTCTCACCAATCCCCTTACAAGAAAAGAAGGAAAGATTCGCGCCCCTTTACAAAAAAGCCGTCGAAGGTTCCGAGCCCCGTAAAACCCCAAAACTTCTTTGCCCAAAACCAACAACGGGACTCAAAACCTCCCATTAAGATTTCTCCTCCATCTCTCTTCCCGAAGCGACCAATCATATGCTTCACCTGTGGTGTATAAAACCACATGAGCTGGAATTGCCCCCAAAATTCTAGGCTTAAAAGCGGACCAGCCCACCAAGTTCACCAGATTAATGCAACCCCGGCTCCCCCGGTGGTGCAGACCCAAGCAGAAACTTCTAACGCTCCGTCAGGCCACCAGGTAAATTTTATTTTTGATAAAAGTTCATCGGGAACTTTGAAATTTGAGGAGGGCAGCGTGAACGGCTGTCGAGTATCGATTCTGGTCAGGGACACAGGATGTACGTGTTTCATTGTGTCCGACGAACTCCTCCCCCCAGTGGACGCTAACCACGAAAAATTTGCGGTGGTACATGACTACCTTGGGCGGGCGAACCAATTCCCTGTCGTTAGATGTTACCTGCAGTGTCAATATTATGACGGCTGGGCTGAAGTCATTTCAGCACCCATACAATTCTGTTCTGTACTTATAGGACAGAGCCCCCAAGTAAGTTACAACCCTGTGTCTCAGGCCGCCCTTCCTCGAGGCCGAGCTAAGAAAGAAGCCCAGGAGCCCGTCCCTATCAGAACCCCGATACCATCCGATTTCTTGGAGACCCTTAACTAGGACTTTAGGACGGCACAAAAGGAGTGTGAATTACTAACACCCTTAGGCGATAAGGCCCAAGACAAGGACACGGAGACTGTCCGTGGACCCCAAGAAAAAAAGAACCCCCAACGCGCCTATGGAGATACCTTCGTAGAACTGGACGAAACATCGGCGCTTGAAGAAGATTACCCCGCGGAGTCCCTTAATGTAATACAGATAGTGTGCATACAACCTGATGCCGATTACCCTCCTCCTTCCCTACCAGGCGAGTCTTTGGAACCCTCTGACCTGGATATTGACGCGCCGCTGACACCACACCAAAAGAGTCAGCTACAAGAACTATTTGAATGGAGTCACCATTTAACCACCCTATTAGCTCTTTTCGAGCGACTGCGCGAAAATGGCCTCACCATTGGCCCCTGCAAATGCCATTTTGCCCACGAAACCATAAAATATTTGGGTTTCAAAATAGGAAAAAGCAAGTTAGGTCCCCAAGAGAACAAGATTAAGGCAATCGCCCACATGCCCCTCCCGATTACAAAGAAGCAATTAGATCGTTCCTAGGATCAGCTTCTCACTATCTGCAATTTGTTCCGAATTTCGCTGCAATTTCGGCCCCCCCTCAGCCCCCTTCAAAAAAATAATTCCCCCGATCGTTTACGTTGGAATGATGTCACTATTTCCCATTTTATTCAGCTCAAGAGTAAGCTCATTTCTGCCCCCATTTTAAAGTTGTTAAACCCGGAAAAATCCTTTGGGATTAAGACAGACGCGTCCAACGAGGGCATTGGAGGTCTATTCCTTCAATACGAGGATGACGGAACAAGTCATCCAGTTGCATATGCTAGTCGTCAATTATTACCACGTGAAAAAAGATATGCCACCATAGAAAAGGAAGCTCTATCAATTATCTGGGTCATAGACAAATTCAAAATGAACTTGATAGGAAAAGAATTTCAGATAGGAACCGACCACCGTCCGTTAGCCTATATTAGGAATGTGCGACACTCCAACGGCCGAATCATGCACTGGAGTTTACTCTTGCAAGAGTATCAATTTAAAATAAATTATATAAAAGGTTCCGATAATCAGGTCGCTGACGCACTCAGTAGGAATGCGTTACCGAATAGCGTAGAGTAATTGTATTCATAGAATTAGTATCTCCATGTAGGTATATACCGTCTTGTACGACTTAAATTAGATTCTCTTGTATTATAATTAGTTAATGTATATGTCTGAATTTTGTAACGCTCAATGTCTATTTTTTTGGTATGTACCCATTAATTACGTATAAATTATTTTTTGTCATATGTACTATATTTATATCATTTCATTGTTCCATGCCTTTTTTTTTATTAAGTTTGTATTAAAGGTTATTTTCCCTTATAATCAAAAGATCAAAATAATATGTATTGAGGTAATACTAGTTAGGTGCAGGAAGGTACGGTTAACACAAGAAAACGAGTTCCCCACAACGGAGCTCTTTCGTTGTCCCTTCTCTCTTTTGTTTCGAAGTGACAATTTCCCCCGGAATGGAGGAGTGTGATAGAACGGGTTGAGGCCGCGTTAATTTCAACCCCTATCACATATTATTTAAAACCACGATGCTCCCACGTGCATCTTCGCTTCGAAGCTTGGCGCCTTATCGCAGCCACCTGAGTCAATGTTTAAACAAGGAGGTTTATCTTCCCCCCGTTCGCCCCCATACGCCGACCTCGCCAGATTAAGTTAGGCTTATGGGCAGATAAGGCATTGTTCCCAGGCTCGGCTGTGCATTCCCTCGAAGCTCCCACTTCATTGTCCCCCACGCCAAGGGAGTGTCTCGACTATTTAAATGAAAACTTTACCACTAAGATCAGATTGGAGATCCAGATTTTCTTCGCGAAACATCACCCCGACCCTCTCTCACTTTGTGCGCCAAGGGACCTCGACCTCGAGATTCATCATCACTTGTCCATAAGGAGGACAATATTCCTTGAGTGCCAAGGTTCGAGACTTTCGTGACGCCAAGTCCCCAAAGCTTCCCCCTCATATTTTAGAAAGAGAACAACGTTAGAACAGCCATGGCTCGTTCGAACCGTTGACAAGAAACGGTTCTCACCCTTCATCTGTTGTTCAGAAGAGAACAACGTAGAACAGCCATTGTTCGTTTGAGCCCGTTCGCCAAGAAACGGTTCTCACCCTTCCCCCTTGTTGTTCAGAAGAGAACAACATTAAACAGCCATTGTTCTTGAGCCCGTAGACAAGAGACGGTTCTCACCCCCTTCCCTGTTGTTCAGAAGAGAACAACGTAGAACAGTCATTGTTCTTCAAGCCGTTCGTCGAGAAACGGTTCTCATTCCCAGGACGCCACGTCAGGATCATTTTATTCTCCCCCTTCGGCTGGAACTCGCCAGCGGATCGAAAATTCCTTCACGTCGACTTCCTCTGAACCACTAGTAGAAAATTACGTAAGCCGAACGTTACCTCTGAGTATTTAACCCTTTTGTCAATTCTATCCTGTGTTTAAATGGTTTAGCGAACCATCCCATCTCTTTAACTTTATATTTGTTTTACCTTTTTAAATCTTTTAATCTTTGGATTAGCCGAGTTCCCACAACCCTTTCCATTCTCTGTTTATGTCAATATTTTCCGTTTTTGTGTATTGTTGATAGTTATTATTAATAAAACTCTATTTTATTAATGATAGCAATATTATTATCCTTGAGCTCAGTTCCACTTCTTAAGCATATCTAAGATACATAATATCGGCCCGCCAGACATCCACGCACTCTAAAGATAATTAAAGAAGTTCCCTCAACGAATAGTTATATATGGTATATCATCGAGAGTCCATTCTACGACACCGACGCCCACCTGTGAGGCTCGTATTCGCATCCTTATGGTCTCTTTTACCCGCGCCATGGATATTCTCCGTTCCGTTACTTTTAGCTATTTGGGCGCTGATAGAGCTAGTGCCTTACTTTTTATGGATCGTTTGTTCGTTTGAAGCTCGACGACGGATGCGATTTTTATTCATCCGCAGCTGAGCGTGTATTGCGGAAGGTGGACTCGATCCACCACACCGGCCTTTGGCCCGCGACCGGTTTCTTCTACACTTCTCCCCGTAAGGGACGCGGCGATTTGCCATCCTGGCCGCCGTGCTGACGGGATCCAGCGCTTCATCCGGCCTTAGCTTAGCCTCTCTTCCTTCCTTCAGATAGCCCGATTTCTCCCCTACCTCGTCGCTTTTCATACAACCTCTACCACAACTTTCTATGGTCAGCCTCTAATTTCACAGGGCAGATGCTGACCTTCACGCAAGCCAACCACCCCGGATCGGGGCTGGGGGGAGAGGGGACATTGTTCCCTAACCCCTGAGCTCCGGTTCGGGATGGGTTTTTTTAACACCTGCTTCATCCCCACCCATACCTTTCTCACATCCCCTTTCCTCTCCTCTTCACATTCTATCAATTTTACGCCGTGTCCAAGGTGGAGCCGCCATGCCGATGGACTGCCAGGCCACCAGGCGGGAGGGGTGGTCCCAAATGGCGGCGCCTGGCTCTGCCGGGCTTGTAAGCACCTCTCGCAGTGCGGGCAACTGCGAGAGGTGATGACCTATTGCGTCCCGTATTAAAAAGAGGGTCACCATGCCCATGTATGACAAAAAAAAACAACCCCTTCACTTCCCCAAGAAAATCAACGGAGCCGCCCTCGGGCAGCTCCACCGAGAAAATGGAGGTCCGCCCCTTTGTGCTTGCGCAAGGGACCCTCCATAATTCTTTAACCGAAGAGAAGGCTTACTCCTCTCCTACGCCTATGGGTGTAGGGGACTCCCCCTCACCCCCTTCTCTGGAGGTGCTTTCGGGCGCCTCCCTTTTACCAGCGGCAGTCCCCTCTGTTCTTTCCAAGGGGACTGCCAAGAAAGCCAGCAGGCAGCCCATTGCCGACCGCCCCTCGTGTAAGCGGCTCGGTAGGGCAAACCCCCTTAGGGGGGAGAGAAAAGCCAGGCCCCTTCGGTCGCTTCCCTCAAAAGACCTGCTGGCAAGAATTTTAAACCTTGCTGGGATCAAGGCCTGTGCCTCCCCACACAAGACTGGCGACACTGCCAAGGTTACCTGCGATGTCCTGGGAGGGGAAGGCCAACTGGAGGCCCGTCCTGTGATAGACATGGTCCTTGAGGAGACCCAGCCTCAGACGGTGGGGCCATCCATGGGGGAGAATCTGGGCTCGGCGCCAAACACCGAACCCGAATCCGCCCCTATGCAAGGTCCCACTCAAACCGCCAGAGGGCTCCGAGGCATTCAAAGGAGGGGGTGGATCTCCTCCGACAGGTGCCCCCACGACTACCAAGAACCCATTTCGGAAAGGGACCTGGCTGAGGCCTGCCCATCTGGCATGGGGGCTTCTGCCGGCGGAGGTGAGAAGCGGGTTCATTCCCAGCCCGCCTCTCCTAAAAAGAAAAAGACTAGAAAGACGAAGAAGACTGGGGGCTCCTCTCCATCCGCGGGGGCTGCGGGGACGGATGGGTCTGCTACCACTTTGGTAGGCGACCAAGCCAAGATCAGCACATCCGGCCCCTCTACCCCCTCGTGTGCGGAGCCCCTGACTAAGACTAACACCAAGAATGCACAGGGCGGAGCCTCGATGACATCGGGGCCCTTCATTCAGAGGTTACCTGGCGTTTTCGAGCCCGCTGGCTTCAAACGCTTCCTCGTTATTCGCTCCACTGATGGCACCATGTTGTCCAAGGGCAACATAATCCATCAGAGCAGAGGATTAGCTAGTGCAATTGGTAGAAAGCCGAAGGTGACCCGTTTCTCGGACGGGAGCCTTCTGGCGAATGCGGCGAATTCCGCCGAGGCGGCCAAGATAAGTGCTCTTTGGACACTTCATGGCACCCCGGTGAGTGTGACACCGCACTCTACCATGAACTTTGTGAAAGAAGTAGTTTATGCGAGGGAACTCGTTGACTACTCGATTGAGGACATCACCCTAGAGCTGGCCGACCATGGGGCGGTCAAGATCGAACGTCTGATGAGAAAACAGGGAGGGGCCTCGAGACCACCCCTACACTCTTCGTCACTTTCGACTGTGACAAGCTTCCTGAGTCGGTGCGTGCCGGTTGGTTCCGCTACCGCGTCAAGGCATTCGTGCCACTGCCACGGCGGTGCTATTACTGTCACCGCTTCGGCCTTCCGAATCGATCATGTAGACGTGCAAAATCGGAGTCACCCGAAATCTGTGTAAATTGCTCCAAGGTCGCACACGATAAATCCAAATCGTGTGTGGCCAAGTGTGTCAATTACGGAGAGCCGCACCCTGCTTCTTCAAAGCAATGTGGTGCATATCTCCTTGAGAAAGAAATCCTGGCCGTTCAGGCCCAGGAACGACTCTCATTCCGCAAGGCTAAGGACTTGGTCCTGGCGTGCCCGGCTCTGCCTGGGACGTCATATGCCTCAATAGTTAGAAAAGCACCCTCTTCTCCTGGCCCATCCAGGCCAACGAGCATGGTTGTTTCCGCGCCCATTCGGAGCCCTTTTGCGGGCTCTACTACACCCGGGCGCTTCCCTGGTAAAGCTGGTGGCAAAAAGGGTTCACACCCAGTCCCGGCTAAAACCAGGGCTCCCCCCTCTTCCCCCAGCGTGACCGTTTCCCGTAAGGCAAAACGGCCACGCGCCTCCACAGAGTCGTTAGACTCACAGGAGGCAACACCCTTGAAGATGGTTATTAGGCTATCTTCCAGGGTTCCTAACGCTGTTCCCCGAAAGGAGGACAGCAACAAAGGAGCTTCGGCTCCTTCGCCCACGCCCCGAGGTAGAGCGAGTGGCTCGGAGACGGTGGTTCCTCAAAAAGAAGGCCCCCTGCCTCCGAAGACGCAACGCCCGCCTAAGGTTTCGAGGCGGAGGGAAGAAAAGACTCGCATGGCGAGCCCAACCTCCCCCAATAAGTCATCGAAGGCGACTGTGCCTTCAGCGCTTTGTCCGGCCAACAGCGCCCGGGGTTTTGCCCCCGGGAAGCGTACGGCCATTCCCGTGACGGTCTTCAGTTCGATGAGGGCCCCCTCGTCTCCTCCGAGCTAGGCCTGGAGGGCATATTTCTTCAATGGAATTGCCGTGGACTCCGGGCCAACTTGGAGGAGCTGCGGAGGCTCGTCTCGTCCCGTTCCCCGTTAGCTATCTTTTTGCAGGAGACCATGCTAGGCGCGTGCCCCCTGCCTGCTCTCCCGGGGTATAAGGGTCTTGCGCCTCCACCACCGCGGGATGGCCAGGCTGGGGGATGCGCGGTTTACACCCGGCATGATGTCTCCGTTCTTCCTTTCTCTCTAGATACCTCCTTTCAGGCAGTGGCTGTGCAGCTGCACCTGGATAGGAGGTATACTATCATTTCTGCGTACATTCCACCGTCAGCTGACTTTGACGCGGAGGACTTACCCCGCGTCGTGGCATGGTTGCCGAGGACCTATCTCTTGCTTGGAGATCTGAACGGCAGGCATCGGCTCTGGGAAGATTACTCCATGAATCCAAGGAACAAGTCCTTGCCGATCTGATCGAAGAGCTTGATATGGGTGTCCTAAACGTGGATGAGTTTACGCATCACTGTCCGAGAACCGCTTCATTTTCTTGCCTTGACCTATCTTTGTGCTCTTCGGATGCACAGCCTGATTTTGATTGAGGGGTGGTCGATGACCTCCATGGTAGTGATCACTTTCCCATTCAAATATCATTTTCAGGGCAACTGCCGCCTGAGAGACCACCTCGGTGGTGCTTGGCGCGGGCTTGGTGGCCTGCATTTCAGGAAATGACTGAATTCTCTATCTCAGTCGAGAAGTTTAGGTCGGTAGATGAGGCCGTTGAGTTCTTCTCCGGCAACCTCATCGCCGTGGGCCAGACTACTATTCCTAGGACGTCTGGCCGTTTTGCATGCCGACCACTCCCATGGTGGTCGGCCGAGTGTGAGACGGCCCTCAAACAGAAGCGTTATGCCTACATGCGCTATAAGCGCCGCCCAAACAATTTCACTGTGGGTGAATTTGTCGGGCTAGGGCTAGGTTCCGGTATATTTCGAAGCACGCCCACCGCTCTTCTTGGCGGGCATACGTGTCTTCACTTAACGGGAAGACCCCTTTAGCTGAGGTGTGGAAGCGAGTCAAAAGGATTCGCGGCAAGTTCTCGCAGGCCCCCCTCCCATTCTCCAGGAGAATGGGACGGTAATCTCAGACAACGCGTCCGTGGCGGAATCCTTAGCGACCGCTTTTTCCGATTCTCTAGCCGTGATGCTGCTCCGCCAGCATTCAATGCACGTCGTGAGGTCGCGGAAGGCCGCCGGCTGGACTTTAACTCCAGAGGCGGAGAACCCTTCAACGACAAGTTTACTGTAAGTGAGTTGCGCTCCGCCCTCGCTTCGTGCGCGGACACCGACCATGGTCCGGACGATGTCCCGTACGCCATGCTTCGACACCTGGGTGAGCGAGGCATGGCCTTTCTGTTAGATTTGTTCAACAGGATCTGGGTAGAAGGTCTTCTCCCAGACTCCTGGCAAATCGCTACTGTGCTCGCCTTTCGCAAACCGGGGAGAGATCACTCTACTCCAACCGGTTTCCGCCCAATCTCTCTAACCTCTTGCGTGTGCAAGTTGATGGAGAAATTGGTTAATGTTAGATTAGCCTTTTTCCTGGACAGCGGAGGCCATCTGTCTTCCGCACAGTGCGGCTTCCGCAAGTTCCACTCCACGTCGGATGCTCTGCTCCGACTGGAAAATGCCATCTGCGAGGCTTTCCTTCGTAGACAGCACTACGCCACGGTCTTTTTCGATCTGGAGAAGGCCTATGATACCGCATGGTGATACGGTATCATAGAGACTCTCCACACGATGGGGGCGAGGGGACGCCTCCCAATGTTTATATTTGAATTTTTGCGAGATCGTCGATTCCGGGTACGGGTGGGGGGAGCTCTCTCCGGCCCAAAGGAGCAGGAAGAGGGTGTCCCGCAGGGAAGTGTCCTCAGTGTCACCCTCTCTGCCCTGAGCATCAACGGTGTCACCTCGGTGCTGCAGGAAGTTGTTCTTCCTACGCTCTACGTGGACGACCTTTCAATCTCTTTTGGTGCGGCCCAGATGCTAACCCTGGGGCGTCGACTAAAACAGGCATTGAACCGCGTCTCTCTCTCTCTTGAAGCGCACAGGTTTTGGTTTTCTTTGACCAAGACTAAGGTGGCGCACTTCTGCCGCCATCCACGGCTTTACCCCGACCCAGATTTGTTTCTTAATGGGGTGCGCCTGGATGTGGTGGAGTCGCACAGTTTCCTTGGTCTTGTATTTGACTGACGCCTCACCTGTGAGGCTCATATTCGCAGCCTTAGGGTCTCTTGTACCCGCGCCATGGACATTCTTCGTTCCGTGACGTTCAGTGCTTGGGGCGCTGATAGGGCTACTGCCCTACTTTTTTATCGATCCTTTGTTCTTTCCAAGCTGGACTACGGATGCGAGTTTTATGCATCCTCCCCCGAGCGTTTATTGCGGAAGGTTGATTCGATCCACCACACTGGCCTTCGCCTTGCGACCGGTGCTTTCCGCACTTTCCCCATTGAGAGCCTGTTGGTCGATGCTGAGGAGATGCCACTCGCTCTGCGCCGCGTGCAGTGCATCACTCGCCTTTACGCGCGAGCCCGGCGCCTCCCTCAGTCGCCAACAGCTCTCACTGCATCCGCAGCTGATCTCGATGGTGCCTATGCCGCCGAGAGACGCCAGTCATACCCTAAGCCCTTTGGGTTTAGGGCCATGAAACTCCTTCGAGAGCTAGATATAGCACTCGGGCCGGCGGTGCCCCTGGTTCTGCCCAGGACGCCACCCTGGAGGGTACCACATTTGGCTATTTATCGCCACGCCTCTGCTCCCAAAGCTTGTACTGCGCCGGGAGTATTGCGTTCGACCTTTTTGGAGCACACATCGTGTCACGCTGGAACCGTGCCAGTGTATACGGATGGCTCCAAGTCCCAAGAGGGGGTCGGCTTCCACGCCGTATCCCCTCTGTTTGAAGTCAGCGGGGCTCTACCAGGCGTTGCGTCTGTCTTCACGGCTGAGCTGGTGGCAATACACCACTCGGTACGGGAGATTACGTGACGTGCTTGGTTCGGAGACCGGATTGTGATCTATAGCGACTCACAAAGTGCCCTGAGTGCTCTCGGAGCATTGGAATCTCCGCATCCCCTGGTTCGCGATATACGTGACGCCACGGTTTTGGCGAGCCGGGCAGATGTCAAGATTATCTTCTGCTGGGTTCCTGGACATGTAGGATTCGCGGGGAATGAGCGCGCCGATGAGGGCGCCAAAGAGTTTCGAGGACTCTGCAACCGGACCAGCGTTTCGCTCTTCCTCACACCGACTACATGGCAGGAATACGGGCAGCTCTTCGGACTGCTTGGCAAAGAAGATGGGAGACGGTCGAAGGGGACTTAAAGTTGCGTGCCATTGCGCTGCGACTGTTCCCATGGACCTATCCCCCAATGCCGCGGCGGCTTCAGGCTGCTTTCTGTCGTCTCCGAATCGGAAACACTCGTGTGACGCATCGCTATTTGATGGAGCGCTCGCCTGCGCCCTATTGCAACGACTGCGTCGTCCCCCAGACTGTTCGGCACATTCTTGTCGAATGTCCCAGTCTGGGTGATCTTCGCGCATGTACCTGTCCCAGTACCGGGATGGGTGGGGTCGCTACCGCCTGTCCCTTGTGCTCGGTTCAGATTCGTGCACATTGACTTGTGGACTTGTTGACTTCTTGGGGGAGGCTGGCCTTCTCCCTATTATTTAAGCAAGGTTTGGTTTTTTTCGTTTTTGTGTTGTTTTTTTGCATTTGTTTTTTTTTGTTTGTTTTATTCCTTTAGTTGCACGCTCCTGCGCCGGGGGGACCTCTTCCCGACGCCCCAGCTTGCTTCCTTTTAATACGGCCACTAATGCCCAAGTAGGCAGTGGCCAGATGAGTTCTTAAAAAAAAAAAAAAAACTTCTACACTTCCCCCATTGAGAGCCTACTAGTCGATGTTGGGTAGATTCCACTCGCTCTACGCCGCGTTCTGTGCATTATGTGGTTGTACACGCGATCCCGGTGCCTCCCTCAGTCGACGACAGGTCACCTTCGGCTCTCTACCACCCACACTTAATAAAACTCTCCTCTGATGAATCACGTTTCTCGCAACCAACAGACTTCCATCAGTCAAGCAAATAACAAGGAAGCGTTTGAAGCCAGCGTACTCGAAAACGCCAGATAGATTTAAATGAGGGGCCTGACGTAATCGAGGCTCCGTTCTGATCACTTGCATTTTTGGTTCTCGTGAGCACCGGAGGCGGACGGACTAATCTTGATTTTGTCGCGTACCGAAGTGGCAGCAGAGCCACATGTCCCCGTAGACCCTACAGATGGAGAAGATCACCGAATCTTTTTAATCTTTTTTCTATTCTCTTTCAAGACGACTAGGGCGAGGACTGAACTATCTGAAATGGAGATGGTCTTGTTTGTCACAGAGTGATTAGCGGAGGAGGAGATCCCTCCTCTCCTTGTAAAGCCTAAGAGACTCGAGCCATCTGAGGAGGACTTTGCACAGGGGCGGACTTGTGTACGGTGCTTGGCACCGTTCCCAGGTTCGTCCTATGGAAGGCCCTACCTTCTGGGGCTGCGTTGCCTCAGGGACTATGTCCATCTGAGGTGGGTCCTCCAGTAGCGATTCTCCATGGACATTATAGGTCCCATTTATCAAAGCGTCTTTGGTCGAGGAAGAGAGAGAGGCACGTACGGTGACCCCAACTAAACTCAATATGAGAGGCCGCAAGTTTTTAGAGGAAATGGGCCGATGGGCCCCGTCTTCCCTCTTTCCCCTAAGGGGGTTGGCTCTATCGTGCCGCCACTACCGGGAATGGTCAATTATGGGCCGCTTGCCTGCTTTCTTGGCAGTCCCCTTGGAAAAAAAAATAAGGGACTGACGCTGGAGAGAGCGAGTCACCCGAGGCCACTTCCTGAGAAGGGATTGAGGGGGAGTCCACGACACCCGTAGGCAAAGGAGAGCAGTAAGTTTCCTCTCGGGTAGAAGAAATTTGGAGGGTCCTCTGTAAAAGCACAAGTGGGCGGCTTCCACTTTTTTGGTGCATCTGCCCAAAGTCGGCTCCGTCGCTGGTGGAGGGGAAAGTGATAGAATTTTTTTTTATTTATTTCATCATTGGACATTGTGACCCTATCATCTCTACAGAGGCAAACTCTAATCACCCCCACGCAGTAGCCAGCTCTGCGAGAGATGAGTACGGGGCCGGCAAAACCAGCTCCTGCCATTTGAGGCCACTCCTCCCTACCAGTGGCCTGGTACCCGATTGGCATTGCGGCTCCACGCAACAAAAAATGCGGATGGGGGGCATTAATTTGTGGTGAATATGGGCCACTGAAATTTCAGCTTCAGACGTATAAACAACAACAAAGCGACTGAGATATTACAGTACATACATTTATAAAGTTACCATGAAAATTTATTTATTGAATTAAAAATTAACCGATAATAGTGTTAGATTATGTTAGGATATATCCAATAAATGTAACTTTGTTTTGTCCACTTTTCGACATTATAATTCCCATAATGGGTTATAGTGTTATATAAATTGAAATTAACACCTCACGCTGTAAATAAATTTTAAAACGCGAGTTTGAAGAGGCTTTGATCTCAAAAATATTTCTGTTTGCTCAAAATGATCTGAAATTTGGCTCAAGTTCCCTTTGATCCTAAAGCTTCAAATGCCCTTGATCAATCATTATCTCTCAAACTGAATTCGATCTACTGGTATGGAACTCAGTAGCTGTGGATTGTTGTTGCAAACATCATGAATTAAACAGGTCGCAGTCAATTATCTTAACCAGTAACTTCATTATTTAATTAATTAATCTTTTTTTGAAAAGAATAAAAGCGGGAACATATCTAGTTTTAGAAACGAGGTCGTTAAAAAAATGGGACATTAAATGTGGTGAAAATGTAATCAAAGTACATATCTTAAGTCTCACCCAAAGTTACTGCTAGGGGCGTACAGCTCTCCATGTAACATTTCACTGTCCAAAGAGGCATAAAATGGAAAGTATAAGGCAGAATATAAGCACTTTCCCTTTTCATTTACTTCAGTTGTCATTGGCCTGCATCTCCAATGTATTTATTTAGATTAAAACATTTTTATAGCAAATAACGTGAATTTTTTTTATATTAAAAAAATTACTATTATTGCAAGTCATTTTCGCAATAAATATTTTGTTGGAATTTTTAGTCGCGTTCGAGTCTGGTCGCAGGCGACTCTATATCTCAATATGTCGGTTGGTCGGTCTCCGTTTACCTTTTTTCCTAACTATTCGGCCGATTTTAACGAAATTTAAAGCCATTATGTTTTTTACATTCTCTTTCGAATGATATAATTGCTAAAGTCGTCCCAAGGTTAGCCAGGGAATTATTTGGCAATAACCTTTAAACGATTTGGCCGATTCTAACAAAATTTCAAACCCTTATGTTGTTTTACATTGCCTTTCGAATAATATATTTGTCAAGGTCCTCCCAAGGTTAGCCAGCGAATTATTTGAAAATAATAACATAAATATTCGGCCGATTTTTAAAGAAATTTGAATTTATCATGTTGTTTCACATGCTCTTTCGAATGATATAATTGTCAAGATGTTCCCAAGGTTAGTCCGTGAATTATTGAAAGTTCTGAAGGTCAGAGGTCATAAATAAGTGTGAGCATGCGACTTTGGTCAGCAGACCTTGTTTTTGACATAGACGGGAATTAATTAAGACAAATTCCTTTATCAAATGGCCGTTGCATATTTACTCTCGATGCACTCCATCATTCTAATCAACACCACGTGCAATACACTACAATGAATCAATAACTCCTTAAAACAAATTTTATTGCATATGCGTCGGTAGAGGTATTGTATGCGTGTATCCAACGCGGTGTAGCCATTGAATTATTAGTAGAAATGAGGAGAGAGGAAAAATGGAATCGAAAAGATGGAATATATTTGAATTAGAGAATAAAATTTGTGAACGAGCATTAATACATTGGCGTGGAATACTAGCGTCCCTTAAGGGCGTTACTCATATTAACATACTCCTACCGTGAGGCTACAAAGGGCTACTGGACACCGATTAGAACTTACCTCTGACCCACAAATGATCAAATCCTGATTCCTTCGAGCAAGGTATTGATTGTGATTTTGACTTTTATTTATTTCTTTATCCAGTCGGACACTCTAATCCATGGCTGTGAAAGACGGAGGACATAACCTATTGAAAAAGATCTCTTGTAGATCCTCACCCAGGTGGGATTGCGAATCGTTTTTTCTTCAGGTCAGATCAGTTTGGTAATTTAAAATAGGGAATATTAGTTTGACCTTATGTGATATCAACTAACACCCTGTTAGGCCCCTGTTTATAAAGCCTCTTATCCTTCTTTCTTACACCCTGCCTTCTTACCCTGCTTCCTCACCTTCCCTTCCCCCTCTCCCATGACTTTCTCTGTTCGGCCTCTAATTTCACAGGGGTGCCTGGTGACGGGTCGGGAGGTGTGGTCCTAAATGGCGGCACTCGGCTTTTGCCTGTCTTGTGTTCAACCCTAGCAGAGTGGGTTACTGCTTCGGGAGATTAGTGTTTGCGTCCCGTCTCACTAATCCGATGAGGAGGGTAAAAAAAAAACTTCTCTCCACTTCCCCTTTACCAACGTCGGAGCCGCCCTTGAGTGGCTCCACAATACAAATATAGGTCCCCCCATACCCACAGGTGCAGGGAACTCCAACTTACTAGCGGCAGTCATCCCTTTACTTTCCCAGGAGACTGCCAATAAAGAATGCAAGTGGCCCATTAATGAGTGTTCTCTGTGGGAGCGGCGCAAAAGGTCTAACCAGCATAGGAAGGCGAGGGATGGCATGGACTGTCGGCCCGTTTCCGCTAAAGCCATGATGTAGTGCATGGCAAGTTTACAGTGGGTCACTGTATCTGCCTTCCTCTCCTTCCCGACAAATGCCGTCTCGTGATGTCTTGAGGGAGGGGAGATGACCACTTGGAGGCATCTTCTGAGATAGACATGGTCCGCCAGGTGGCCCAGCCTCACAAGGTAGGATCTTCCATTCGTTGAACCCGGGCTCGGTGTCGAGCGCAGAACCAAAGCCTGCACCTATGCAATAACCTCCTCCCCGAAGATTGACAAAGAGAGGAGAGACCTCCTCCCCCGATTGGTGCCCCTTTGACAGCGAAAACCTTCTCCATTTAAGAGAAGGATCTTGACGAGGCCGGTCCATCTGGCCTAGGGGATCCTACCTATGGAGGAGAGAAGCGGGTACATTCCCGGCCCTCCTCTCCTAAGAATAAAGAGCAGACTAGGAGATAATCTTCCTCAAAGGAAGCCACGTGGACGGATGGGTCCGCTGTTTCGGTAAGCGACGAAGCCAAGATCGGCAAGAACACCTCGTGGCTCCCCAGGGTGGGGAATTCCAGATAATGACTAGAAGTGCGCAGAGCGGAGTCTCGATTACGTCAGGGCCCCTCATTCAGCGGTGACATGGTTTCAAATGCTTCCTCCCCGTAAGGGGCGCGGCGATTTGCCATCCTGGCCACCGTGCTAGCGGAAATCAGCACCCCGTCCGACCCAAGCTTAGACTCTTCTCCTGCTTTCAGACAGCCTGTATTCCTCCCCTACTTCGTCGCTTTTTATACAACCTCTCCCACAACTTTCTCTGGTCAGCCTCGAATTTCACAGGGTAGAAGCTGACCTTCTTCTCAGCCAACCGTCTCGGATCGGGGCTAGGGGAGGGAGGGAACAATGTTTCCTAACCACTGAGCTCCGGTCAGTGTTGGTTGGTTTTTAACAACCTGCTTCACCCTCACCTATACCTTCCAAACATTATCTTTCATTCTCACTTCACGCTCTATTATTTTTTTTACGCCGTGTCCAAGGTGGAGCCGCCATGCTGAAGGAATGCCAGGCCACCATGCGGAAGGGATGGTCAGAAATGGCAGCACCTAGCTCTGCCAGGTCCTATACGCACCCCTTGCAGAGCGCGCTACTGCGAAAGGGTGATAAGCTATTGCTTTCCCTGGAACAAATAGGGTCACCCTGCCCATGGATGAAAATATAAAAAAAAAATCTCTCCCCAATTCTCCTTGCTCATCAACAGAGCCACCCTCGGGCAGCTCCACAGAAAAAATGAAGGTCCCCCCTCCTGTTCTTGCGCAGGGGACCCTCCATATTTCTCTAAGCGGAACGGAGTCTTAGTCCTCCACTTCGCCTAAGCCCCATAAGGGGCGCGGCGATTTGCCATCCTGGCCGCCGTGCTGACGGGATCCAGTGCTCCGCCCGGCCCCAGCTTACCCTCTCTTCCTTCCTTCAGATGGCCTGTATTTGTCCCCTACCTCGTCGCTTTTCCTACAACCTCTCCCACAACTTTCTCTGGTCAGCCTCTAATTTCACAGGGTAGATGCTTACCTTCTTCTCAAGCCAACCGTCCCGGATCGGGGCTGAGGGGGGAGGGGACAGTGTTCTCTAAACCCAGAGATCCGGTTCGGGATAGGTTTTTTTTAACAACCTACTTCATCCCCACCCATACCTTCGTCATATCCCTTTCATCCTCAGTTCACTGTCTATCCTTGATTTTACGCAGTGTCTAAGGTGGAGCCGTCATGCCGATGGACAGCCAGGCCACCAGGACAGAGGGGTGATCCCAAATGGCGGTTCTTGTCTATGCCGGGTCTGCAAGCACCTCTTGCAGTGCGGGCTACTGTGAGAGGTGATGCGCGATTGCATCCCGTGTAAAAAAGAGGGTCACCATGCCCAATGATGAATATAAAAAAAACACAACCGTCAACTTCCCCTTTAACCGGAGAGGATGCTTACTCATCTCCTACGCCTACGAGTGTAGGGAACTCCCCCTCACCCCCTTCTCTGGAGGTGCTTTCGGGAACCTCCCTATTTCCAGCGGCAGTCCCTCCTTTTCATTTAAAGGGGACTGCCAAGAAAGCCAGCAGGCAGACCATTGCCGACCGCCCCTCGTGTAAGCGGCTCGGGAGGGCAAACTTCCTTGGGGGGGGAGAATGAAGCCAGGCCCCTTCGGTCGCTTGCCACAAAAGACCTGATGGCAAGAATTTTAAACCTTGCCGGGATCAAGGCCTGTGCTTCCCCACACAAGACTGGCGACACTGCCAAGGGGACCTGCGATGTCCTGGGAGGGGATGGCCAACTGGAGGCCCCTCCAGTGATAGACATGTTCCTTAAGGAGACCCAGCCTTAGAGGGTAGGTCCTTCCATAAGGGAGAATCCGGGCTCGGCGCCAAACACCGAACCCAAATCCGCCCCTATGCAAGGTCCTCCTCAAACGGTTAGGGTTTCTGAGGCAGTACAAGGAGTGGAGGGATTTCCTCCGACCGGTGCCCCTGCGACCACCAGGACCTTCTCCATTTCGAAGAAGGACTTGGCTGAGGCCGGTCCATCTGGCATAGGGGCTTTTGCCCGTGGAGGTGAGAAGCAGGTTCATTCCCCGCCCTCCTCTCCAAAAAAGAAAAAGACTAAGACCAAAAAGACAAAGAAGACTCGGGGCTCCTCTCCATCCGTGGGGGCTGCAGGGACGGATGGGTCTGCTGCCACTCTGGCTAGCGACCAAGCCAAGATCGGCACATCCGGCTCCTCTGCCCCTCCGGTTGCGGAGCCCCTGACTAAGACCAAAAGTGCACAGGCTGGAGCCTCGGTGACATCGGGACCCCTGATTTAGAGGTTACCTGGTGTTTTCATGCCCGGCCCCGACATGTTTCTTAATGGGGTGCGCCTGGATGTGGTTGAGTCGCACCGTTTCCTTGGTCTTGTATTCGACCGACGCCTTACCTGGGAGACTCATATTCCCAGCCTTAGGGTCTCTTGTACCCGCGCCATGGACATTCTCCGTTCCGTGACGTTCATCGCTTGGGGCGCTGATAGGGCTACTGCCCGACTGCCCTACTTTGTTTGGTCGAAGCTCGAATACGGATTCGAGTTTTATGCATCCGCAGCCTAGCGTTTATTGCGGAAGGTGGATTCGATCCACCACACCAGCCTTTGCCTTGTGACCGGTGCCTTCCGCACTTTCCCCATTGAGAGCCTGTTGGTCGATGCTGGGGAGATGCCACTCGCTCTACGCCACGTGCAATGCATCACTCGCCTGTACGCGCGAGCCCGGTGCCTCCCTCAGTCGCCAACAGCTCTCACTGCATCCGCAGCTGATCTAGATGGTGCCTATACCGCCGAGAGACGCCAGTCATACCCTAAGCCCTTTGTATTTAGGGCCAGGAAACTCCTTCAAAAGCTAGATATAGCTCTCGGGCCGGTGGTGCCCCTGTTTCTGCCCAGGACGCCACCCTGGAGGGTACCATATTTGGCTATTTGTCGCCACGCCTCTGCTCCTAAAGATTGTACACCGCCGGGAGTATTGCGTTCGGCCTTTTTGGAGCACACCTCGTGTCACGCTCGAACCGTGCCAGTGTATAAGAATGGCTCCAAGTCCGAAGATGGGGTCGGCTGCAATGCCTTATCCTCTCTGTTTGAAGTCAGCGGGGCTCTGCCAGGCGCTGCGTCTGTCTTCATAGCCAACCTGGTAGCAATACACCACTCGGTACGGGAGATTACGCAACGTGCCCGGTTCGGAGACCGGATTGTGATCTATAGCGACTCCCAAAGTGCCTAAGTACTCTCGTGGCATTGAAATCTCCGCATCCCCTGATTCTCGATATCCGTGATGCCACGGTTTTGGCGAGCCAGGCGGATGTCGAAATTATCTTCTGCTGGGTTCCTGGACATGTAGTAAAGGCGCGGAATGAGGGCGCCAAATTGTCCGCGAGGACTCTGCGACCGGACCAGTGTTTCGCTCTTCCTCACACCGACTACATGGCAGGAATACGGGCAGCTCTTCGGACTGCTTGGCAAAGAAGATGGAAGATGGTCGAAGGGAACTTAAAGTTGCGTGCCATTGCGCCGTGACTGTTCCTATGGACCTATCCACCAATGCTGCGACGGTTTCAGGTCATTTTCTGTCCTCTCCGAATCGGACACACTCGTGTGACGCATCGCTATTTGATGGAGTGCTCGCCTTTACTATATTGTGATGACTTTTCGGCACATTCTTTTCGAATATCCCAGTCTAGGTGATCTTCGCGCATGTTACCTGTCCAGGTCCCGCAAGGGGCGGGGTCGCTACCACCTGTCATTTGTACTTGGGACGAGTGCGTGCACATTGACTGGTGGACTTGTTGACTTTTGGGGGGAGTCCGGCCTTCTCCCTTTTATTTAACTAAATTTTTTGTTTTTTTGTAGGTCGGGCGCTCCTGCGCCGGGGATGGAGACCTCACCCCGACGCCTGAGATTGCTTCCTGATTGTTGTGATCATTCTTTTTTATCACTGTTTTCATATTCGTATTTTAAACTAGCTTTGTGCTAGGCTCACTTGATTTCAGTTTCTAATGCCCAAATGGGCAGTCGCCTGACAGGCTCCTAAATTTTTAAAAAAATCAAATCCTTCCTCGTTATTCGTATTATTAATTGCAGAATATTTGTTAAGAGCAACATAACCCATCAGAGGACAGATATAGCTAGCTCGATTGGTACTGCTTAAGATGCCCATTTCTTCTACGCAAGCTTTTAGGCGAATGAGTTGAATTCCTCCGATGCGGCCATGATTAGTACCATTTGGACACTTGATGCCACACCGGTAGGTGCGAGGTCGCACTCTATCATGAACTCCGTGAAAGAAGTGGTATATACGAGGAAACTAGTTCAATACTCCATATATGGCATCATCTTAATTGTAGCAGACCATAGAGCGGTAAAAGTCGAACTTGTGATGAGAGCAGGGAGCAGCCTCGAGACCCATCCCTTCAATCCTTCTCACGTTCGACTGTGACGAGCTCCATGAATAGGTGCATGCAGGTTGGTATCAATACGGCGTGTCAGCATTCACGGAACTCCCGCAGAGTTTCTACGACTGCCACCCTTTCGGCCATACGAATCGCTCCTGTAGACGTGCAAATTTGAGGTTACCCAAAGTCTGTAAATTGCGCCAATGCCACACACGATAAGTCCAAATCGTGTGTGGCTAAGTGTGTCAATTGCGGAGAGCCATACCACGCTTTTTCGAGCCAATATGGTGCGTATCTCATTTAGAAGAAAATCCTAGCTTTTCAGGCGCAGAATCGACTCTTATGTAGTGAGACTAACAACTTGGTCCTGGCGCGCTCGACACTATCTTCGACGTCTTATGCCTCAATGTTAAGAAATACACCCACTGCTTCTGTCACTCCTGGTCTACAAGCACGGTCGTTTCCGCGCCAATTTTGAACCTTTCTGCGGGTTCTACACACCAAGGGTGCTCCCCGGATAGAGCTGGCAGCATAAACGGTTCACACCCAGCCCCGGCAGTATGACAATCGCTCGTGAGCCCGGGGCCACCAGGAGCCGGTCCTCTTTATGGAGAGGTGCCAAGAATTATGTTTTGACACCAAACAGCGTTCAGGGAAAACCTTCATCGCCCTGGGATAGAGAAAGCTGTTCCGCGTCAGAGGTATATGGATATAAGGTTTAAGGTAAAGAACCAGTGGGTTGCTGCCCAATCCAAGTGGATTCTATATGGCAGCTAGGATAAAACGAGGCAAACCATCTATAAAAGGTGGAGGAGACCACTTTGGGACAAAAATTTAAAAAACGACGGGTTAAAAGATTCCTCCACAAATATGAATCGCAGAAGGGTAAAGGATAGTAAAAGGATCGGGAAACAGGACAACCGGAGAGTGGCGAAATAGGTGCAGTCTAATAAAAGGTGGGCAACCGATTGGTCCCCACCGCAAAAACGACAGAAAGGGCTGATTCGAACATCACCCGAAACAAGATGGCCGTGAGTAAGTCTCGTGTGGCCAATGCGAACTCGGCAAAGGGCCACCTCCAATGACCGCAATCTATGACGGCTCTAGGGCCAAGAGTGAATAGAATTTTTAATTTTGTATAGTTTGGATGATGAACGGTCATCCCATTCATTCTGCTACAGTTGAAAAATATATTTTCTTATTGAAGGAAAGTAGTCCCTAAAAAGCAGAGCCGAGTTCTCAGGGGATACAGAATGTGCTAAGCGGGCCAGCCGATCAGCCCTCTCGTTGCCCAGGACCCCCACATGCCCAAGGACCCAGCAAAAAAAAAATTCTATATCGAGACGCATTTTGGATCAGCCAGTTGCAAATTTCTGTGATTAAGGAATGGGACGCATTAAAAGATCTAATTGAGTGTAAAACACTCCTTAAGTCGGAAAAAATGCAAAATCATTAAAAGGTAAAATTTGGATGAGTCTAAACGCTAAAAGGATTGCTAAAGGTTCAACAGTAAAAATGGATGCTGCTGGTGGCAAAGATAAAGTTTGGAATTCTGCCCTTGGGTAGATGGCTGTAGCGCCCACGCCACCGTCCGACTTAGAGCCATCCGTGTATAATGGGTAGCATTGTTTGTGTGAGTTTGAATGCTCTAAGAACAGGCTCTTAATGATGCGAGGGTCCATGGAGGACTTCACCAGGCTCTACATGTTGGTACATACGATGGGGAGAGGAGCACGCCAACTAGGCGTTAGTAAGGATGGAAGGGTAAGGACCTTTGGAGCACCCAGGTTAGAGATGATCTCCTATGCGAAGGTTCAATGGGCGAGGTAAATATGGTAACTTATAATATGCTGCCGTTGACTCGGCAGCATACAGGTATCTGTAGACATCTGATACAGGGGGCTTGCTGTACCCGGCAGAGGTATTGCATGCAGATTTGAAGTCTATGGTAGGGCAAAGGGAGTACCCCCACTCTCACAGTAAAGGCTGTTGACAGAAGAAGTACGGAAGGCTCCACTAGAAAGGCGAACTCCGAGATTTCGAATGGGGTTCAGCATTTTAAAGGCTGAAGGGGAAGCCGATGAGTAAGATTGACAGCCATAATGCAATTTGGATTGGACGAGGGCTGTGTATAATGTCCACAATGTTTGTCGGTCGCTGCCCCACGAAGTGTGTGAGAGGACTTTCAAAATGTCTAGAGCCCGCAGACAGCCTGTTCGAAGTCGGCGTAGGTGTGGTAACCAGGATAACTTTGGATCGAGGGTTACGCCAAGAAACCGAAACTCGGAGACAAACTCTATATCTTCGCCTTGTAGGGAGATAGATGGCGCAACAAGAACTCCTTACCCCGGTGGAAATACAATTCTTTGGTTTTGGTCATGGAAAAGCGGAATCCCTTAAGTTGTGCTCTTTTGGATAAAACATCGACTGCCAGTTGTAGCCGACGCGTTGCTAATGGAAGGCGAAGTGAGGAATAGTATAGTGCTAAATCATCGACAAACAGAATTGCCGATACACCCTCTGGAAGAGAAGAAATAATAATATTGATGGCAATTATAAAACATAAGACACTTAAAACACTGCCCTAAGGAACTCCCTCCTCTTTGGGTTGCAGGTCAGAGTATGCGTCTCCAACACGTAACTTGAAGGATCAAGATACTAAAAAACTTTGAATAAGGGAAGGTAAAAAGCCTCTCATCTCCCAGACATATAGCTGCTTCAAGATGCCGTATCTCGATGTTGTGTCGTAGGCTTTCTCAATATCAAAAAATATGGCTAGGACTCGTTGCTTTAATGAGAAAGCTTTCCGGACCGATCCCTCGAAACGTACTAGTAGGTCAAGGGTACTATGACCTTTGCGGAAGCCACATTGAAATGGAGAGAAAAGGTGATTGGTTTCTAGAAACCAGTTTAGGCGCTCCAATACCATTTTTCCAGCAACTTACTAAAAACAGCTGGTGAGAGCTATAGGGTGGTAGTGATCTGCGTCCAACCAGTCCCTGCCCGGTTTGACAAAAGGAAGGATGATCCCAATGCGCCACGAAGACGGGTACAAACCCTTCACCCATATAAAGTTGTACAAATCAAGTAAGAAAAGAGTAGAGTGTGGATATAGGTGCCGAATCATATCGTAATGGATCTTTTTAAGGCCACGAAAGTGCTCCCCCTCCCTCCCCCAGCGTGACCGTTTCCCGTAACGCAAAACGGCGGCGCGCTTCTACCGAGTCGTTAGACTCACGGGAGGCAATACTACTGAAGATGGTTGTGAGGCAATTTTTCGGGGTTTCTAAAGCTCCTTCTCCAAAGGAGGATAGAATTAAAGGAGTTTCGTGTTGAACACCCACAGCTAGGCTGGCTGACTCAAAGGCGGTAGATACTCCAAAGGAGGACCCTCGCCTCCAAAGCCACCTCGACTGCCTAAGGCTTCGAGGCAGAGGAAGGAAATGACTCGCTTTGCGAGCACATCTTCCCCGATAAGTCTTCGAAGCCGACATCGCCTCCCGCGCATTGCCGGCCAACAGCATCCCGGAGTTCTGCCTCCGGGAAGCGTACGGCTATTTCCGTCAGGGTATTCTCTACGAAAGGGCCCCTCACATCTCTTCCGAGCTAGGCCTGGAGAGCATATTCCTTCAATGGAATTTCCGCAGACTACTTGCCAACTGGGAGGAGCTGCGGAGGCATGTCTCCTCCCATTTTCATTTAGCTATCTTCTTTTAGGAGACCATGCAGGGCGCATGTCCCTTGCCAACCTATCCGGGGTATAAGAGCTTTGTGACCCCACAACGACGGGATTGGGGCCGGGAAAATGGATCTGCCATTTATACCCGGTATGATGATTCCATTCTTTTCTTCGCTTGGCCGAGAGTTAGGTGGAGTACTTCTGGCGATCATCCAAGGCTCCACCATGCCGCAGATTTGTTTCTAAATTGGGTCTGCAGCTGATCTCGACGGTTCTTGCGAGTCATACCTTAATCCCATAGGTTTTGGGTAAGGAAACTCGTTCGAGAGCTCGATATAGTTTCGCGCCAATGGCGCCTCTGGTTCTGCCCAGGTTTACACCCTGGAGAGTATCATCTTTAACTATTTGTAGCCCCACTTCTGGTCTCAAAGCTTGTACAGCGCCGGGTGTTTTGTGTTCGAATCACACTGGAACCGTGCCAGTGTTTACGCATGGTGCTACTTCTCAAGAGGGGGTCGGTTTCCATACCTCATCCCCTTTGTTTGAAGTCAGCGGGGCTCTGCCAGGTGACGCGTCTGTCTTGACTGCCGAGCTGGTTGCAATACACCCCTTCGGTATGGAATATATCGCGACGAGCCCAGTTCGGAGACCGGATTGTGATCTATAGCGACTCACAAAGCGCCCTAAGTTCTCTCGAGTCATTTGAATCTCCGCATCCTCTGTTTCGAAATATCCGTGATGCCATAGTTATGCTGAGCTGAGAGGATGTCAAGATTATCTTCTGCTGGGTTCCTGGATATGTATGATTTGCGGGGAATAAGCGCGCTGATTTATGCACAAAGATGTACGCGAGGAGTAGGTGACCAGGCCAGCGTTTTGCTCTTCCTCACACCGATCACATGGCCGAAATACGGTAGCTCTCTGGGATGCTGGGCAAAGATGAGAGACGGCCGAAGGGAACCTAAAGTTACGTGCCATTGCGCCACGTTTGTTCTCATAGACCTACCGCCCAATGCTCCGACGGCTTCAGGTTGCTCTCTGTCATCTCCGAATTTGACACACTCGCATGATGCACAGCAATTTGATCAGGCGCTCTCCTGTGCCTTATAGTGACGACTGCGTTGTATCCAGATTGTTCGTCACCTTTCTGTAGACAATTCAAGTCTGAGTGATCTTCGCGCACGTTATTTCTCAAGCTACTGGGACGAGCGGGATCGCTTCCGCTTGTTCTTTGTACTCGGGACTGGTTCGTGTAGACAGATTTGTAGACTATACTACCAGCCAAACAAGCATGAAGCCAAGCAGCTTGAAGTTCTCACAAACATATTAATGAAATTTAGCATAGATAATTTTACCAAGGAGCTTTTTAAGATTATCGTAGTCTTCTGTCCTTACATAGAGTGTGCAAGATATTGCTTTCTATTGTGTATTAAATATTCTGTCAAGACTTTAAATTGAGCTGTTTATGAGCAGTCATGATCCCGCAGAATTATGCATTAATCCAATAGCAGTATACAAACCATTGACATCTTTGATGAAACATAGATCCTTACTAACATTAAAGTATATTTCAACTTTATTTTCTCGATTCCAGTAAACAGATGACCTGCAGTCTTTCCCTAGTAAATTTAATTCCTTCAGGCAGGATGTTAAAAGTTCAACTCCTAACTTAGTGAGACCTAGGTCCCTGATAATATCATCCATTTTACTTTCTTTCTGGCTAAAAGGAAAATGCCTGCATTCAACAACTCAAGCCAAACATGAATATAATTAAAAGTACATTCTAGATAAAGGAAAGTAAAAATATTGTAGAATATTACAAGAAGTTTCCCTACCTATATTTTCTGGTGGATGTGGTACTGTTAAGTTATCGTCAAAAGGTAAGTGCTACAGGTGATGTAAAGTATAACTAAAGCTTTCATATATATCGTGAGAGGTCCATTGCTTTTCTTGTTCACCTATGGGCATTGCAAAGTAGTGTTTGTACGCTACCTATAATTTAGCACCTTTCGCCCTCTCTTGTATATATGTATGCTTTGTCCTAATATAAATATCCACACACATAGCAAAATGTATTGAGATAATTTTTACATCCTCTAATAGCAATAGTCAAAAGAGCTGAAATTATATCCTAGGAAACAATCTTAAACAGAAAAATACATTAAATTTTATATATATAAATAATCCTTAAGTGTTTTGGGGGAATAATATAAAATCAATGCATATCTGTAACGGTTGATGACACTAAAAAATGATAAGTTTTGGAACTAGCCCAGATAATTTATTGATAATCGGTAGAGAAAACTTTAAAAAAATTTGTAGTGCTATTGTTTTAAAGATATACTATCTAACACTACGTTTTTTTGTCCTTTTAGCTTGTGCGTGGAAATTTCCAAAGGCCGCCTGTGTTTCATCAAGGTACGCAAACGCCCTAAACCCTAGAAGTATTGTTTATCTCAAGCAAGAAAGATGAAAAGCATTTAAAATTATTAAGATATAACGCTGCTAAAATCAAGTAATATATATCGTCCTGCATTTGCGTTGTTAATAAGCCTTAGTAGTTAAAATAAGTTTAAGATGGGGTCTTGAAATTCTTCACGCGGCAATAACTTTCAAAGAACGATTTAAAAAGAATCATTGTTTGTTGCCGAGTAGTATAGAGAAGCCAGCAAAGATGGCTTTCAGCCTAGGCGGTTTGATCGCTATTATCTTGTTTTACCTTTTGATCCTCGGTGTCGGAATATGGGCTGCGAAAAAGAAACCAGAAGGCGCAGAAGATGACGCAGACGATGTAATGGTAGCAGGAAGAAGTATAGGCGTCTTCGTAGGAATATTTACTATGACAGGTGAGTGTGCGAGTTTGAGACTATAAATCATAATATTCCCAGAATTGCAAAAGCTCCAAAGTAGTGTAGAAAGTTTCCTTCTTTCATTGGTAAAAACAAAAGAAAGAATAATCTCCAAAGTGTATTAATATGATAATTTAAATGTTAAGTACTTGATTATATGTTGTTGCCTGTTTTAACTATAGTGGTTCATGGGTGTCACTCCGATGTGAGCCAACGTGTGCTTGGGGAGCAAACCTGCTTCTTGTGATGCCGTGTTCCCCCTAGCATTCAGAAACATTCGGTATGATGTTGTTTGTTGAACCTTTCCTTCCTCTTTTTTCGA